>JACGAQ010000114.1:0-343469 GCA_014119065.1 Orius insidiosus
TTTTTGCAATCCTTTCTCTAGTGTTGAATTTTTGCTCCAAAGCAAGAAATCTGTTAGAATTTTTAATTTTTTCCTTTTTGATTTGGCTTTAGAATACATTTATTTACATTATTTTTTTAAATAAAAAAATGTAGAAAATCATATTTAAAATGTCAATTTTTTTTAGTCATAATTTTTATCAAAATTCTATAAAACGAGTTTAAAAACTCTCATTTTAAAATGTAGGAAATGGAAACGACAATTTTTTAATCATAATTTTTATATTGCTGACAATCTAACGGAAAAAAATTGCAATAAAACGAGTTTGTATTTAAATTTATGAGTGTTTAATAAAGCTATAGTTAAAATGTTTTTTCTTAATCACAGTTAGTTTTTTTTGTAAATTGGGAGCAAATTCAAAAACGATAAAATTACGGTTTTGACTTCCTTAAAGAAGTTATTGTAATACCTTCCACGTCGGGTTTTTGGGGAAGGGTCTTCCAGACCCCTGAGGTCAAATCGAATATTGATCTTTACCGATCTCAACTTTGTCTCTAGTGCCGGCCGGCCGTAGCATTTTTTTTCCGGAACACTTTACGGCCACAGTTTTCAACCGATTTTCACCAGATTTTCACCAAATTTTCTTTATTTAGCTTCTAATAGTTACGGTGGTTTTCCTAAACTACGTCACAATAAAAAAGAAAAATATTTACTTAAAAAATTTCAAAGAAAAACGTCGCCTTATAAAGTGGTACAAGCCACCCTTATAGAAAAAAATTAATTATAAATAAAAAAGGGGAAATACGGTTTTTAGAATGTTTTAAAATAACGCCGGCGTTCGACCTAAATAGACGAGGGTCTCCCCGGGGAATTTCGGGTCCGCTGATAAAGTTGACGAAAGCCGTCACTTTCAGATGGCCTCCCCGCTTCACATCGCATTATGCGCCGGCGAAACCTCGAAGTCAGGAATAATCTAATCAATCTTTCATAGCCCTATATTGTACTTTTGTTGTTGAAAACTTGTAAACTGATCTCTGGCTGTTTAATACAAGAGAAGTGATTCTTTGACAGAAAAGTTATCTTTTATTCTCCAACGTCAAATGAAAAGGCCTAAATATATTTTTGTGAGAAAGGATTATTAGATAATGTTATTAATCTACGTCATAGATATTGGTTGGATTGCGATCAAAGTCTCGTTTGTTCCTGGAGACCAGTTATTGTTATCTTTGTCCGAGTCTTTCTCGAAAACGGACATCTCAAATGATTAACTTTCTCATATTTCCTCAAGTATGAAGCCGAAAATTGAAGGGTCGTGTAGGCGGGGGTTCGGGCGAACTTATCTCGCCCGGAGGACCTAAATAAATTAATGGCCTTTCCGACCCGGTCTCTTTCGTCTCCAAAGTTTGTAAATTATGTCGAATAGTTTTTAAAAGTTTAATACTTGCTAATAAGGACATTAGAAAGCCGGACAACGGTCGCTTATATTATCGAAACTGTTTATAAGGCCCGATTTAATTAAACATTTACCGACCATTTAAACTTTTTATTGCGTATATTAAGCCCCAAGGTTTTTATATTCAAATTAAAACCGATAATGAAGGAAGAAATGACTGTGATAACGGCAAAAACCGGGTGAGCTCCCACAATAATGAGTGGCGAGAGTGGCTCTATCTTTTGGGGAACTATGGCAACTTTGAGGTTGAAGCAGTGGAGTTTTCCATGAAATCTCTGGGGGGATATAGTCACAGTTATTATTGTGGAGGGAAGAGCACACCTGAGGCTTTTTAAGCTGAAACGCGTCATTAGATAATCGTTATTTCTTCCTCGATTATTGGTCTAAATTTAATTTTTTCTTTTTCTCAAATGATTTTAAAAGGAAAGTTATTTTGATGGACGTTTTTGGGGCTCCGTTGGACCTTTATTTATTTTTTTTTTTTTCAAAAAACTTCATGGTCGCAATAATCATCGATTTTTCACCTTTTCACCAAATCTTTCTTTCAAAAATTGCATTTTTTGAGCTCCCAGGCAGCAAATACTCCACATCATCATTTATTAGATTGCAAAAGTCTGGAAATTCAATTTTTTTGGGGGGGGGATTCAAAAATCACGTTAAAAAGTGTAAATTGACGGAACTATAGAACCACAGGGAAGGAAAAATGCAGATTCATCATCACTCACCACTCATTACCATATTCAGAATTGATAATCGACATAAACTCGCCATAAAAATTTACTGATCTAAACGAAGTTACCGATTCAGGAAAAGCACAAAATTACCAAGTATAATTTCACTTGCAAGTCTAAAAAAAAAAGTTTTCTTAAAATATTTCTGTCTCCTTTATATTTAAATTTTAAATTAAGTCAGCAGAGAATTTCCTCGCCCATATTTTTATTGAGGCTTACTTTTTCTTGCGTTGAGTATTTTATAAAAGATTCATAGAATACGCTTTTGCATTTATAGATTTAATTGTTTAAAAGAAAAAAGTTTTTTGTATCTACTAATGGATGGGGTCATTTAATCGAGACGTCCACCATGAGATGGACGGAGAAAAAAAAAAGTCCCGGAGATAAACACCTTCTTCCAGCTTGCAATTTCCTTTGGACTACTTTCTTACTCGTTTACTCATTCCTTGGCACCCGGACTTTTCTTCCCTTCTATTTCTTCTTATGTAAGAAAAACAATTTTCTCTCGAAAGGCTTTAATTTTATCAAGACTTCTTTTAATCTTTTTTAATTGCTACCCTTGTTTTAAAAAGGGGACCAACTCCCTCGATGGTGTGAAGAGTTTGTTTTCATTTTATTAATCTCTTTAACTCAGTTCGACCTTTCTAAATTTACTCGAGGGCGTTTTTTTAAATAAAGTTTTGTTTTCGTTTACGTTTCATTTAAATTAAAATCGTGTCATCAATTTTAGAACAGGGGGTCCCTTCAAGTAGGACAAGCCTTCCTATCTGCCCGCAAAATCCCATTTGAACTTCCCGACAAAAGGTTTTTTAGTTCGTGGGGTACGGAAGTAATCATCCGATACTCCCAACTTTTTTTTTTGTTTCTTTAATTAAAATTTAAACAATTTTCCTTTTTCTGAGCGTCTCATAAACGATTCAGCGACAAAAAGGCTGAGAGAAAAATTGGGCCTTTTTTTGCCTTTTGTCCCGAAAAAAAGCCTCTTTTTACGCGCTCGGCCAGTTTTTTCTCTTGTAAGTTGTACGGATTTTCAAAAAGAAAAAAAGTTACAAAAACAACCCGGAAAACGCACTTCCGAACCTTCATCCCCCACCGCATTATAAATGGAAAATAATCTGTTATCTTCCAACAAAAAATTTAATTCAAATTAAGATTCCTTCCGAGAGATAATTTTTCATTAGAAGATGTAAATTAGGCTTCCTAATCTTTAAAGCCAGATGAATCTTTGATTTAAATCTATCGAGTTTACGCTCTAATTTATTTACATTAACTTGAAAAGTTTGAATATCGATTTGTTTGATTATTAAAGAAGCCGTGAGAAAGTTAAACACGTTAATCATGATGTGGAAACAAAAGGGGGGAGTAACTTTTTAAAAGAGGAGTTATTTTCGTATTTTCCTTCTTACCGCCTTTTCGTCTTTTCTAGGCGTTTTCTACAGTCTTCATTTTGTCTGACCCCTAAATTCGATGTTTTCTCCTGTTTTTCAGCCCAAAAACCATCTTTTTTTCCAATTTTTTGGCTTTTTGGACCATAAAAAACAACTTTTTTGCTATATTTGGGCATTTTTTTTCAATGAAGTGGAGTTTATGGAGTGGTGGGACGGAAGTCCACTGTTCCTTCCCGCATGCTCGGACATTTTTTTCTCAGCTTTTTTTTGTGGGGCCCCCTGGGCCATGGTTCTTGGCCTAATTCCAGATTTTTGACGTAAATCTGACTTTTTAGACAAAAAAATCCATTTTTAAGCAGCTTTTCAGAGTCTATCATTCATTTTATTTACACCATTGAACATTTTTAGTGATAAACGCATACATACTTTGCTAAAGCGATAGCCGCGTTAGATACGAAAGGCTGACATTTGGTACGCTCCCATCTTTCACCCTGATACCGGTCATCAATCAATGAATATTTATTCCATAAAAAAACTTCTACAAATATCAAGTAGTCGACACGGATAAAATGATAGGGAAGAATATGGTTTACATTTTTTTTACGAAAAAAAGGTGTTTCTTGTGGATGATTGGAATCAGTAAAATGAGAAAAGTAGGGCGGTTTTACACTTCATCTTCAAGTTTTAAAGGGTGGGGGGATAAGTTAGATGTTTCGCCTCTTTGATGGTGTACGCAAAGTGTTATCTCGGAACTGACAGAGAAGGGCAATTCCACTAAAACGCGCAAACTTCCGAAGACTCTTCGCCGTCTGCGGTGAACTACTTATCCGCGGGAGGATAACTTTGAAATCCCTCAATTTCGACTCGCGCGCGAGAGGGAAATTCATTAATCCGTCATACGGTCTCCTCCGGTTACGCCCAGTAATAAGATGTCGGAACTAGAACTCCGGGTCCGATTTCCATCTTGATATCGTTAAGACATGAAATTCGATCCGAAACTTAACATCGACTGTCGAAGACAAAATTGTTTAATCCCACCCTAGGAAACTAATTTCCACAACTCCATCAATTATCATATCCTTCACAAATTCAAACAGAACGCAAACAATCAAATTAATCAAATTAAAAAATTATTAGTTTCTCAACCTAAAAATTCCAGGCTTTCTTAATCAGGAAGTTTCTTGAATCAAAAACGAGGAAAACCCGGATTTTTCAGCTTTCCAGGCTTTTTACATATCATGAGAAAGATTTTCAAGCTTTGTTTTTCTTAGCTTGAAAAAAGAAGACAAAATGTTGAGAAAATTGCTAAAAGTTGTCTACCTCGGTCGAGCCTATTTGTCCTCACGTCGACCTATTTGTCCCAAGATGTGTTCCCCCATCAAATTTAATCGCCCTCAATTCGTCTTCATCTCTGACAAAAAAAAAAAAAGTTTTCCTCGTCATGAAAACATCGACAAATTTCATATCAGAGAAGTTGTAAATCTAATTACGTACACGCGTTTTTTTAATTTGACAAGAATTATGTCACATTTAAGGGTCGAGGACGCTTTTTATTTTTTTATATAAAGGATAAAATTTTTATTTTATTGATTTCTGACACTTTCGAAGTTTGAAAGTTGACGTAAAATAGGTCGCCAACACTGCAGATGAGTTGGCAGACTCGATGACGACAAAGAAATGAAAAACTTTTGACCCGGGCGGTTAGAAGTAGTCAAGACGATCTAACACATCAAGACTTCTTAAACGTACTCTCATAAAAATTCAAATAAGACTCAGAGAAATGGGAAATAGCGTATTCCTCTTCTTTAAAAAAATCTTGACATTTTAAGGGAGCAGTTTTTTCGGTAAAAAAAGTTAGTTCTGTTTACCCTCCGGCAGTAATTTATTATACGGTGGTTAGATTAATAAATCCAGGAAGAAACCTAATAAAGTAAATAATCAAGACAAATATTTAAAAGAATCTTTTCCTGATTAATCCATCGAAAAACCGTATAATGAAACAATATTCGTCCTCCTTTATTGTAAGAAACGTTTTTCATAATTAACTTCCTCAAAGAAAAGTTATTTTGACACCCTCTATGGAACCGACTGTAGAGAAAAAATGATTTGTGATAATAAGG
This sequence comes from Orius insidiosus, assembly GCA_014119065.1. Lineage (NCBI taxonomy): Eukaryota > Metazoa > Arthropoda > Insecta > Hemiptera > Anthocoridae > Orius > Orius insidiosus. The sequence goes on from JACGAQ010000114.1 coordinate 5,672, forward strand.
TTGTCTCTGGTGCCGGCCGTCCGTCCGTGGCATTTCTCCGAAATACTTCAAGGCCCTAATTTTCATCCGATTTTTACCAAAAGTTTCACGGAAACTTCCTTTCAAAGTAATTTTGAGAATGTAGAAAGTTTTTTACACTTCACGGCCGCAATTTTCATCCAATATTCACCAACGCAGAAACTCTCTTTTGTTAAATTGAAATATCGAGAGATTTTTTGAATTTGGCAAAAATGGCAGACTAAAGTTTTGTTTCACGCGCTACAGCAGTACAATAGGTCCAATCTTCACCAAATTTTTACCAAATACTCCTTATATTAATAGAATTAAATGAAAAAGAAAACAAAATTTTCAAAAATTGCAGTTAGGAGAAATTTGGGATGTTCTTGCTCCTCCCATGTGGCTAGGATGGAGAAAGTCTTTTTCTACCTGGCTACTAAAAAATGTCTTCGATATTAGAGATGAAAAGTATTTCTTTGCCTTACTTCGTTTTATCTCTATATACTTAAATTTTTAACACTTTAATTTAAATAAGTGAAAAACAAAAATGTGCTTTGGCTTTCGCCAGAATGCCACGTCGCTTATTAATGATTATTTGCCCAGTGCGAGTTGTGTGGATTTTTTTGCAACTTTTTTTCTAGGTAAAAAAGTTAAGGTACTTATCGCATTTAAAATCAAAATAGCATTGAAAAAAAATTTTATCCGAGTTAAGTGAGCGATAGCTGTATTTCATGATTTAAAATTGGCGTGTTTTTTACAATATTGTAATATCTGCTCCAGATCTTGAATTTAAAAAAAAATAAAAGCTCTTATTTTTAAATATTATTCTTAACTGTTTATTTACACAATAGCTGGTATTGAAACCTTTGAATAATAAGGAGCTGAATGTAAATTAACATCCCCGTCTTTCGAGTAGGATTTCGGTTAAGTTGATGAGAGTCGATGTGAGATATTTTGACAAGCGGAGGCGGGAGTCAACGACGGTTGACAAAGGAAATGGAGAATGTTTTAACGACGGCGATTTAGAGTTGGAAGGTGTGAAAAAAAATTGATAAATATAATTTTTCCGTCATGACGCCAAAACTTCCGGAACACTTTACGACCACAGTTTTGAACCGATTTTCACAAATTATTTACACAATCTTCCGAAATAATTGAACAAAAAGAGAAATAATTGAACAAAAAGAGAGCGATTTTTCAATTTCAAAAAAATGGCGAAAAAAAAATGTCTGAAATTTTAAAACTTGCTGCTGCGGAACTAATAGTCCGATTTTCATCATACTTTCACCGAATACTCCTTATATTTTTTTTTTCGAATTTATGGTGTAAAAAAAAACTCATTTATTTTAACATCAAGCAATAAACCAATAATAGAGGGAGAAATGACTGTGATAACGGGTATCTCACGACGCGTTTCGGCGTACACAGTTAAAAGATAGAAATGATTGTGATAGAGGGAATAGCTCACCTGAGGAGGCTTTTTAAGCCGAAACGCGTCGTGAGATACCCGTTATCACAGTCATTTCTTCCTCTATTATTGGTTTATTGCTTGATGTTAAAATCAATTACCTTGCGGGATATTATACGCAATTAAAATTAAAATATAATCATTTATTTTAGTAGGGAGAAATTTGATACTTCCTCCCTTTGCGAGAGGGACATCCCTTGGGCAGAAAGCCCATTATTTCTACCTTGATAGTATTTTCAAATGAGAACCCCTATTTTTTATTTCAGATTCGTAATCTGCGCAAAATTTCAAGTAGATTTGAGTACTCATATGACAAGTTTGGACAACTTTTAAAAAATGTAAAATTTTAGCGTTTTTTGCGCTAAAATCCGTTAAAATTGACCTAGGAGACTCGTTTTTTTTTTAATTCCACTTATTTTTTCCCGAAGAATCCAACTGTCTCAAATTTGAGCATCTTCGCATTCTGCATCACGAGATTTCGTCGCTAATGGCCTTTTTTCAAGTTTAACTCCAAATTCCATACTTCAAAATGGAAATTAGCGATTTGTTGACGGAATTTTAATTTTTGATGCATAAACACAAAAGACGCTGTAGCTCTTTCAAAATTTGTGGTCCGAAAGAAAAATTCCTTTCAACAAGAGCTAATTTTCATTTCTGAACTAAAAATTTGGGTTCTAACTTGAAAAAAGTCCATTAGCGACGAAATCTCGTGATGCAGAATGCGAAGATGCTCAAATTTGAGACAGTTGGATTCTTCGGGAAAAAATAAGTGGAATTAAAAAAAAACGAGTCTCCTAGGTCAATTTTAACGGATTTTAGCGCAAAAAACGCTAAAATTTTACATTTTTTAAAAGTTGTCCAAACTTGTCATATGAGTACTCAAATCTACTTGAAATTTTGCGTAGATTACGAATCTGAAATAAAAAATAGGGGTTCTCATTTGAAATAACGAAGTTAGGTTGTGTCTGGGACACCCTGTATATCCAGGCGGATTTTAAACTACACCATCAAATTCTTTGATTTAAATTAAGGGGGGTTTACATTTAACTTTTTTCGTAAAACCACTTTTTAACGCTCTCCCAGACGCTTGCCATGTGTTTCCGGACACCCTGTATACTTCCCCTCCTTTACACTTTCCCTACTTTGTACTTCCCTCCTTTTTACTTTCCCCTCCTTTGTACTTCCCCTCCTTTATACTCCCCCTCCTTTACACTTCCCTTTTTTACACTTTCCCCTCCTATATACTTCCCCTCCTTTACACTTCCCCCTACTTTACACTTTCCCCTCCTTTGTACTTCCCCTCCTTTACACTTCCCCATCTTAAAATTCCCCTACATTATACTTCCCCTTTCTTTATTGTTCCTTCTCTTTACGGATGTTTTTGTTGGAAGCTCTTTGGAAGTACTTCAGACTGGGGCGTTATTACAACGGAAAATGTATTCTGATGAAAAAAAAAATTTTCCTCACCATCACCTTTAAATTGAACCCGAGGGGTAGAAACGTCGCACATGATTGGCGACATTTTACAACGTTTCGAACGGGAATCCCTTAAAGAGGAAATCTGTCAGAAAATAGGGAGAATCCATGCCTCGGGGGCTCGAAAGACTGTCAGTTTATTAGAGAGGAGGGGGCGCGGGTAGGTCTCAACTCTTTCTTCGGTGATTAATGCGACGTCATTACGAGGGAATATCAATCTTTATCATTCCTCTTTAATAAGATCCTCTTTAAGGGTTGTCTGAACCATATTTTTAAAAGAGAGGGGGAATGAAACATGGAAGGAAAACTCGTTTTCTCCTTAATTAACAACTATATTACTTTTTTAATAACATGTATTTGAAAAAAATTTTATAACCTCATGTTTTATTCAGAAAAAAAATTAAGGCCAAGGACGTTGAGGAATAGAAGAATTAAAATATCAAACAAGATAGAAAGGAAGAAATCGCGAACTATCGATTTTTTCTTCCGTTGTGAAGGAAGCGCCGTTCGGCGACACTTTCGTGTTCTCTTTTCTCCCAAAACTAAAGAATACTATTTTCTATTTTTTTTCTTTTTTTTTTTACCTTCCAGCAGTCACCCTGATTTTAAAATCTTTACCTGAGCCTGAAATACCTGAGCTCATACTAGGTAATAGCACGAAACGTCAGCGAAATCTACCTATTTTTAACTTTAAGTTATTATGAGAGTGAAATACGACTTCAGAAAAAAAAGGAAACACGTCTTGAATAAATAAGTGACGGAGAAAAGATTTCTTTTTCAAGAAATTCCCTTCTCTCTCGGTTTCTTTCATTCCGAAAATCTTCGATGTTGCAGATGGGATGTTTATTGTCTTGCATGACCTCGGCTGATATTAATGGCGTACGATAGCGTTTTTCTAAGTGAATAAATGAAGAAAGATAAAGAAAAGACTTGAGATTTCCACCCTTATTTTCGACCGGCTAATGTCAACGTTTATAAATCACTTTATTTTTTTTGTCTCGTGAAAATTTTCCGTCTGAATTAAACGCCTAATATAAATTCCGTTTGATATTCATGTTATATAATATTACATCCATATATTCATGGGCTTTATTACCTGTCTGCGCGAAAGGGAATTGGAGTAATTCATAACTGAACTGGTTTGAATCGTGGATGCAGAGTGTGACATTCATTTTATTAGAACAAACGGCTATTTCCGCGCTACGTGACAGGATTTAAAAGATTTTTTTTCCACTGAAATTCAATTTTTTTTGGCTTAAAAAAAATTTAGCGAAAAGGGCTTCATATACTTGACAAAAGAGTTGAGGTGTGAAAACGTTTAAGAGTAAAGTTTTCGCTTGTACTTTAAAGCCTCCCCTTCCTGCGGTGACAACTCGCTCGGTTATAACGTTGCTTTTCCACCCACGCAACAGGGAGCTGAACGAAGATGTAAATTGTCCCTGGCTTTGAGAAAGGAGCTTGGGCATAAATTAGATTTGAATAACCCACAAGCGTGTATGCTGAAAAGAGGGTAAAACTATTTTTTTTTCTTCTTGTTTTCCCGTGGCTGAATTAAATTTTTTTTCCATAGAGCTTTCATTTTAAACCTCAATAGACGGTACGAATGGTGAATTAGAAAAGCGTGCGCGAATTCAAATTTCAGTGGCCCCTTTCACCAAATGAACATCAAAGACGCTCAACACAAGCGCATTGAAAATAGATAATCAAAGGCTAAACGTCTCGATAAAATGGTCTAAGGCTCGCAATCTGGGGATCATAAAATTTAGTTCCCCAAAATACAGCGCAAAACACTAAATTACCGCAGAAAAAGGCAAAAATTCCGTCCAAATAACCCAGAAACATTAGAAAATCGGATGAATATGGTGTTTGTTGGTGGAAAAATTGAGGAAATTTTTTTCAGATTGAGTGAAAAAGGTTTTCGGAAAAAAAGGAACCCAAAATCTGATAAAATTGGGTGTAGATCGAAAAAAAATTATTCCCATATTCAGCAGTTATTGTTGTGTGTGTGAGACAGCCCTTGAACTTCGACATCCCTGAGAAGAGTCCTTGACCACTAACCTACGATGTACTCTCCAAATAACCCAGAAACATTAGAAATACGCCAAAAAACGGATGAAAATGGTATTTGTTGGCGGAAAAATTGAGACAAATTTTTCAGATTGAGTGAAAAGAGTTTTCGAAAAAAAAAAACCAAAATCTAATAAAATTGGGTGGAGATCGAAAAATTATTCACGTATTCAGCAGTTACTGCTGTCCAGTGACTAGACACTGAGAGTGCCCCTTGAACTTCGACTTCCCTGAGACGAGTCCTTGACCACTAACCTACGAAGTACTCTCCAAATAACCCAGAAACATTAGAAATACGCCAATAAATCGGATGAAAATGGTATTTGTTGGCGGAAAAATTGATAAAATTTTTCAGATTGGGTGAAAAGGGTTTTCGAAAAAAAGGAACCCAAAATCTGATAAAATTGGGTGTAGATCGAAAAAACATTATTCCCGTATTCAGCAGTTACTGTTGTATACCAATTACCAAACAGTGAGGCAGCCCTTAAACTTCGACCTTGCTGAGACGAGTCCTTGACCACTAACCTACAAAGTACTCTGCCTACATAAAAAAGATTTCTTTTTCGGCGAAAAACGAACGGAAATCTAAAATCTGGAAACACGGTAGAAAAACCTCCGCTCTAAACAAATCCCTGCGATTTTGACGAATAAAGATTTTTTTTTCGGACGAAAGAGCTAGACAATCTATAAAAATACTACAGGGTGTTCCAACAAGAGTGGACCAGCAACTTTACGGTAAAGCATTTAGTCCTATAAAAAAAAGTTAAAAGTAAAACCCCTTATTTTTGAACGGGGAATCGACTTCATTTCGTTTCATGGTAAAGTTGCTGGTCCACTCTAGTTGGAACACCCTGTATATTGAGGAAAACACTAACATTACTAATTAATTATTGTTAAGTGAAGGGGGGGGGGGGTTCTCCAAGCTCTTATAGGACCCCAGAGAGAAAAAATGATGTCGTATAATCAATAGAAACACCGCTATTTCTCTCTATTTTTTTCTTTCTATTTTTCAATGATAAGAATGATGGAATATATTCAAGCATGTGGATTTTCATTATACAGAAGTTTACAGGCTTAGAAAGCCTTTTTCACCTCCGTGAACGCTCCATTTTTCGAAAAGGTTTAGGATTTATCACTCAGAGAAAAGATAGGGGATTCTTCCCACACTTATTCAACCCTTGTAGGGGAAGTAAATGACTTGGCCTTTCCCGATTAATGGTCCGAGATTCGAACCCTTTTTTTTTTTTACTTCCATTTTGAAAAATCCAAGTGCAGGAAACGGCACGCGTGAGGGATCTCGAGAGAAAGCGAGGCTCAAATGAAGATTTAACGAAGCCCTTGACAAGTCTCCTTGTGTATTTCAGAGTCTGTTGAATGTTTACGCTTACGAACAAAGCCTTTCCACGCCACTCCCACTTTTCCTACCCCAACTACGAGTCCTCCGTCGCTTCTGTTATGGCAATTTATTATAGATAACGGTGGATGCCTTTGAGACGAGGCACTTTGCTCACCTCCTTGCTAATGCCGAGAGAAATTCGAAGATCCACTTCTCAGGATACTTCAAACACGAATTATACAAAATCCCAGTTAATCATTAATCAATAAAAATAAATCTACAGTGCTGATCTCAATCGGAATAATACATGAACTAATTTCATCCCGTCATTTTAAAAATCTACCCCAATCTTTTTGTGTTTGGATTTTCCTTCAGAGAAGAAAAAAAGGTCGATGTACAATAGAGGAGTTAGATTAAGGCCTCGGGTAATTAAATCGTCAATACGTGTCTTGAATGGATTCCATTTGTCTTCGCATTTATTGATTAATTTTTAATCGATTTCTAACGTTTATTAGTCCTTTCTTTTTGTCATTTTTTAGGCTCATCACAAAGAAATTTTTACCAATCACTGTTAATGTATTCTCTTGCAATTTAGTAAGCAGCTTTTTCATTGCTTTTTTTACTATACACGTACATACAATTCCGTGGAGGCCGTTGAAGGCTATAATCCTTCTGTGTGCTCAATAGATGAGTATGAAGACCTTCATGGGTTGGTGGTCAGAATTACTGACTAATTCCAAGGAGCTCAATAAACAGTCTCGTTTATCTGGCAGTCAGGACTCCCTAAAATTGCCGAGTTTTCCTCGATTTCGGCCTTCTTAAAAGTGTTTTAGCCAACTAGGACCCCGACGACCTCCCCCAATCAGATTGAAGCTTATGAGCGATTTGAATTTATGAAATTATATTAGCTTTGTTCTAACCTTTGTTTAAAACTGGTTTAAAGGATTTGGACGTCGTTCAAATCGTTACGTCAAATCTGAAGTCACCTGAGGTCAACTTGGACGTCAAAATCCTTCTGCGCATGCTCCAGGAGTTTCAAACTGCGGTTGAAACGAAGCTATTATAAAATTGTTTATTTACAATGTAGAAAACTAGGGCTAAAATTATTGCTTTATTTTATGAAACAGTCTGTCTTCCTTTTCAAGTTCACAAACCGCGAAACCCCTTCGGACTTGGGACATCCGGCGAAACCCTTGCCTCAGAGCGGTTTTCCAGCTTATCTTACAGATTTTCATACAAACTTTACAATTTTTTATATAACTTTTTCCCCCCTTTTTTAAATATCGAAGGCTAATACTTTCAGTGATATTACAAGGAGCGGAATTACCATTTGAATTGCTCGAACTTAATAAGCTTTCTTCCGTTATATTTCCTCACTCGCATTTCCATGTTAAAATAGGACAAAATCCAGGAGGTGTGCCCTGGATATGCGAACCTTATTAATATTCAGGCCCGACATAATAAAAGTCCTCTCCTCCTCTCCTCAAACACTCCGAATAGAAAGGATTGAGAATTTCAGATTCAACTGACTATTTTAAAATAACATTTTCAGAAAAGGGGAGCGAAGGGGAGGAAAAAAGGGCGTTTTCACTTTCGAATACAGAAGTGAAATTCCGTTAAAATCACTCTCTGACATAAAGAAAAATAAATAAATAAAGTCTAGACAACTATAAGGAAGATTTCTTTTCTTCCATGATAAAAACGCTCATATTGCAGTAAAATTGAAATTCCAAAACGTTTGAAAATTTAATTACCCAATTTTTCAACATCCTTAGGTTACTTTATCACTTGTGTACAAGATAAAATTTAGAAGAAAACAAAAACTTGCAGAAAATATTTTCACCAAGGCTTTTTATTTCGGTATACAGGGTGTTCCAACTAGAGTGTACCAGCAACTTCACAGCAAAGCTTAAAAGTTAAATGTGAACCCCCCCCCTTATTTTTGGACGGGGAATTCGGTAGATTTTGGTTTTGGTATACAGGGTGTCCCAGAGCAATACCAACTTCGTTATTTTAAATCAGTTTTCATGCTTTTAATCGATTCTGCGCTCAATTTTAAGAAACTTTTACTTAAGTCATTTTTTCGTCGAATTTTGTACTCAACTACCCCATAATAACTTCTATAATTTTCGTCCTACAAAAAAAAGTTAAAAGTAAACCCCCTTGGTTTTTTACGAATTGATTGAAATTAACAAATTTTGATTTTGGTGTACAGGGTATCCCATAACGACACCAATTCGTTATTTTAAATAGAAACCCCTATTTTTTATTTCAGATTCGTAATCTACTCAAAATTTCAGGTTGATTTGATTGTTTATATGACCTCTTCGAACAACTTTAAAAACCAAATGGAGTGTCCAAAAATAAGGGGGTTTAGGTTTTAAACTTTTTTTGTAAGGACTAAATGCTTTGCCGTAAAGTCCAATATAGTTGGAACACCCTGTATTGAGGATTTCTAATTTTGAAGAAAAAAAAAAGTTAGAATCTAAAATCTTTGTTTCCTTCTAACTGTTTTAAATTGCTCTTGTTCTCCCGTTGAGGGGCTTTAAACGATATTAGATTTCAATCTCAATTGTTTCCCTAATTTTATTTCTTGTCTGTCATTCAGCGAACACCCTTCTTTACGAGTGGGAAGGCTGTTTGGATGAAGTATCGGCGTGGAGGGGGATAAATTTATTACCTCGGTAGTGAATAAACGAGGCCCGTTCTGTCAATCCTTTTGTAATTTATGAAAAAACGCTTTTATACTGTATAACGTGTCCTTTTTTCAATATTGGAGAAAAAATATTAATTTCTATTATTAAGAATCTTTTAAGGTTTTTTGTAACAAAAAAACTTATTTTTATCCTATAGAGTCTATTGGTTGTTTCCGCAAATCAGATTTAGTGAAACCCTTTTACGAAATCCACAAACCCAGGGTTTCACATCAATCTGATTTGCGGAAATTCATACTATAGAGGCATCGATTTCAAAATGATGAAAGCTTTGAAATTGACTCTTGTTTCCTCAAAAAAGAAGCCATTGTGATACCCTAGATGGACTGTTGAAAGTCATCCGGACACGGTCAAGTAGTCCCCTTTTTTTCGGAATGTCCGGTACATCCAGAGTACAGATTTTCTACAAGATTTGTATACTGTTAGATGAGATTATGGAGGATTTGTTCCGTTTTCAGTATCTCGACATCAAAATGCCTCGGCGTCGCGACAGTTAAAAGTTTGGAATTTGCCAAATATCTGTTTCCAGCTCTGGAAGAAAATCATGTCGATGTTTTTGGCATGAAATCAACTCTAGACGACACAGGAAACCCATTAGTTTTAACAATCCTTAACAATGTTATCAAACTGAACGAGGCGAAAAACAATCGTTAAAAAAAATATATAAAAATATTCGTTAAAATGGAGGGCATCTTTTCCGGAGGATCTAACCTCATTCGCTCAAGAGCACCGGGTGGCGAATGCTAATAAGCAATTATAAACCCAACGAGGTTCCATCTACGAGTCGGCCTCTCTAATCTGCTTAACAGCATTTGATAATAATGATAAGACCATCTAACTCCCAATGTCGTGACATACATACGAAACTTTGTGAACTTCTTGGGGGGGAAAAATCTTTTTCAATAACGCGTGTCTTAAGTAATTTTGTTTAATTAGTGTTCCCTAGATTATCCGAGGTAAAGGAAATTAATCACTTGACGGGTTCGGAGCGAAATGAGGACGTGGTTTCGTAGGCCCGCCAACACGCAACTTACAACATTCCTCTTAAATTAACATACACTAATTTTCCTCTCTAATTTATAGACGCGATTCCTCTCCCTATAATGCAGAAAGGTGTCAAACTTCCAGAAAAAATGTGGAAAGTAATTGTGATACCCTAGACAGACAATTTTTTGTTTAAATGGGTCTTCCTTGACCTTCATTCAAATCCCAAAAAAGTTGGGGAAAAATTGTATTTAAAGATAATGAGGGAGAGAGGATGAAAAAAGTATATTCAACGATCGGTTTCGGCGTAATACGCCTCATCAGGTGTACTACTTCCTTATTTTTTCCTTCATAAACAAACTTTCACAGACAAATTTCAGTCAACCTTCCCGCAGCCCAGTAAGGGGCTATTAAAAAAACCTGATGAGGCCTATTTCGCCGAAACCGGTCTTGGAACATCCGTTTTTTTTTCATCCTCTCTCCCTCTTTAGCTTTTAAATAAATACGAAAATTTCAAATGTGTAATAGAGTAATAGGTATAATTAAAAAAAATTAACACCTAAAAAAAATTTTATGATCATCAGTTCCAGGTCAAATACAAAAAGTGTGACCCGATCAAATCTATTGCATCCAGTTGATCTAAATCTCCTCTCAATTTTTTTTGCTATCACTATTTTCTCGCCCTATTATAAAATAAATCGTTTTCCTTAAAATTTTATAATTCCCTATTTAAGTGTTGTTCAACGCATAATTAAAAATTTTAATTTCTGTTTAATAATTAAGGTGATCTATTAAAAATTTAAAAATTGAAATAATCAAGAATATTCTGGGAGTTGGAGATTAGTTTGAAATTCAATTAATAAAGTGAATGATAGGAATGAAAAAGAGGATGAGTGTAATCCGATGAAAACGAGTTTGTTGAAATGACTACAATGTGATAATTACATGAAGCCAAAGAGTTATAATCGTGAGGGAAAAGTTTGAGGGAATCCCAGCGGAAAAGGGGGATTTGATTGCGGGAGTTGAGTCGAATTTATAACCGAAAGTCATAAATCGAATCGCTAAGCGGTTGGTGCATTGGCGATAACTCGAGAGGGATGCACACAACGGCCCATTTCCTTGAAAAATAATGTCTTCAGGGGGCTCTTTATGGACGGTATTGTCCGTCGGCGGTTGGCACCGTTGCTACCGGCTGGCAGGGAGAGCTTTAACCCCACATCTCTTTTTGTTCGCACAGACGAACGATCCCAATTATTGCCCTACCCATCCCACTTTTTTCGACATTAGTATTCATAAATTGTTCACCCCTTAATGGCCATTCGACTTACACTCCTCCCATCCATAAATAATGCAACGGTCCCTTAAAACAGGAAAATAAAAGACACCTTGGATATTCTTTTGAACTTTTTTTTTCACTCACAGAACATTAAACTTAAATTTAAATATCACACTTTGACATTAAAATTAGGTCATATCAAAAATAAAAATGAAATACGACTTATTTTCGAATTTTTTAAAAAAGTTATTTCCACAGATAAATCTTTCAGTGTTATTTCAACACTTGAATGGTATAAAAATTTCCCAGATTTTTTTCAGACTCCTCCTCAAACGGGAGTTCGAAAAAACTTCGAGAAGGCCTCTCGTCCTAAGCTTCAGAAGGCAATGAAGCGACTAGATTTTCCAGGTGGAAAGTAGTTCACTTTATGGGAGGCAGGCAAAAATACTCACCCTCAAAATTGGGTATAAATGACGTTTCTCAATCGCCATGAAAACAATAGTTTACTGGCCAAAAGACATGAAAGATACTCCCATGAACCCAAAATCTTAAATGAGGTTTCCAGGACGACAACCCGAAATAAGTTTCCGTAAATGTGGTATGGAGGTTTCTCAAGCAAAATACTTAAAAATCCAACTTTTTTTTCGTGCAGAATACAAAGAAAACCTTTAAAAACTGGACAAAATCGGCAGTTTTTTCGATAAAAGGGGAGTATCTCATTCGGTTTCTCCTCTTCTCAAATAAGGGGTTAAGGTAAACACTTCAGCAATGTCTATACGTTATGCTGGTTTAGCATCTCGAACGTATAAAATGTCAGACATAATTGATCTAGATATTTTATCATTCAAGCCTCAAGGGGTTCACAAAATCAAATATGCGAATATCAGATAAGTACCTATATTTCTCAATATTTAATGATATTGTTAGGACGAATAATTCTTTTTTAAAAAATATTTTTTTCGATGAAAAATAAAATATGTAAATGGAGGTCCATTATGTGAAAAAAAGTAAGTTTAAGTGATTATTTTTGAAAAAGACTATTATCGCTGCATAATTAGTCGGAAAAGGGAGTGGGTGGAGACAAATGTCTCAAAACTGTCAAACTCGCATGACTAAGGTAATAAATAAAGGTTGACAAATTGATCAAGATATCCGGGCCCCCGCGTCGCTCTCCTTGCCCGGGCGCGCCCCCATTTCTGGTCTGGGACTCAGTTTTCCGCTAATTGGGAGCTCTTAGGTGATATCAAGCTTTATGCAAATACGTATCGCAGACGTAATTAGGGAAAAAGCGTTTTCTCTCAATTGTTTACTCTTTTTCTTATCGCCGGCTGGAAAAAGGGTAAAAGAAAAAGGCTTAAAAGAAGTAGATATTTACTTAATTTCAAATCCTCTTTTATACGGCAATTAAACTAATTTCGCTCCCTATACTCCTTATATCTTCGTTAAGACTTTCTGTTTTTTTTAAGATTCCAACGGAATTTCGTTTGTTTATCTTCTGCTCGACACGTTCTTAGGCTTTTCTTCACGAACAGGTGTAAACAAAAATTTATTGAAAATTTCATCTGAGACTTTCGTTGTTATAACAACTTTCTCAGAATGCTTAAGCAGATCGCTCGTAATTACAGGGGTGGAAATTAATAATTTTCTGAAGTTTTGAAAGTGTAGACTCTCCTTCCCACGTTTTTAGTTCCCTTTAAAACATAACTCTAACCTCCTAAGTATATGGAGCTTTTAGTTAATTCCCTTCAATATCAATTTTACATATTTTCAACAAGTTATGAGTTCGTCTATTTATAGATGAAAATAATTTGGAACGTCAAAAACAATCCCTTAAGAATATTCAATTTAAGGATCCATTATAAGACTTGATTCGGTATCGTTTTTATTTGAAGTTTTGCTCCAATTTTGCTTGAAAACTGTTAGTTTAAAAAAAAATTCTTTTTATTTGGCTTAGAATACATTTATTTACTTTGTATACAAAAGGTTTTTTTTTTCAAAAAGTATAAAAATTTCAATTTTTTAATCAAAATTTTTACGAATAAAAAAATTCGATAAAGCGATTTTTTGTTTAAATTTACGATTTTTTAATAAAGCTAAAAGCTAAAAAAGTTTTTTCCTCGCCGCGGTAAATTTTTTGTAAATTTGGAGCAAATTCAAAAACTTGATAAAATTAAGATTCGTCTAGTTCAGACTGTTTTTCCTTGGTTTCAGAAAATAAAATTCAGAAAAACGACGGTTTTCTCGAAAAATTGGAGAAAACCTTAAACGAAAAACGCCGCTATATGAAGTTGTATAACGGACCCTTAAGTACTATTTTTAAGAGAATCCTTTCTTTTGATCGGTGAAAGCCTTCATTTGACTCTTGGCTTTCCATAAAACAGGCTTACAGAGTATTACTACCTCTAAGAATCTAACAATAAAACTTCGAGGGCCAATGAACTGAAAGAAAATTGACTCTAGAGCTAAATTTATGCGTATCCATCAACCCTCTTATTCTTCAAGTTAAGAAACTCAGAAAATTCTATGGGGGAGAGTCGGTTTTTCAACGAGGCCGGGGGAGACTTATTTAGAATTCTTTTCCTCGGCAACGTATCTAAGGACCGTAAAAGAAGAAAAAGGCCTTGGCTAAATTTTTATTATACCGAACAAAGAGGAAGTTCTGTCTAAATAGATATTAATTCAGAAGAATAAAAAAAAATAATAAAAACTCGCTCAGGAAGTCCTTAATGTGATCAAATATGCCGAAAAAGTTTTATGTAACGGCAGGGGAAGGTAAATTTTTTTTAAACTTTTGAACTTTATTTTTTAAACCAAGCACTTCATAACTCGTGCCGCTGGAGAGCTAAAGATTTAAAAAAAAACCTTAACACGCAAAAATTGATCGCAAAAAAAGTTTTTGAGATTTTTTGACAGATTAAGAAAATTTCATAATCAGAGAGAAATTGAAACTGAAAAAAAACTCCGTAGCCGTGAACAAGGAGGACTGGGGAAAAAATCAATGAGAGTAAAAAATTAGGAGCGCATAAACCGAATAAAAAGAGACCAAAGCTCTTAAAAAGCCTTTTTTTTTTTTCTGAAATTTTATGGAGCAATTAACTGTGAAAAACCCGGTAAAAGGGTGTTCCGTAGCCAAAAGATCGAAGAAAACGCTTGAAAAATCCTCTTAAATAAAAATTCTGGGTAGCAAAACCTAGGAAAACCTCAAGAATTTTGTACAAATGCGTTTCTAGACAAGAAGTCCGTTAAACCAACAAAAAAAGCCTCGAAATTCATAAATTTTCGACCTAACAGTTTTGATCGGAATAATGATGGAAAAGCACTTGCCCCGAATTAAGTAGAGAAATTTAATAAACATTTTCCTCCCTACTATCGAAAAAAAATTCAGTTTCAAGGTAGAAAAAATGGAAGTCTTCGCCGAGGAAGGCCACATGGAACGTGGGAGAACACCCCAAATTTCTCCCTAATAAAATTTTTTTTTTTTTTTTCAATTGATTTAAATAATTATAAGGAGAAACAGGTGAAAAATTGCGAAATTGGAAAAATGCGACGGACGGCCGTCTTGAAACTTCTCTTTGAGAAACCTAAAAGTTTGAGCTATTTAAAGACGTGTTTTTTTTAGAGTTTTCCTTCTATGGATAGACAGGTAACAAGCGTGAATTTTCCCCCTGACGTTTTTATCCATTTGGCTAAGTGGCGGATAGAGAACCCCTCTGGCGGAGAGAAGGGAAGTGGGGTAGAAAAAAATCCGGGCGGAACGCGACTGTTGAAATGAAATAAGAAGGCTTTGAGATCCGTTAGAGCGTAAGTCTGGCACTTATCCAATCCTTCGGGGTCCTTTCGTTATGTCGTCCCTAACCTAAAGGCCCTTCCCACCCCCCTTGTTCACCGCCGGCCTTACTAACATGTTGACAAACAATAAACACCCATCTTCCTACAAACTAAATTGAAACAGAGGTGCTTTGATCCTACATATAAAGGGAAGAAACAGAAACTCACTGGAGGAGAAAAACAACGCTTATTGCCATAATAAACCCACTCAAAAACATAGAAACGAGGCCTTTTTTATCCTCAATTCAGACCTTTCTTTGAAACCCAAAAAGGCCCCCATTCAAGCCAATTTAGATTTTTTCCATTCAATTGCAAAAACTTTTTTTTTCCTGGTATGTCCATAATGGAGGGTTGATTTCGATTATTTGGCCCATATTTTTGTGGTAGTTTTTTT
The DNA here is from genome assembly GCA_014119065.1 of Orius insidiosus. NCBI lineage: Eukaryota > Metazoa > Arthropoda > Insecta > Hemiptera > Anthocoridae > Orius > Orius insidiosus. The sequence goes on from JACGAQ010000114.1 coordinate 21,212, forward strand.
AACCTAAAAATACCAATTTTTCTCAGGATTTTCAACCTATTCATATTGCCAAAAACCTGTCTAAAAAAACCACATTAGATTTTGAGCTCTTTTTCAAGACTTTTTGGCCAAAAAACCGTGTTGAAAAGCGAATTTTAGCCTGAAAATTTTAAACTGATCGAAATTACCCAAAAAAAAAAGTTTTGACGAAAAAGTCCAATTGAAATTCGGATTTTTCAGTATTTTAGAAAGTTAATTCGCGTTATTAATCGAGATTTTTAGGCTTCCTTAAGGTCATAAATAAACATTTCCGCCTCAAAAGCCCAGAGTAAACTAAGCAAAATAAACATAAAAACACTTTTCTTGAACTTGAAAGCCTTAAATGTGAGACAATCGTGGACTTTGCGGGAAAAACCGAAAGGGAGGAAATTTTTCGCGGTCGAGACTTGTTTAAAATAAATTTGAATTCCTTTTGTCTCGTGGCCGTAGGCTCCCTTTTCACTCTGCCCAGATTACAAAACAAAAGGTCACTTCAACCTTTTTCTTGAAGACAAAATTGTTAAAATAAAAACTTATTTAAAAAAAATGCGTCTTGAAATGAGAAAATGCGTTTTTTGACATGTTAATCAAAAAGTTATAAATTGCCAATCTAACAAAGACAAATATACCTGAGGGAAAAATCGATATTAACATCACGCCAAGTCGTACTGCTGGTAAAATCCTTGATTACAGGCCTCGTCAAGCGGGAGGAAGTACATTAGACTCTCGGCTAGATAACCTCTAACTCAACAGTTAATTCATCTCGACCCCCCCGAGCACTTCACCTTTCCCCCTGAATGTACCGACTTTAATGCCGTTTAGATTCCCTCTTAAAAATTACTCTATTAACATGATAAGGTGAAGTTACGCCTCAATTTCTACACGTCCGGGGAGTCTATTTTAGAAACTGTCATGATTTAGTTTATTGTTGTTTCTCGGTCAAACTAGTTACTGAACTAACCGAATGTGATTACCGCTGTTGTTTCAAATATTGTATCATTTTAATTAACTCCGTATTATTAATATCCTTTTTGGTATGTTGTTTGATATTGTAGAACTTGGTTCACCTAGTTATTCCTCTCCAAAATAATCGACTGTGCATTATAAAAATGAAAGTATCACATTTCTCCCTTCTATAAAAAATTAAAATTTTCTCCAAAAATTTGTAAAAAATATGTTGGCTAACCGCCAAGACCGTTTATTAAACGATCGAAAGAGGAAAAACTATCTCACAAGCACCGAATTCCCCGGGTCTTTCTCTAATCGTCGTTCACCCCTTGCATTGCAATTGGTCATTTGTCATTGGTCATTTTTGCAACCCTAGTGGGAGCTCTGCATTTCCGAGACTCAGGGAAACACATTTTTGTCAACCAAAAAAATTTTGAAACGTTAAAACTTGGCACAATTGCTCCTCTTTAATCAAGGAAGCACTGCAAAAAGTTAAAAAAAGTCACCCACTGCCTGCTGGATGAAGAAGAAAATTTTTCTTAAAATAGGATTTTATTTTTTGTTTATCCCGAACTTTTTGCTTTGCTTTAGGGGTGTTATGTCATAATCCAGAACAGATATCTAGTTACATGTCTGTCATCCAGTTAAACGCTTTTTGTTCCAGTAATGCTCAACGATAAGGTTTCAATGGGTAAACAAAGGTCTAATATTATAAGAGAATAAAAACAAAAACCCTATATTTTTATTAAATCTCATCTCTTTAATAAAAAAAAAACTATTTAATTTTTGGATCAAATAAGCGGATTATGGAAGAGTTATTTTTAAAAATAGCTGAAGATTCTAATGCATTTTTTGGCAACAAACATGGTACTTAAGGACTTGATTGTATTATTAAATTCTTAATATTTTATTAATAATTTTTAAAAAGTCTGGAGTTAGCCTTGACGGGAACTTCGTATGTCAACACTTTTTCTTCCCGAATATATAAAACATTCAGTATCAAGGTAGAAAAATGACAGTCTTCGCTCAACAAGGCCACGCAGGCGAGGACACCCTAAATTTCTCCTAAATATATATTTTGAGATTTTTTTCCCCTCATTTGTATTAAATATAAGGAGTATTTGGTGAAGATCGGACGAAAAATTCAACTGCCGGACGGAACCGCAGACAAACTTTGAAAGGTAAAGGTCAATCAGTTTTTCCCCTGGGGTCAGGAAGACCCTTTTTCAGAGACCATGGGTTCCTTAAAAAAGTTATTGTTTTACCCTCCATGTCGGGTTTTTCGGAAAGGGTCTACTTTGGGTCGGTCCCCTCAGACTTTTCTTAATTATAGAATTTTTCTTATTCAAATAAAGATGATATTTTGGGTTTTAGCTTTTTTTTATCCTTTGATTTCGTACATAATACAGAGACCTTTGGGTTTTGCCCGAGGGAAGTAAAGTAGGGGGCTTTCGGAGGCCTACTCCCGGCTTTTTCCACACCCCGGGCTCCTCCCTCCCACACAACATCATTCAACAGTTTTTCCTTCATAACTTTGTTATTACCTTTTCAACTTTTCTTCCACTCCCCGAGCAATAACGATTGGCGGAGAACCGCGGGGGAGCCCATTTGTGGAAATCACTTAAAGGGGGGAGGATTCGAAAACCAACTTATAAAAATTTAAAATAGATAATATTGAAAATTACTTTTGAAGTTTTTAGTTCAGAAAAGAAGAATATTTTTAAAATTTTCATAAATCTAAGACGAGTAATCCGACAGAGTCTGTTCACGGCTCATTAAAATTTCTTCTTCATCTGTTTTTCAGTCGCTTTTCCTAATTGAATGAATAAACGTTTATGTTATTTAAAACTATTTTTATCCTTTCAACAAAAATTAAGTACATCACACAGAAAGTAAAATAAGTATTTTCATTTACTCCACATATTTTCATTTCTTCCACTCGCTTTGACGTTTGTTTGTATAGCTCAGTTTTCCTGGAAAAACAGCTTTTCACCTACATCTCTTTGTGAAAGAATTCAAACCTAATTACTATTATGCGATCTGACAGTATGAACCTTTTATTCTAGAAAGAAGGCCAAGAGACTTCAGGTTTGCTCTTTGAAACAAAAAAAATATGTAAATATGGTGATTCTATGTCCCTAGCGAGATCCTAGCTTTCAATACCATCAGAGCTACTGAGGAAGAAAATAAGAAAAAGTACAGCTACCAAAAATAGCAAAAATAGCCATAATGTAATAAACTATTACCATGGAATTTATTAAAAATTTGTTAATAAACAGAATAAAAAATGACCAAATTGTAGTAATTAATTTTCGATCATTTATTTTGTAAATCCAATAGTTGGCAGAAAAAAATAATGAAATATTGTGGAATTTAATAAAAAAAAATTATCGATATTAATAAATAAATAGAAAAGTAGACAAAATTGCAAAAAGAATTATAATAAAATTTTGTAAATACCTTTTTTTTTGGAAATTTTTTATTTAATTTGTTGGGAAGGTTTACAAAATTTGAGGTTTATAAAAAAATCAAAACTTTCGTTTGAGGTCACATAACACAAAAATCGCGTATTGAATGTTGGGGTAGGTCGGTTGAAAATGAAGCTACTGACGCGGGTACAAAACACAGACTGGCCTCTCTTTTGGGCGGACCGGCCGCGGGGGCCGGTGAATCGGCGCGCAGGCTTAGGGCGAACAACCAATTTCGAAGCCGGTTGAGAAAGCCCGAGCGAGGGGGTTCGATATCAATAGAAAATCTGAATGGTATGACCCTTAAAGGATAAGAAGGTTTGATGGTTTTTATTATTTTTCACGAACACCCCAGAACACCCCGCCCCCTTTTTTTTTCTCGACGGGAATCATTTGGAGAAAAAAGAAGAGCGACTTTATAATGAGATGGATAAAAAGCGTTTACATTACGTCAGAAAATGAGAAGGGACTCGAGTAAATTGTGGGCACGTTTCTATTAACTCACCTTTTTTCCCTTTCCTTATTTTTTTAAAATAAAATTACTTTCTTCCTCCCATTCATAATTACGTGCTTAAATCTTGTTTTATTTTTTTAAACTTCCGCTAATGATCTACTTCAATTTTTTTTAATAAAAAATGGGGATTCTCGGTCGAGGATATAGAAAAACTCCGTAAAACTCAGAAAATAGGGTGATCCTGTAATTAAAGATTGAGAAAAACACCAACAACTCCAACATAAGCCGGAATCGTAAGGCCAAAAACTGAGGAAACCTCCACAAAATCCGTGCAAAAGGGTTTCTCCTGTAAAAGTACTAGTTTGAAGAGATTCCAAAAAAACTTCCATAAAGAGAAGGAACAATGTAGGAGGGGGAAGTATTAAGGATGGGAAGTATAACGGAGGGGAAGTATTAAGGAGGGAAGTATGTATAAAAGGGGGAAGTATAACAAAGGAGGAAGTATAAAGAAGGGGGAAGTATGTATAAAAGGGGGAAGTATAACAAAGGAGGAAGTATAAAGAAGGGGGAAGTATAACGGAGAGGGAGTTGAAGGAGAGGAAGTATAACGGAGAGGGAGTTGAAGGAGAGGAAGTATAACGGAGGGGAAGTATAAAGGAGGGAAAGTTTAAGGAGGGGAATTTCAAGTAGGGGGAAGTATAACGGAGGGGGAAGAATAATGGAGGGGAAGTTTGCAGGTTTTTTTGGTTTTTTTAATTTTCTGTTTTTTTTTTCCAAAATTTTTCTAAGCATCCAGGTAGAAATAATAGGCATTCTGCCCAAGGGATGCCTCTATTGCAAGGGGTAGAAGTATCGGCCCTAACGGCCGAGGGTAGAAGACAGCGTAACGGCCGGCCGGGAAGTATAAGGGAGGGGAAGTAAAACGGGCATAAGAAACCCATTTTTAAATTTTTTTTTTTTATCTTCTGGATAATAATGCCCTTTTTACTGGGGGATTTAGGGCGTTTTTCTAAATTTTTGGCCAAGATACCGCCATTTCATTAGATTTTTGGAAGTTTTACTTGATTTTTGGTCGAAAAACACCATTTTTAACGGATAATTGGGCGTTTCGCTGTAATTGCACCACAGACAAAGTTGAGATCGGTAAAGATCAATATTCGATTAAACCTCCAGGTCTGGAAGACCCTTCCTCAAAAACCCGACGGCGAGGGTATCACAATAACTTACTTAAGGAAGTTAAAATCTAGTAAAATGGGGTCGAGGATACAGTAAAACGCCGTAAAACTCAGTTAAATGGGTGATTCTCTACTCCACAAACGAGAAATAACCCACAAACTATGATAAAAACCGGGGATTTTAGGCAAAAAATTGAGGAAACCTCCCCAATATCTGAGCAATAGGATCTACCAAAATTAATTTTTAAAAGGAGATTTTTTTTAACGGAAGAGCGTTTCTAGGTTAAAGATTCTTGTATTGTTCATCAGTGAATTATTTGATCGAATTTCTCAATGTTTAATTAGACAAATTAGTTAAAAAGGGTTCTTCGGGGAATAGTTCGTTATAGAATGGGGTAGATAAGGTAGAGGAAGGAAGCTGTTAGTTTGAAATGATAGAATTAGGGTCTAATCCCTAGTGGACACATAGAACCGGGGCCATTACATTGATAATTAAGCCCTCCAGTATATTCAATTTACTGCCGTCCCTCCGGCGATGATCGCGGCCTCTTTGTCTTTTCAACTCGTTTAATGGAAAATTTGTATCCACTTCAATTCCATGATTAAAATGTAATTTTTATGTATTTTTTTTTTCGACGGAAAAAATTAAATTGGACTCAGGGTTGAGGGACGAGAAATGATGAATCAAGGGTTGTTAAAACCCTTCCTCTCGGCTATCTCTGAGCCCCATCCCTTGAGCAGTTACTGCAGTCTTAATATAGAGCTCTGCGGGGAATTCAGTAAGCTTAATTAGCGCTCCTTGAGATTGTCTTTTCCTGGTTTTTGATTTATGTCCCGCCCACACGGCGCAACGTTTTCATCTCCGCGAAATTCTCATCGCGTTTAGATCGACTGTAGGCCGCCACTAATGAATTATTCTCATTTTTTTGTTTATTTCATCCGCATTCGACAGATTTTTTTTCCGTAGAAGGGGTGGAAGAATGAAAGAAAGTGATTAAGGAATTGGCAGCTATCCTGACCACAATCCTAGAATTGGCTTGTCACCTGCAAGCTCTAATTAAATTCAACCACTTTCCAAATCGCTTTAGCAATCTTAAGTTTTAAAATTCTTGAATATTAATGAATATGGTAGACGGGAGTGGAGGGAGACACCGCGATTGTATCTCGACAGCTCGGACACCCGAAATAAGCGAAGGGTTCGGGTTATCTAGTACACCAACCCCTCAATTTTAACTTCCAGAAGTTATAGTTTTACCCTTAACGTCTGGTTTTTGGGGAAGGGTCTTCCAGACGTAGGGTAAATTCGAATATGGATCTATACCGATCTCAACTTTGTCTGTGGTGCCGGCCGGCCGTACCATTTTTTTTTTTTTTTTTACTGAACACTGTAAGGCCACGATTTCAACCAATTTTCTCCTCACACAATTTCACTTAGTCGGCGAACGATGTAACGATGGCGATTTTTGAATCTCGAAAAAGTAGCGGAGATATGTGGAGACATTTTAAAAAATTCGCTGCGGCCGAAGCTTTGGTCCGATATTCACCAAATTTTTACCAAATCGTCGCGTTAATTCTAACACCGGACAAGTCATTTTTGTCAGTTTAGAGTTAGCCATTGTTTATGATGGTAAATTTTGTGGTGGATCGAATTCCGTTGGCAGTTAAACCCTATTACCAACAGAAAACGCATAGTTCACGGTTTAGCCAACAGGTGATGCATTGATTCAAATGAGAAATTAATCCGAAGTTTGGCTCCCCTGAAAACCTTCGAAAAATGACTTGTCCGGTGTTAGAATTAACGCGACGAAATACTCCTTATATTTTTTACGAATTTTCTGTGTAAACAATTTTTTTTTTATTAGGGAGAAATTTCATACTTCCACCCCTTGCGAGAGGGACATCCCTTGGGCGAAAAGTCAATTATTGCTACCTTCCCCTCCGTTATACTTCCCTCTCCTATATTTTTCCTTCTTTTTAAGGAAGTTTTCGTTGGAAGCTCTTCAAACTGGTACTTTTTTTTTTTCCTTCCTGGAGAACCTTTTTTCCCCGATTTCCTCGATTACTGCCGGAACTCGTAATTTCCTTACCCCAAAAAACATCCCCCACAACTTATATCGCATTTTATTATACTGAGTGGATGACCTAAAAGTTTAATGACAAAAAAAAATAGTGGGAACAAAATGGGTTGCACAAATTAATTTAAAAACCGACCGAGCCGCGAGAAACGATAAATTTTCGATGTAGGGAAACCTATAAAAGTTGCTCGGGATAAAAAATCAGCAGATACTTTTATATTCAACCTCACTCAGTTTATGGTCTTTCCTTCCGCCTCCCCGCAAGCCCCAAAACCTGTGCAGATAAATCGAAACTATACATCACGTCCGAGAGATCTGATACTGCAAAAAAAATTTTAGCCGAAAATCATTTTAATGAAATATTGATTTAAAGAGCGTTTGACTGGGAAAGTTTGTATATTACAGCGATGAACAAAGTTGAACTGGCCCTTGGATTAAAACTCGTTTCACGTTGGAGAATCTGAGAGAGTCCAAAATGTGTCGTTTAGAAGTGAGAGAGGTTCCATAGATATGTGTGTTTGATTAAACTTAGTTATGAGGGAACTCCTAATGACTTCGATGTTGACGTTATATCTCTAATTAATTGACATCATTGTAAATTCATTAAAATTATTGTTAATATTTTGCTCGACGTATTTTTTTTAAATATTAGGGCGAAAAATATCGTGAGGATTTTCCCTAAAAATATACCCGTGGGGATGGATGTCGTGTTAACGGGGAGAGGCGAGGTGTTGGAGAGGTGTGCACCCCAGGGTCTGAGTTGACAGATAGATGGTGGTTCTTCCTATTTTCCAACGTAGACGTGAGTCGGCTACAATGCCACTTGGCACACATCTCTTAGGAGCAATCCCGCTTTTACCTCCCTCCAACGAATCTGCAGAGAAGAAGACGGGGAGAGAGAGTGAGAAAGAAAAAAAAGAGTTACAACCTTTTAGGTATAAAGTTTTGTTCAAATGCGTCAAGAAATCAGACTTATTTTTGTCTAAAATTCTATTTTTCTATCATATAATTAACCAATAATAAAGGAAGAAATGACTGTGATAACGGGTCACGACGCGTTTCGGCTTAAAAAGCCTCGTCAGGTGAGCTATTCCCTCTATCACAATCATTTCTATCTTTTCACTGTGCCCATTTCTCCGAGAGATTTAGTGGATACAGCGGGAATCCGGAAACAGTCTCCAAAGCTCACCGCCGCCACCGTTCTCGAAGAGATAGAGCCACTCACCACCTCATTATTGGTTTTTTAATTTTGATGACAGGTAGCTGTCATGGCAATACTCTACCTTTATAATTTAACTCTTATTGCGTGGCTCCATCTCTTGGAGATCAGTGGCGGCGGTGAACTTTTAGGGAGACTGTTTGTTTCCTGCTTCCCGCAGGATCCACTAAACCTCTCGGAGATTGGGGCACAGTGAAAAGATAGAAAAGATTGTGGGGAATAGCTCACCTGACGAGGCTTTTTTAGCCGAAACGCGTCGTGAGATACCCGTTATTACAGTCATATCTTCCTCCATTATTGGTACATAAATTATTTGATAGTAAAATCACCCCCTTTGCGGAATACACACGCAATAAGAATTAAAATGTAAAAATGTTATTTTTGTTTGTTTTTAATAACCACATACATTTTATGATCCATTCATCAATATCCAACCTTCACTTCAGTTTTTTACAGTTATAGGGAGGGCGTTAAAAAGTGGTTTTATGAAAAAAAAGTTAAATGTAAGCCCCCTTAATTTAAATCAAAGAATTTGATGGTGTAGTTTAAAATGCGTTTGGATATACAGGGTGCCCCCAACAGAACCTAACTTCGTTATTTCAATTTAGAAACTCTATTTAACTTCCTTAAAGAAGTTATTGAGATACCCTCCACGTCGGGTATTTGATTAAGGGCCCGGTTTTTATTTCAGATTCGTAATCTACGCAAAATTTCAAGTTGATTTGTCTATTCATATGACCATTTTCGACAACTTCAAAAAATGTCAAATTTTTTCAAAGAGACTCATTTTTTTTAATTCCACTTCTTTTTGTCGGAAGATTCCAACTATCACAATTGCGAGCATCTTCGCGTTCTGCATCACGAGATGTCGTCGCTAATGGCCTTTTTTAAGTTAGAACCCAAATTTTTTCAATATCAAGGCAGAAAAAAGTACTGGTTTGAAGAGCTTCCAACGAAAACTTCCTTAAAGAGAAGTATCTATATAGGAGGGGGAAGTATAACGGAGGGGACGTAAAACGTAGTGGGAAGTATATGGGAGGGGAAGTATAACGGAGGGGGAAGTATATGGGAGGGGGAAGTATAACGGAGGGGGAAGTATAACGGAGTAGGAAGTATAACAGAGGGGGAAGTATAATGGAGGGGGAAGTATAAAGGAAGGGGATTTAGTAGGGAGTGAAAGTATAAAGGACAATTTTGCAAGTTTGTATTTGCGAAAAATTTTCCGGGTTTTTTTTTTTTTTTTTTTTTTTTTTTTGAAAAATTTTCTAAGTTCTTTTTTTCAAAAAATTAAGTTTTAACTTTTTTTTTCGAAAAATTTTCTAATTTTTTTTGTCCAAAAAAAAATTTTTTTTTTTCAAAAAATTTTCAAAGTTTTTTTCGAAAAATTTTCTAAGTTTTTTTGTCAAAAAAAAATTTTTTTTTCGAAAAATTTTCCGGGTTTTTCTTTCTTTTTCTTTCTTCTTCTTTTTTTTTTTTTCGAAAAATTTTCTAAGTTCTTTTTTTCGAAAAAAATATAAGGAGTAATTGGTGAAAATTTGGTGAAAATCGGATTAACGGTTCGGCCGCAGCGAATTTTTTAAAATTTCAAACAGACATATCTCCGCCATTTTTTCGAAATTCAAAAATCGCCCTCGTCATATTCTTCTTCACCGGCTAAAGAAATTTGTGTAAAAATTTGGTGAAAATCGGATGAAAATTGTGGCCGTAAAGTGTTCCGGAAAAAAATGCTAAGGCCGGCCGGAACCACAGACAAAGTTGAGATCGGTAAAGATCAATATTCGATTTTACCCTCCGGACCCCGGAAGACCCCTCCCCAAAAACCCGACATGGAGGGTATCACAATAACTTCTTTAAGGAAGTTAAAATGAATCATCACCCATCCAGGCCAAAAGGAGCGGGTGAGAACACTCCAAATTTCTCTCTACTATTTCGAATTTCAAAAAAGGAAGATTCTATGAAATTCGGATAAAAATTGTGGCCGTGAAATGTTCTGGGAAAAAGAAGGACTGACGCCGTGTGTGACAATAAATTCTCTTTGAAGAAGTTCAAAATTCAAATGGGTGTGAAAAATTGATCAAATGAAAATGTAATCAATTACTTTAGCGATTTAAGAGAAAATAAAAGTTAAAAATGTAACGCTTTTCAGAAGGACGAGTTTAAAAACCAATAAAGGGGATGTCATTGATGTATAAATTTAACGTTTCACCCCTTATCAGATTCATTATTCATTTTTATTGACAGAGTTTCTTTTTCGACAATCTTTTCGGGGTATTGTATGACCCTCCATGTTCGGTTTCTGGGAGACGGTCTTAGGGAACTTGTAGAAGAAAAAGCAGCCACAGAGCACCTCAAGTCTTTAAGGGAGCCAGATTGAAAGAAAAAGCAGCTTCACACTTCGCTCAAGCTCGGCTGGCGGAAGTCTGGGAGGAAAGTGCGACAAACGTAGGAAAATAACATGTAAGTCCATTTGTATAGAAAGATGAGGATAATGGTTGCCTTTTGTTTAAAACTAAGCTAAGAAAACATTTAGTAATGAATAAGCCGGTTATCCATTGTCATTAGAGTAGGTTTTTGGGGAGGTGAGGACTAGGGGGATGGATGAGAGATCTAATGAGGGTCTCCGGTTGCGTCGTATGCATTATTCATGATCGGACCTCCGACCTCATTTACACACTATCAATCGCCCACCCCCGTCCAGCATTTCTCCCCCTTTTCTTAAGCCGAGGAAACGTCGAAGGGGAAGAAAACGACGCTTCCCTCTCGATAGACGGCCGGAAGAGCTTGCGGTAGGGTGGGAGGATGACGTATCGACGAAGATTAGAAAAAAAAAGCCGAATGAGAAGATTGCACCACTCGAGCAGCCCATTATAAAGACCTATTCTTCTCCCTGGATTGCGGCGAAAACGAATGAGAAAAATGTAGAGAGAAATGGATGAAACGAAAAAAAAAACATTGCCAAAACAATTTTTTGTATTATAACCAAACGTTGTGGTTTTTACCCCATTTTTGAATATTCTTACTCAATCATCACTCAAAACCGAACATGGAGGGTAATACAATAACTTTTCTTTCATGAAGTCCACATTTAGGTTAGTTTTCCATTGTCATTAGGGTGAGTTTTCGGCAAGGTGGGGAAATTCTGAAATTTTTAAACCGGAAATTAGACATTTTAGTCCAATGAAACGAATGAAAAATAATGACCCTGCGGTAGCAGGGACTAAAAGGTAGATTTCTTTTCATGATTAAAATTAAAATGTATAAACACAAAATATATAATTATGTTATAAAAATGATGATATAAGAAAAATTGCGCCACTGAGCCCCTAGAAAAACATCTGATAATTTTATTAATAAAATATTTAATAATTTCCCGGTATAAATTCAAATTTTTTTTAAAGTTTAGCTAGTTCAATATTTTGCGCCTGGCTCGTCCAAACCTGCTTTAATTAATTTTTTACACGCCCTCGCAGAGGTCTTAAAGTTTTTTTTTTGCAAAAGGACTAGGATTTCAATAGAAAATGCCAATTTTGTCTTTTAAGCCCTAAGTAAAGTAGGTGAATCGCTGGTCCGATTTCAGCCATTAACGAACTCGTCCGAGCTATTGAGATAAAAGCTCTAAATACCGGATATCGTCACCCTCACATTAAAATTGCTCCAGTTATCGTGCTAATACATATATATATATATATATATATATATATAAACTTGGTACATTACAATAGGTAGATTTTTGAAGAAAAGAAATCTACCTAAAATGTAGAGAGGAATAGATAACACGAAAAAAACATTGCCAAAACAATTTTTTTTTTATTATAACCAAACTTTGGTGTTTTCACCCCATTTTTTAATATTCTCACTCAATCATCACTCAAAACCGAACATGGAGGGTAATACAATAACTTTTCTTTTATGGAAACCATTGTCATTAGGGCGAGTTTTTGGCGAGGTAGGGAGATTCTGAAATTTTCAAACCGGAAATTAGACATTTTAGTCATTTTTGGACATTTTTATTGCTTTAGTCTGAATATTGGCGTTTTTAGTTTTTCAAGAATTCGTAATTTTTTTTTTATGAATGAGAACTTTATTAGAAAATTTGTAATTTATGATCCTTTCTCTGGGCTAAGACATAACTAATTTTATGTCTCGAACATACAAAGGCGGCCCTCTTGGCTCAGTAGGAGGGCGCCATTAATTCATTTAATATTAAATTCTAAATTCGGGTCTTGTATATTTTGTTATGTCCACAAAAGGGTGAAGGGGAGGTTTATAACGTAAGTTTTACTATTCCTCAGGGCTTGAAACAACGCTTTACAACTATAAAATTCACGTTTTGAATTGCAAATGCATTTCATCTATTTTTTCCACGCTTACAAACGTCATAAGGCAGTAAATCTTATTTAGAGACGGTTAAAATTTCAATAATCCGTTTTTGCCGAAATGCTGTATATCAAAATGTTTTTAACAATGTTGACACAGAGGAGTTTCGAGATAGGCCACGGGATGGGGGTACTGGGGGGGCCCCCCTCGCCGATATATCACTAAATGCCAACTAAAACCCTAAACAACACCAGGGATTTCGGACTTGTTTTATTGCTACTTCCTCGCCGCCGATTTTCCCTTGGTACCGCGTCATCCGAACCCTGAGGGCTATTATGTTTTAAATTTTTTTTTTTTTACTCTTCCCTTCGATTTTCCCTCGGGGAGTTTTGTTTCACTGATTTAAAACATTTTTTATTTCCAATCCGAATTTTTACAGTGTCAAGAATCACTGGATTTTACCTTAGTTTGCAAAAAAATTTATTGCTACTATGGCGAAGTGCTGCAATTTTTAGTGAGTACGAGAGAGAGAGAAAAAAAAAAAGTATAACAGAGGGGGAAGTATAACGGAGGGGGAAGTACTCGTATGAAGAAGGAAATTTTTTTTTTTTCAAAAAATTTTCCAATTTTTTTTCGAAAATTTTTTTAAGTATCAAGGTAGAAATAATGGGATTTTCGCCCGAGGGAGGTCCCTCTCGTAACGGGTGGACGTATGAAATTTCTCCCTAATAATATGATAATTAATGTAGAAAATTGATAATTTTTTTACGCCAAAAATTGTTCAAAAATAAAAGGAGTATTTAGTGAGAATTTGGTGAAAATCGGAACAACGGTTCGGCCGCAGCGCAGTTTTTAAAATTTCAAACGTACATATCTCCGCCATTTTTTCTAAAATCGCAGACGATAATTTCTTGTTCAACTATTCAGGAAGATTGTGTGAAAATTTGGTGAAAATCGGTTGGAAACTGTGGCCGTAAAATGTTCCGGAAAAAATGCCACGGCCGGCCGGCACCACAGACAAAGTTGAGATCGGTAAAGATCAATGATTTGACCCTCCCCCAAAACCCGACGTCGAGGGTATCACAATAACTTCTTTAAAGAAGTTAAAAAACCAAAATTTTAGGCAGTCTCCAAACTTCTAAAATTGGTCGGATTTGATTTTTTCAAATTGGTATTCCTGTACAAAATTCTCTGTATAAATTTTTTTTCCGCCAAAATCAAAATTTGGCAAAATTTAAAAAGTGGCCTAGAATCATGAAAATATTCTGATAGGGCTAAAAAGTGGCGTCCTAAACTCGTAAATTCCCTTTGGAAGCCGTTCTTAAGCAGGGTTCAATCTAAAATCTAAAGCGACGTTTTTAAAAATCTAACAAAAGAGAAAAATCCTGAACGTATTTTAAAGGGGAATAAAAACACTATTTTTTAGAAATGGGTTAGTATAATGGCATTGGATTTTGAGCTAGTTGTAAAGGATAATCTTAAGGAATAAGCCATTACCCTTCCCTGAGACGAGATAAGCGTCTGAAGGACCTCCCATCGAGTTTTTATAGACTCTGTACATCTCCTTTTGATTTAATAAAATCACTCCGAACCCCCTTTTTTTTGTTTTTACATCCGGAAAGAAAAACACATTGAAGGGAATTTTTAAATTAAAACGAAAAATGTCCTAGATTTCCTTCGGAAAATGGGGGGGGGGGGAGGAAAAAGACACGGAATTTCTAATTCCCCAGGCGGTGCATGAGTTATGGAATTTCCAAAGGCGTTACACGAATTGTTTAAATCTTCTGAAATGTACTATGTTTTCCAATAAATTTCCGTTTGTATGGCATATAAGAATCACTCCCTCCAGCTGATTTCAATATTTTTTTGGGGGGTGAAGAAGCGATATCCTTGGGGTTTGAATTTCATGGCTGTGTACGTGTTGGGAAATAAAATGTGAAAAGGAGAGCTCGTTTGATAACATGAGGAGGTTAATTTTTTTCCTCTCGCAAGAAAAGCTCGTGTTTTCCTCTCAAAAAAATGAATTTTTGAAAAAAAAGCGGGAACTAAAACACAACGCTCGCGCGTGCGCGTTGTTCTGATGTAAACTCACAAGTACCAGATAATCCCCGCACGTCATCTAAGAACCGTTACAGCTGGTGGTAGCCCTGGGATTCGAACCCACGCCCCCGAAGATGGTGTCTCAACCAGGAAGAAATTCTGATTTCTATGAACCGTTGAATATGGAAATTTTTAATCGGGGTAAAATTCCTATTACACAGTCCATGGATTGTAGTCAACTCCTACCGGCTTCTCCCTAATTAATAGGATAATCCTAACCTAATTTAGAGCTTTGCCGAACAATTTCAAGCGTGTTTCTGTGCCAAAAAGAACAAAAAAAACCCTAAAAAGGTTTCATTTATACCGGGCGTCCGGAAATAAAATGGACACGTCTGAGAGAGCGTTAAAAAGTGGTTTTATGAAAAAAAGTTACATGTTAACCCCCCTTAATATAAATCAAAGAATTTGATGGTGTAGTTTAAAATGCGTTTGGATATACAGGGTGCCCCGGGTCTGTCGGATTTTCACCAAGTACTCTGTATATTTTTAAAGAATTTGTGGAGAGAAAAAAAAAAAAAAGAATTTTTTAAATAAATATTTATAGTAGCGAGAAATGTGATACTTTTACCAGGGGCAAGATCGACATCCCTCTGCTAGCCGGCTAATTATTTCTACGTTGATACTTGAAAATTTTTAGAAAATAAAACTTAAAAAACTTTTAAGAAAAAAAACTTTTAAAAAACTTCCCCCTCAATCCTTTATACTTCCCCCTCCTTTACACTTCCCCTCCTTTATACTTCCCCCTCTTTTGTACTTCCCCCTCCTTTATACTTCCGCCTCTTTTGTACTTCCGCTCTTTAATATTCCCCCTCCTATATTTTCCTTCCCTTTGAGGAAGTTTTCGTTGGAAGCTCTTCAAACTAGTACTTTTTTCCAGCATGTAGAGTATTTCATGGGCCAAGTCAGGCCCTTTAGGGAACAAACTATTAGTCGAAAAATATCAGAGGTCAAATTGACCCAATGGGGTCAAGATGACCCTTTCCAGGAAACCACCTCACCAAGGATAACACAGCAACTTTCTCATTTTTAGTTTTTTCACAATAAAAAACTATTTTTTGCCTTTAATTAGTGTATATAACCTCTTTTCTGGCTTTTTAATTAAATTTTATCCAGGACATATTTACCTACTAAACTAATTAAAGAGGCGTCGATCGTTTTAGATTTCAACGATGAGCGAGTTCAATGGGGTTTATTAATAATTTTCGACTTAATTTAACAAAGGCGCGAAGGATTAATAAATTGTTTTCTGATGTGGAAAACAGTCGACTGTCATACTCAACTTCGCCCCTACTCCCTTCTCCCCAGCTGAAGAAAAATACGGAACTTTTGATATAACGTGAATTTTATTTCAAAATAACAAAAACAAAATGGTTCATAAACATAGAAAAAGTTGGGGGGAAGGGGGATCTTGATAATTAACTATTATTTGGATTCTCCTTTTAACTTCTTTAAAGAAGTTATTGTAATACCCTCCACGTCGGGTTTTGAGGGAAGGGTCTTCCAGACCAAAAAATTTTTAAATGTTGTGTAATGACTTCCACCTCCGTTATACTTCCCCTCCTTAATACTTCCCCCTCCGTTATACTTCCCCTCCGTTATACTTCCCCCTTCGTTATATTTCCCCTACTTAATACTTCCCCCTCCTATATTTTTACTTCTTTTTAAGGAAGTTTTGTTGGAAGCTCTTCAAAATAGTACTTATCTTTTTGATGATTTTCCTAGTTTACCTTATTTTGTGGGTTTTTTATGGATTTTCTAGGATGTATAAAATCCATAAAGGATGTAGAAAATCCCAAATGACAAAACGATTATTTGGATTTCAAAATAAATGTTTCTTTTCCAACATCCCACTTTTACTCAAAGACTAAAATATATGTTAGAAGAATAGGTATAAGAAAATAAGAAAAATTGGAAGTAAACTTACTTTTTGAAAAGCGGATGTCCGAAATTCCAAATTCAAAACCGAATCAAACTGAAACTAAGGACGGGGAGGGGATGAAAACGACCTTTTGAAGAAACCACTGCCTTCTCAATTTGATTTTGCTCCATAAAACATAAAAAATATCCACTTTTATCCTATTTTACATATTTAAAAAAATAAATAAATAAAAATCCTCTTTCTATTAAATTCATCAAAAAAATTATTGTTTTCTTTTTGCAATAAAGAGTTATGTTACGTTAGGAAAATTCGGCGGGAAAATCTCAGAATGCTTGCGCAAACAAGTTTAAACCAGTTTGCTATTGAAGCTTTCCCTGAAATTTCTTTTCTTCGAAATCGGTGAGTTTTATATCAACTATAAAGAGTAATTGCTTAAAGGAGTTTTTTCTCCGCTTTTTTGGACAGTAAATCCACTTGTAACTGGATTTTTGGGCCTTTTTTATCGATTTTAGCCCTTGAATACAACTTTTTACTGGGCCTAGGAAAAATGATATTTAGATCCAATGATATTTAGATCATATATGTTGTGGTAACCCTCCCCCCCCCCCCCCACCGCTACGGAGAAAAGAAGGGTGAAGGTCTGAGGTGCTGTGTGTCGAGCGATGACTTATCGAAGATGCGTGTGCGGACGCTGGAATGCTAACTGTGGAGCTGTTGCAGATGTCGAGAAGTTCGTTCCGAGGTTGAAG
Organism: Orius insidiosus; assembly: GCA_014119065.1. Classification (NCBI taxonomy): domain Eukaryota; kingdom Metazoa; phylum Arthropoda; class Insecta; order Hemiptera; family Anthocoridae; genus Orius; species Orius insidiosus. The sequence continues at coordinate 38,614 of JACGAQ010000114.1, forward strand.
TTTCACCAATTCAGCGGGTTGAAGAAGTGCGGAACTGCTGACGAGTTGAGGGTCAATTGATTGATGATGCTGATGCCGATACTGATGCTGACGTTGATGACGTTTGATCGATTGAGGAGAGAATGTCTTGCTGGCGCTGTCGATGGAAGATTTCAGCCCAGAACTCGCTACTATAAAGAACTAGAGTTTTGGTCGTTTTTCTAAAAATCTTGGTAATCAAATCTTAAGGAGTATTCCTCAATTTAAATTTTTATTTTTAAAACAAAACAATTTTTATTAACATAAATTTTTAAATGGAAAAAATCGAATAAGTGTCAAGTTACGCGGTAAGTTAATTAGTGAAGTGTCGGATCAAACTGGCAATGAAGTGATTTCCAATATTGAATTTGAATGAGGCCCTCGTCGGACATCTGTCATTAACATGCATCCTCATTTTGTTAAAAGCAATAAAAGTTTATAAACAAAAAAATATATATATCTAAATTTCTAAACCTATAAGTCTTGGAAGTTACTTCTAATTTTTGTTCGACTTGGCCCTTTTTTTCATTATATAAAAATAAAGTTTTGGAATAAGGACCCTTAAAATAATGGCAAGTTTAGGAGAAAGCGGAGAAACAATTAATTCTTCATTTTTATTCAAAACTGCTTCGTATACTTTTTCCGCTACAAATGATGGCTCATATCCACCAGCAGTGGTTGCATCAGTAACTAAAAAAAATTACATTTTAAAATAATATATATAACTAACCTCCATATTGTGAACCGGAACCAGTAAGGGCGTTTTTTGAGAGGTTCGTCTTAATATAACCAGGGCTGACAACTGTAACATTTATATCTTTTTGAGCGACTTCTGATCGTAAGCAATCTAAGTACGCCAGAAATGCATGTTTTGATGAGGAATAAGCTGATCTAAAAAATTCAAAAAGTAGGGGAAAAATTTTTTTTTCAAGCAAACCTGAATGGAAGAGCGATTTGTCCTTGAACACTAGTTATTCCAACGATATGACCACTACCTCTTTCTATCATTTTTGACAGCAAGGCTGAAAAAAAGATATCGGAAATTGATTGTCAATCTGTCAAGGAGTTATTTTTAAGTATAAAACACAGATTTGAGCTTCATCGAAGAAGGGTGTCAAAAAGCAGTTTTTATCAATTCTTCCATTTTTATCAAATATCAAGAAAACTATGAGGTTTAGCGCAATAAATATTTAGTACAAAAATAATCTACAATCAATTTTCTACAAAAAAAAGTTTAGCACATAAATTTCCTAAAGTGAACAGTTTCAGAGGTACGAGCCAACCAGAGGAGTGGACGTTTCTCCCGGGAACTAGATCAGTCGAAACACCTTTTTTAACCATAAACGCCTAAAAAGGGTGTTTCTTATAATATAAACCAGAAGAGTGGACGTTTCTCCCGGGAACTAGATCAGTCGAAACACCTTTTTTGACCATAAACGCCTAAAAAGGGTGTTTCTTATACTATAAACCAGAAGAGTGGACGTTTCTCCCGGGAACTAGATCATTCAAAACAACTTTTTTTTTTAACCATAAACGCCTAAAAATGGTGTTTCTTGTACTATAAACAGAAGAGTGGACGTTTCTACCGAGAACTAGATCATTAAAAACACTTTTTTTTTAACCATAAACGCCTAAAAATGGTGTTTCTTGTATATAAACCAGAAAGTGGACGTTTCTCCCAGGAACTAGATCAGTCGAAACACATTTTTTAACCATAAACGCCTAAAAAGGGTGTTTATACTATAAACCAGAAGAGTGGACGTTTCTCCCGGGAACTCTCATTCAAAACAACTTTTTTAACCATAAACGCCTAAAAATGATGATTACTGTACTAAAGAAGAAGTAAGAAGAAGAAAAAAAAGTTGGCTGATTATAACTCAAAAACGGTTTACTTCAGTACGGTTTTGTGCTAAATACTTTTAATTGGGAATTTAATTTAGATTTTTTATACTTATTATTAATTTAGCAAAACCTCATAGTTTATGAGATATTTGCAACAACAACAACAACAACAACAACTTTTCCCATAGTTGGGATAGGTGAATCACCTCTAGTTAAGGCGACAGGTCCAAAATAATTAACAGTCATCACATTATATGGACGTCCATCGTAGTATTTATAATATCTCCTCTATACGAAACTCCGCCATTATGAACGACTATATCGACTTGTCCAAAACGTGCTTCTGCTTCGACTGCCTTCATTCCCAGCGAATCAACATCAAGAAGATCCAACGGAAGAATTTCTGGCTCATAACAACATTCCTGTAATAAACTCAAAATTAAAAAATTTGAAAAAATGTTTAAACTGACTTTTTTAATCGACATAAGCTGAGACTTCACTCTTGACAGTTCCTCAACTTTTCGAGAAGCTAAAATAACTTTCATCCTCTCTTAAAAAAGACTTCTGCCAAAGATTCACCTAAGCCAGAACTTGCCCTGTTATCAAAACAACCTAAAAATTTAATAAGTACAACAGATAACACCAGAAAAACATACTTTTCCTTTAAGTCCACCCCGACGTTTTCTACCAACGAAGATCTTATAGATCAAAATTGGTAAAATAATAGGAAGTAAAGCTTTTCCGAAAATAGTAAACAAAAATCCATCACGCCTCTGTACGTTTCTTCTTTCGAAATTTTCATGATAAGATTAGACTTTGACATTCATTTTAATCATTATAAACAAATTTAACCTCCTGTAAAATGCGTTTCCATGACAACAAGACTGCTCACCAGGAACGATCCTAAGGAGCTGATCCATTATTTATCAATTTTGAGGCACAAAAATGCTTTATTTAATAAAATAAAAAAGGAAAACATAGAAAATTACTTTTGAAAAAGTCTAAAAGTATTTAATTTATGTTGATTTTTAACTTTTGGAGCGGTGATGAGGATCAGTTCCAAGTCACTACCGCCATAAGAAAACCGCCAAATCCGAAGTAAACCACTTCCCTACCTTCGTTTATTATATTGATAAAAAGATAATCGTTTATTTTAGTTTTGTAATTTTTTTAATTTTTCTAATGGAAGAACTTGAAGATACGATGCCCTTGGAAAGGGAGGAACATGAAGTTGGAAGAAAACCGCCAAATCCGAAGTAAACCACTTCCCTACCTTCGTTTATTTATATTGATAAAAAGATAATCGTTTATTTTAGTTTAAATGTAATTTTTTTAATTTTTCTAATGGAAGAACTTGAAGATACGATGCCCTTGGAAAGGGAGGAACATGAAGTTGGAAAAAATAAAGATCAATTGGTAAGAAAGGACATTTTACTATGAAAAAACTGCTGGGTGCAATAGATTTGACATTGTCTTGTTCATTAAGTACATTATCCAGCTTGATGTATTAGATTTGAGCCTAAGCTCATCTTATCTCTTTTTCAGGCTGCATATCTCATATTTTCTAATGGTTCCCGCCACAGGATTTATTACAAAGAAACCTCATTGGTAGAGATCCAAATTGCCAAATTGTCATTTCAGATAGAGTAAGTCTCTTCCTGCTTATTATTTCTTTAAACTGCATTTTTTCAGCCGATATCTTCCAAACATGCTGTCATCATAGCCGAAGATAAGGAATCACATTTTTATCCGATTTGGGTAGTCTAAATAGTACTAAAATCGGAAAGGTAAAGTTTAAAATTTGTTTTTTAAACTTTATTTTTTGTTATAAACTTTATTGTTGTTGTTTGCTTTATAAACTTTGTCTTTTTAGGCTTATTTAAAACCCAAAGTGCGTTATTTTATCCGAGATGGAGATGAGTTACATTTTGGAAATGTCCGTGCGACTTACACTTATGTAAGATAATTTTTTTAGTTTTTATTTTTGTTCTAAAAATATTTATTATAGGCTTACGATTCTCCAGAGACCTTAGTTGACGATCTTAATAATATGACGATTCCTGAAACTCCAGAAAAACAAGATGAAATTATCTGCGAGACGCCAGTCAAGGTATAAAATATAAGATAAGGTTTATTTTACTTTTTGATTTTTAGGGTTCAAACTATGGGCCTGAACTGAAAGCCCTGATTAGTGAGTTTTCACAGAGAAGAAAGATTGACTTCACTTCTCCAGAAAATGAAGGACCTGTTCAAGGGTGTCCATCGATATTCGATATCGCCACACAGTCCGTTGAAGATGATCCTCAAATTTACGATTTAGAAACCGAACCTTTCAGCGAAAAGACCGCAAAAAATGACGTCGATATTTTCGGCGTTGATACCGTAAAATTCAGTGAAACTGAAAAGCTACAGAATAAAAAGGATGAAAATATTTTTGACGTCGAAACCGAAAAAATTCCCCCCGAAGCAACCGTAACGTACAATCAAGAAACTGAAGAGACTAACTTAAATGAAAATCAAGTACTGAGTACATCCTTAGAAGATTTATTTGCATCTCAAGATGTCTTCGATTCTCAAAAATGCAACGAAAGAAAGATCAAAGCTTAGATAAAAGAAACGTCAATTCTGAACTTCCTGAAATACCTGCTGAAAATAATGTTACACCCGTTAGTTTACCATCAAATGAAAACAAAGATTTTGTCCAAAGTAGCCAGATATCAAACCAATCAAATGATATTCCCTTGATCCCAAATTTTTATGAATCATGCGGTTATAATGACCATTTGATTGATATGTGTTTGCCGCAATCTGGGGAAAGAACAGAAAGTTCAGCGATTCAGAAATCCTTTGAAGGCTTCGAAAGTGAACAAACGTCTTCCGAAATAAAGACTATTTTAGTTTTGAAAAGACTAACTAATCAATTTTGCCAAGATGTTGACAATACAGTACCAACAAAAGTTGAAGTAAATGTAGTTGACGATAATCTCCAAACAGAACTGATGAAATATGTGCTGCTCAAGAAGAAACTGCTTTAGGTAGTAATGTAGACAGCCAAAAATTGGAAGAAATGATCAATCCCATCATTCAAGAAAATGTAGAACATACTGCTTCTATTGTCCTTTGCCGAGAAAGCGTTGGTGATGTAGATCAAAAAGAAATTTTGGAAAGAGAAACCCAACCTGTAATATCTGCTCCTGTTGATGACCATTCAAATAAAGTGGATGAAAACATTCCTCCTTTAGTGGGAAGTCAAAATCTGACCCCTGAAATCAATGATGGAGTGCAAAAATGTGAGATCCCAGAAGGAGGCTCTCAAGAAACTTTAGGGTCAAAGGAAAAACTTGTTTGTACTGAACAACATTCAGCAATCATAGACAATCAGGTTGCAGAAAGTCTTGTCCATGAAAAAGATATCTCTAGTCCTGTTAAGAGCTGTGCCATTCCTTCTGATGCTGAAGGAAGACCAATTGATGTTGCTGACAATATCGCAGAACCATTCCATCCACTTATTGCTGAAGAAAAATCCGATATTGCCAGCGGCAACCAAGAAACAGAACCTGAAGTCACAGCGGACAACCATCAAGGAAATGTTGAACTTGTAGAAATCTCTAGTCCTGTCAAAAGTGATGCAGTATGTCCTGATGGAATACCTACCATTGATGTCACCAACCTTGAAGACATCACGGAAGTTTTCCCACTGGACGCTGAAGAAAAAGCAGACTGCGCTAAGAGCACAGCAGAGATTGACTCCAGCAATCCTGAAATTACAGTGGCCAATGGAAATATTACAGTAGACGCCTATAGTCCTCTTAAGAGCAATCCCATTTCTGCTGAAGATGAAGGAAGTCTTGCCATTAAAGCTACTAATCTTGAAGACATCACAGAACTTATCCCGTTTGACAGCGAAGAAAAAGTAGACTCCAGCAATCCTCAAATTACAGTGCCCAAAGGAAATATTACTGTAGACACCTCTAGTCCTCTTAAAAGCAATGCCATTTCTCAAGATGATGCAAGTCCTACCGTTAAAGTTACCAACATTGAAGACATCACAGAACTTTTCCCACTTGTCTCCGAAGAAAAAGAAGACATCGAAAAAAGCACAGGCCAGATTAACTCCAACAATCATGCAGTGGCCAACCATCATGGAAATATTTCGGAATTAAAAGAACTAATAGACGTCCCTATTTCTGATAAAAACTGTGCCATTTCTCCTGATGATGATGGACGACCTACCGTTGAAGTTTACAGTCTTAAAGACATTGCTGAAGGTGCAGTCGAGATAGCAGTTGTTAGCAATGATGGAAATTATATAGAACCTGACATCACAGTTACCAAATATCAAGATAAAATCGATGCTGCCTCTCCACCTATCAATGATCTTGACAATCATGCTAAGTCCACTGCTCCCATTTTTGAAGAAAACGTTTTGGAACATCCTATTCTTCAGGAAACCATACCAGAAGCTAATAATCCTACTGCAGAATTTGTCTCTTCAGACTTAATTGGTGAAGAAAGCAAAGGAATACCATCTTCCACTGTACATTTAGATATTTGTTGTAAAAATAGTACCCTGGAAAACTTAAATGTTGACCAAAACAATGAATCTAGACTTCAGAATGACCAGTCCACAGCAAACACCGAAGAAAATCCTTGCTCAAGATGTCAGCAATGTAGGCAATTTGTCTGTGAACGAAAAATGTGATGCAGAAACCAGTTATTCAGCCATAAAGATGACATATTTGGGAACATAGCAGATCTATCAACTCAAGTCATCAGCTATCCAAAATCTGAAGAAGTGCAGATAAAACCGTTCATCATTATAGAAAATCGTCACTACCTGACAAGCAAGAAGAAGCAGAAAAGATCATCAAGTCTGAAAAAATAGATGTTCTACCCTCTGATGTAAACCTAGCAGAACTTGCTACACAAATCGTTGACTATGATATCGTTGAAAATCATAAAAAGCCAATTATTATTGATAATAGAACAAATAACGACCTAGAAATATAGCAGAACTTGCCACTCAGGTAATCAATAATCATTTATCTCCCATTCTACCTGAAAAAAACAGTCAAGACATCAAAGATGTTGAGGCATCTAACATTCCTTCTACTCCAATTATTAAAAAAGAAAAAAAATCTTTTACATCTCCCGGTTTTGAAGGTTTTACAGTTTTAGATTCAGGGAAAAAATCAAAGAGAAAATTACTGCGAAAAAAACTTGATGAATTTGTAAGCTGTAAAGAAACTACAGTGGCACAAAAAGTCAGCAGTAATACTGAAGAGAACATTGCAGAACTCGCAACTCAAGTTATAGACTATCAAAGTATGGCTTCAACTTCTAAAGCACCTTCAGTTTTTGAGGGCTTCAACATGCAAGGTTCTGGGAAAAAGTTCAAAAGGAAATCATTTCACGAAAAACTTGAAGAAAGATCAATTCTAGATATGCAAACTCAAGAAATGATCGTCTGCCGTAGAGATTCTGATGAGTTTGATACTCAAACTGCCGTTGATAATGTCGAGAAAGAGATGCTTGATATGTTTCAGCAAGAAAATCATTTAGAAAAAGAAGTTCCCAACAGCACTCAAGTTGTCCTTGAACAACTACTTACTCCAGATTTAGCCATTTCTGAACTGTGCACCCAAGCAGTCAATGTTGATCAAATAAACCATAAAAAATGCGAAATAAAAATCAATGCCACTGCTGGCAGTCGTGTTGAGAAAGAAATGCTTGATATTTTTGGTCAAGAAATTTTGTCAGAAAAGCTCCCATGTATCAACAGCACTCAGGCTGTCATAGAGCAGCTTCAAACCCAAATATTTCTGACTTAAGCACTCAAGTTGTCAACCTTGACCAAATACAAAAGATCCTGTAAAAAACTGCGAGATTCGAATAAAAAAAAAGACTCAGGACTTATCAACGCGGCAGAACTTTTCTCCGATACAGCTACTTCTACGCCAATCAAAAATGAAAATACAAAATGAGGACCAGAAATCAAGGAAAGAAAAAAGAAGAAATCAAAGAAGAACCCAAAAAATCTCTTTACAAAAGAGAAAAGAAGCCAAAACTATAGAAAAAAAGACATTGAAGATTAAAATAGAAAAGCCATCTTTGCCAGAAAAGCTGAGCATTAAAACAGAAAAACCTTTAAAAATTCAAGAAAAAGTTGAAAAACTCAAAATTCATCTCCAAAAAAGGTATTTTTTGATCTCCCCAAAGATGATGAAGATCTTCCCAGTAAAAAGCCGAGAGTTTTTACAATATCAGACGACGAAGACAGTTTTGAGATAGCAAAACCTGAAAAGACGTTAGGAACAAGCGTTTTTAGTAAAACGTTCTCTTTAGGTATTTTTTTCACGAAAGCGTCAAGTGAAAAAAAGCAGTCTTTTAAGTATGGATGAGACTTTAACCGATTCTCCAATATGTAAATTATCTAAAATAAGCGAAGTTTCCGATGAAGACTCAAAAACTCCTAAAAGAAACGTTTCTTTTTCTAAGAAAGTTGTAAAACTTGAAAATTCGCCCAACACTTCAAACTATAGCTTGATCAACATGGATGAAACTTGCGCTGAAGAAAAAACCCCTGTCTCTAAAAAGGAATCTGATTGTAAACAGGAAAATCTTGGAAAAGGGAAAAGGACTAGAACCCGAAAAATATTCAGCGACTACGAAACAGAACCTCAAAAACTAAATAACGATATAAAAAAATTAGAAATGAAAAAAACTACCAAAAAAATAATAAAACATGACAAAAAGTCAAACAATAAACGAAAAACTGATTTACCTAAAAGTGTGCCAAGTGATGAAAATAAGCGAAAAAGAAAATTAAATGATGAAATCGAGGAAACAAATAAAAAACGAAAAGCAACGGAATCTTCAACAAGCCAGAGAACAACAAGACAAAGGAGATCAATTAACAGAAAATGTTAAAATCGAAGAAAAAAGAAGTTCAAGATCAAATAAAAGGATCTAATCTTACCAATATTATCAATTTGTTTTTATTTTAATTTTTATACATCAGATTGTAAATAAATTTGTTTTATAATAGCTTATCTGCTTTCTCAAAGTATATTTACTTTTACGGAATGGAAAGGGCCCTAAAGCTTTAGGCAATATTGCCCTAGCTAGGCTAACAAAAAGGCAAACAAAATGCCTCAAAATTTTAAGAAATAGTGGTTTAATGGCTGAAAAAACGCCATAAATCTTTATGAGAGGGCGTTTCTGGCCAAATGAACCGTTATAATGGGGTAAATGTTGGCTCTCTGAGCCTGGAGATAAAAAAATGCCACAATCCCATGAAACTGGTTTTTCGGCTTACAAAATTCAAGAAAAACGCCCCAAAATCAATCAATAATGGGTCCCTTCATCAAAAAAAACACAGGAAAATTCTCAAAATCTATCGTTGAGGGTATTTCCCGCCATTCAAATATCACTTGAATGGACTTCAACATAAAAATATAAAAAATAATTTATTTTTAATAAAGACTTGGAAAATAAACCTCCTGGTAACTTCTTTTAAGAAAAAGACAAAAATATAAACTCTTTTTGTACAAATTTTATTTAATTTGCTGAATTGGATGCAGATTCAGCAGAAGCGGCCGAAACAGGCTTCGGCGGCTCTGTATCTATAACGAGGAGTCTCTTATAAATTTTTTCAAGTCGTTTCAATATTCCGGCGTAGTTGAACTCCCCGTAGTTCGAACCAAATGGATCCTGAAATAAATTTAGAAATTTTTATTAATTGGGCTTTTAAACCTTCATCGGAGTTCCGGTGCGGTGAAGGTTCTTTTCATGTGACCCTCGTAGTATTCGTAGAACTGGATGAACGATTCATTCATCACTTTGACAAACTGAGAAGGAATGTTGAGGCAGAAATCATTTTCGATCATTCCAACGACTGCTACGCGGACGGTTTCATGTTTGATGATCTCGTTGTACGCTCGACTTTCACCCGGACAACGTTCCTGCGCAAAAAAAGGATTAACGCCATTTACAATTATACAGGGTGTCTGGAAACCTATGGCACCCGCCTGGGGACGTTAAAAGTGGTTTGGATATACAGGGTGCCCCAAACAGAACCTAACTTCGCTATTTAAAATAAGAACCCCCATTTTTTAATTCAGATTCGTAATCTACGCAAAATTTCAAGTTGATTTCACTATTCATAAAACATTTTTAACAACTTTAAAAAATTTTCAAATTTTCGTTGTAACAGCGTTTTTATGAAAGTCAAATTTTAGCGTTTTTTACGCCGATCCGTTAAAATCAAATGAGCCGGTAATCAAAGCATGGATAACGACGATTTTTAAACGTACGAAAAACGCTAAAATTTGAAATTTTTAAAGTTGTCAAAAATAGCCCTATGAATAGTGAAATCAACTTGAAATTTTGAGTAGATTACAAATCTGGAATAAAAAATAGGGGTTCTCATTTGAAATAATGAAGTTAGGTTCTGTTGGGACCCTGTATATCCAAAAGCATTTTAAACTACGCCATCAAATTCTTTGATTCAAATTAAGGGGGGTTTACATTTAACTTTTTTACATAAAATAATTTTTAAACATGTTTCCGGACACCCCGAAAATCATAATCGTAATCATAATCATATCTATGATCGTAATCAAAGATAATACTCAAGTTTCAAAAAATTACCACTTCAAATCCAGGTTCGTTATGATATGGATGTTCGTTAAGTAAACTCTGAATGGAGATTAAAAGGCTTGAAAGGGTTAAAGCAGGGCTCCAAGCAGGTCCATGCCACGTCCTACATAATATAATATTAATTAATGCGAGAATTATATATAAATATAATTGAATTCAAAATTACCCTAAGATGCTCAAGCAGACTTTCCCACATTGGTAAAGATTTGGGTTAAACCGAACTTTACCACCTCCGGTCGTCATAAATTTGACGCGGGGCGGCTCAATTGGATATTCCGAGTTACATCGGATGGTAAAGTAGAAGAATCCTCCTTCGTAAGGTGTATCAAATGAGCCGGTAATCAAAGCATGGATAAGCGTCAAATCTTCCTCATCTTGAAGAACGAAGATTCCTGGCGGTGGATCCTCATAGAAGGCCAGTATGTCCCTGAAAACCAAAAAATCATAAAATTATGCGGTATCATATCATCAGCCTGTATGTATCATATTCTTTTGGTTTTTTCATAATTTATGCTAGTAATCAACGATTCGTTTGTTTTATCCATCAGAATTATTAGATTTATCCATCAAAAACCACAACAAACAAGCATATTTGCTTACAAACAAATATGATAGACGAATTTAATTAGGAAAAAAGGTAAGTTAGGTAGCCAACCACATGGTTAAAATTTTAGGGCAAAACTGGATAAAATTAAATTTAAACCTCTTAATCCTGGTAATGAAAACCCGAGATACTCATTTCAGCTCAAAAAACTGGCATTCAAAAACAGAAGAAGGTAAAAAGAAATAAAAACAAATTGATTGGCTTGAGGAGCTAAGATCCACATAAACTCAATGATAAGGGGCAGGAGATAAACAGGATTTTGAACTATCAGCAGCATTTGTTTTTCTTCAAGTTCGACCTTGTACCTCTTGATCCGGGAGAGAAAGTGAAGTTGAGGACGTGGATTTTCAACTTTCGGCTTTTTATCCACGATTTTTTGGGAGTCATCCGTTTTCTTTTCGAGCGACATTTTATGTGAAAAAAACCGTTTAAAGAAATATTGAGGGGGATGTTTTGTTTTTGTTTGTAACCTTTTTCGACTGTTTATTTTCTCTGTCATCTTTGAGAGGTCCCCAAAATGCCGACAAAACACTCACATCTTGATGAGTGGAGTATAAGTACTTGTTTGAAGAGCTTCCAATGAAAACTTCCGTATAGAGAAGTAAAAGATAGGAGGGGGAAGTATAACGGAGGAGGAAGTATAAGGGTGGGAGTATAACGGACTAAACGAAGGGGATGTATAAGGGAGGGGGAAGTATAAAAACAATTTAGGAGGGTGAAGTATAAGAGGGGAAGTATAACGGAGGGCTTCCCCTATAAGATACAATAAAGGAGGGTGAAGTATAAGAGGGGAAGTATAACGGAGGGCTTCCCCTATAAGAAACAATATAGGAGGGTGAAGTATTAGAGAGGGGATGTATAAGAAACAATATAGGAGGGTGAAGCATAGAGAGGGGATGTATAAGAAACAATATAGGAGGGTGAAGTATAAGAGAGGGGAAGTATAATGGAGGGCTTCCCCAAAAAGAAACAATATAGGAGGTGAAGTATAAGAGAGGGAAAGTATAAGAAACAATATAGGAGGGTGAAGTATAGAGAGGGAAAGTATAAGAAACAATATAGGAGGGTGAAGTGTAAGAGAGGGACGTATAACGGAGGGCTTCCCCTATAAGAAACAATATAGGAGGGTGAAGTATAAGAGAGGGATGTATAAGAAACAATATAGGAGGGGGAAGTATAAGAAACAGTATAGGAGGGTGAAGTAGGTATAAGAGAGGGGAAGTATAACGGAGGGCTTCCCCTTTAAGAAACAATAAAGGAGGTGAAGTATAAGAAAGGGGAAGTATAACGGAGGGGAAGTATAAAGAGGGAAAGTGTTTATTTTTAAATTTTCCGATTTTTAATTTTTCCCCTTATAAGAAACAATATAGGAGGGTGAAGTATAAGAGAGGGGAAGTATAAGAAACAATATAGGAGGGTGAAGTGTAAGAGAGGGACGTATAACGGAGGGCTTACCCTATAAGAAACAATATAGGAGGGAGAAGTATAAGAGAGGGGAAGTATAACGGAGGGGTGAAGTATAAAGAGGGGAAAGTTTTTTTTTTAAATTTTCCGATTATTTATTTTTCCCCTATAAGACATAATATAGGAGGGTGAAGTATAAGAGAGGGGATGTATAAGAAACAATATAGGAGGGGGAAGTATAAGAAACAGTATAGGAGGGTGAAGTATAAGAGAGGGGAAGTATAACGGAGGGCTTCCCCTATAAGAAACAATAAAGGAGGGTGAAGTATAAGAAAGGGGAAGTGTAACGGAGGGGTAATAGAGGGAAAGTTTTTATTTTTCCCCTATAAGAAACAATATAGGAGGGTGAAGTATAAGAGAGGGGAAGTATAAGAAACAATATAGGAGGGTGAAGTGTAAGAGAGGGACGTATAACCGAGGGCTTCCCCTATAAGAAACAATATAGGAGGGTGAAGTATAAGAGGGGAAGTATAACGGAGGGGGAAGTATAAAAGAGGGGAAAGTTTTTATTTTTAAATTTTCCGATTTTTTATTTTTTTCGAAAATTTTTTTCAGTATCTAGGCAGAAATAATGGGATCCTTGCTCAATAGAGGTCCCTCTCGTAAGTGGTGGAAGTATGAAATTTCCCCCTACTAAAATAATTATTTTTACACCGAAAATTCTTAAAAAATATAAGGAATAATTGGTGAAAATTGGTGAAAATCGGTTCGGTGGCAGCGAATTTTTTAAAATTTCAAACAGAGGGTCTTTTGTATTTCCCGGCCATTAAATGGGCGTTTTGCTGATGAAAAAGCTTCAAAAAATCTCCAAATTTAAATAAACCTTGTCCCCTTCAAAATTCCATAAATTTTATCGTTTTTTTTTGGCCAAAAGAGCAACAAAAATTCAAAAAAGGGCGCCATTTTCATCCTCTCCTCTCGTCCATTCCCACTCTTTCAGGGCGTTTGAGGAGACAGACCGCCGGAGAACGCTCACGTGTAGCTCCGGGTTATCAATATTATCAAACCCCCTGTTTTATTTTACTCCGATACCTTTTTCAATTATTTTTATTTCCTTTTTATTTTTTCGATTCACCTCCCCCAAACGTCCTTTTTTCTTTTATACGACTAAAATTGTAATTTCTTCTTTTTTATAAACGCCCGAAATTTAGGGCTCGTTTATTTCGGACCGGATACCAGCCCAAGGAAAACGGATATCCTAAAGGAGGAACGAATATCGAATATGAATGACAAAGCAATGTGTGAGTTTTTTCTATTTTTGTCTCTTTTTTTTTCTTTCTCTCCTGCAGTAATTTTGAAATTTTTTCCCATTTTCTCTTTTATTTCTCACAATACTAAAATATAATTTTCATACGTTCTAAAAAATTACAAAATAACCACGTGTATCTTTCATGCTTATTTATTTTTCACAATCACCATTTGAACCCTAAATATTCGATATAAAATTCACGTTTTAGCATCTTTTTTGAGCTTATAAAATTATGATTTATTGTCTAGATAACATATTTTAAATAATTTGGTTCTACAGGTCAAATACTTTATTAATTTATTACTTTCAGTATGCCTGATAAGGCTTTCTTTATTAGGCTATAAGACAGCGCCGAAATGCAAACTATGACGAATTTGATAAGAATTCAAGATAATCATTGATTTCTTTTAGTTTTAGAGGGACTAGGGTCATTTTATTGAAATCAAATTTTTTAAAATTTCAAACAGACATATCTCCGCCATTTTTTTTCGAAATTCAAAAATCGCCCTCGTTAGATTCTTGATCACCGACAAAAGTAAATTTGGTGAAAATCGGTAGAAAACTGTGGCCGTAAATTGTTCCGGAAAAAATGGTACGGCCGGTCGGTATCACAGACAAAGTTGTGATCGATAAAGATCAATATTCGATCTAACCTCTCCGGGGTCTCGAAGACCCAAAAACTCGACGTGGAGTGTATCACAATAACGTCACTAGTTAAGGGTCTTTTGTATTTCCCGGTGTTTGCTGCTTAAAAAGCGATGAAAAAGCTCCAAAAAATCTCCAATTAATTAATTCTTGTCCTCTTCAAAATGCCCATAAATTTATCGTTTTTTTGGCCAAAAGAGTAACACAAATTCAAAAAAGGGCGCCATTTCATCCTCTCCTCTCGTCCATTCCCACTCTTTCAGGGTTTGAGGAGACAGACCGCCGGAGAACGCTCACGTGTAGCTCGGGTTATCAATATATCAAACCCCTGTTTTATTTTACTCCGATACCTTTTTCAATTATTTTTATTTCCTTTTTATTTTTTCGATTCACTCCCCCAAACGTCCCTTTTTTCTTTCTATATACGACTAAAATTGTAATTTCTTCTTTTTTATAAACGCCCGAAATTTAGGGCTCGTTTATTTCGGACCGGATACCAGCCCAAGGAAACGGATATCCTAAAGGAGGAACGAAATCGAATATGAATGACAAAGCAATGTGTGAGTTTTTTCTATTTTGTCTCTTTTTTCTTTCTCTCCTGCAGTAATTTGAAATCTTTTCCATTCTCTCTTTCTTTCTCACAACTAAAATATAATTTTCATACGTTCTAAAAATTACAAAATAACCACGTGTATCTTTCATGCTTATTTATTTTTCACAATCACCATTTGAACCCTAAATATTCGATATAAAATTCACGTTTTAGCATCTTTTTTGAGCTTATAAAATTGATTTATTGTCTAGATAACATATTTTAAATAATTTGGTTCTACAGGTCAAATACTTTATTAATTTGTGTATCTTTCATGCTTATTTATTTTTCACAATCACCATTTGAACCCTAAATATTCGATATAAAATTCACGTTTTAGCATCTTTTTTGAGCTTATAAAATTATGATTTATTGTCTAGATAACATATTTTAAATAATTTGGTTCTACAGGTCAAATACTTATTAATTTATTACTTTCAGCATGCCTGATAAGGCTTTCTTTATTAGGCTATAAGACAGCGCCGAAATGCAAACTATGACGAATTTGATAAGAATTCAAGATAATCATTGATTTCTTTTAGTTTTAGAGGGAGATGGGGTCATTTAATTTTGAAATCACTGGTTGTAGATAAGGTGGACATTTGATGGGACAGTACCGCTTATGAGGGTTGTGTCCCGTTGTCCCAATTTATGTCGGAGGGGACGGCCAAATGTCCGCTTTAAGGGAAAGTCCTGTTTTTGGATGTTTTAAAAAGTTTGGTACTTAGGAGTAAAGCTTGGGGATAGTGTCAAATGGTACGTTTTCGCTGAGATATTTGTGTGTTAACACACTATTTAATGGGTGTTTGAGCGTTTAACACCTTTTTTAACGAATTTTGGGTAGTTTACCTCAATTTTTGGGTCTAGAAACACCCCGTCAGTTTAAGCCGTCTTTTAAAACATTTCGTTAGGGAGTAAGCTAGGGGATAGTGTCAAAACTGTTCGTTTTCGCTGAGGTAGTCGCGTGTTAACACACTATTTAATGGATGTTTGAGCGTTGAACACCCTTTTTAACGAATTTTGGGTTGTTTAACTCAATTTTTGGGTCTAGAAACACCCGTTAGTTAAAGCTATCTTTTAAAAAATTTGGTACCTACTTAAGGAGTAAAGCTAGAGGATTGTGGCAAAACGTTTCGTTTTCGCTGAGGTACTTGAGTGTTAACACACTGTTTAACGGGTTGTTTTAGCGTTTAACACCTTTTTTAACGAATTTTGGGTAGTTTACCTCAATTTTTGGGTCTAGAAACACCCGTTAGTTTAAGCCGTCTTTTAAACATTTCGTTAGGAGTAAGCTAGGGTATAGTGTCAAAACTGTTCGTTTTCGCTGAGGTAGTCGCGTGTTAACACACTATTTAATGGATGTTTGAGCGTTGAACACCCTTTTTAACGAATTTTGGGGTGTTTAACTCAATTTTTGGGTCTAGAAACACCCGTTAGTTAAAGCTATCTTTTAAAAAATTTGGTACCTATTTAACCAGTTAAGCTAGAGGATTGTGGCAAAACGTTTCGTTTTCGCTGAGGTACTTGAGTGTTAACACTGTTTAACGGGTGTTCGAGCGTTTAACACCTTTTTTTAACGAATTTTGGGTAGTTTACCTCAATTTTTGGGACTGTAACACTCTAGTAGTTTGAGCCATATTTTAAAGAATTTGGTACTTTGGGAGTAAAGCTCGGTGATGGTGTCAAAACGGTTCGAATTTGGTACTTTGGGAGTAAAGCTCGGTGATGGTGTCAAAACGGTTCGTTTCGCTGAGGTACTTGAGTGTTGACACACTATTTAACGGGTGTTTGAGCGTTTAACACCTTTTTTAACGAATTTGGGTAGTTTACCTCAATTTTGGGTCTAGAAAACACCGTTAGTTTAAGCCGTCTTTTAAAACATTTCGTTAGGGAGTAAAGCTAGGGGATAGTGTCAAAATGTTCGTTTTCGCTGAGGTAGTTGAGTGTTAACACACTATTTAATGGATATTGGAGCGTTGAACACCCTTTTTACTGGGTTGTTTAACTCAATTTTTGGGTTCTAGAAACACCCGTTGGTTAAAGCTATCTTTTAAAGATTTGGTACTTAGGAGTAAAGCTAGAGGATTGTGGCAAAACGTTTCGTTTTCGCTGAGGTACTTGAGTGTTAACACACTGTTTAACGGGTGTTTGAGCGTTTAACACCTTTTTTTTTAACGAATTTTGGGTAGTTTACCTCAATTTTTGGGACTGGAAACACTCTAGTAGTTTGAGCCATATTTTAAAGAATTTGGTACTTTGGGAGTAAAGCTCGGTGATGGTGTCAAAACGGTTCGTTTTCGCTGAGGCACTTGAGTTGACACACTATTTAACGGGTGTTGAGCGTTTAACACCTTTTTAAACGAATTTGGGTAGTTCACCTCAATTTTTGGGTCTAGAAACACCCGTTAGTTTAAGCCATCTTTTAAAAAATTGGTTTTTACTGTGTAAAATTTGGGGATTGTTCAAAACGGTTAATTTTTGCTGAGGTACTTGAGTGTTACACTATTTAACGGGTGTTTGAGCGTTTAACACCTTTTTTAAACGAATTTTGGGTTGTTCACCTCAATTTTTGGGTCTAGAAACACCCGTTAGTTTAAGCCTCTTTTAAAAATTTTGGTTTTACTGTGTAAAATTTGGGGATTGTTCAAAACGGTTAATTTTTGCTGAGGTACTTGAGTGTTAACACACTATTTAACGGGTGTTTGAGCGTTTAACACCTTTTTTAAACGAATTTTGGGTGTTCACCTCAATTTTTGGGTCTAGAAACACCCGTTAGTTTAAGCCATCTTTTAAAATTTGGTTTTACTGTGTAAAATTTGGGGATTGTGTCAAAACAGTTAATTTTTGCTGAGGTACTTGAGTGTTAATACACTATTTAACGGGTGTTTGAGCGTTTAACACCTTTTTGAAAGGAATTTTGGGTTGTTCACCTCAATTTTTGGGTCTAGAAACACCCGTTAGTTAAGCCATCTTTTAAAAAATTTGGTACTTACGGAGGTAAAATTAGGGGATTGTGTCAAAACGGTTAATTTTTGCTGAGGTACTTGAGTGTTAACACACTATTTAAAGGGTGTTGAGCGGTTAACACCTTTTTAACGAATTTTGGGTAGTTAACATCAATTTTTGGGTCTAAAAACACCCGTTTCATCGGGTGCGTGTGAGTTAAACACCTTTTTACCAGGTTTTGGATAGTTTTCCTACTTTTTAAGTAAAAAATTCCATTTTTTAATTGTTATTTGCTAAGAGTAGTGAGTGAGCCCAAATTAGGACCACTATTTCAGGCAGTTACCTTCGTACCAAATTTTTGGCCAAGAAGGCCTAATTTTACCAGATTTTTGGCCATTTCCCTTGATCATTCGACAGTTTAGCCTGATTTTAAGGCGTTTTCCTCTTTTTTTTTGCCAAAAAGCACCCTGTATAATAGATTTTGGGCGTTAATCTCAATGCTAGTCAAGAAACGTCCGTTTATTTCGTTTTGGCCTCGCACATCCTTTTTACTAAATTTTTTGGCGTTTCCCTTTATCTTTTATCCATTTTAGCTGGTGTTCCTCATTATTTTGGCCAATAAATCCCCTATACACTGGTTTTTTAGGCGCTTTCCTCAGTCAAAAATGGCTTTTTATATCATTTCCCATGGTATTTTGACCAGGAAATCACCTTTATAGCTGATTTTTGGACTTTTTACACTGTTTTCCATGGTTTACCATAAGTAAATGTTTGTTTTTCTGTTTCAGAATATTTGACCAATTAGAAAATAAAAGTTTTAAACGATAAATTGAAGTAAATACGAACGATGGCCACTTGGTATCAGCCAGAATGTCCTCCCTCATCCCTGTATTACCCTCCACAAACGACTTCACCTTTTAATCAAATGAACGACACCGGCGAACAGTATTCTCGCAAAGTTTTCGTTGGAGGACTTCCCCCTGATATTGATGAAGGTTTTAATTGTTTTAAAATTTCTTTTTTGTAAATATATTGATTTTTAGAGGAAATTACTGCAAGTTTTAGAAGATTCGGCTCACTTGTCGTCGATTGGCCTCACAAAGCCGAAACAACTCATACTTCCCTCCTAAAGGATATGCATTTTGCTATTTCAAGTATTTTAACAATAAATATAACTTACTTTTTTTAATTTTTATTGCTATACGCAAATTGATTTTTTATCAAACACTTAACCAACAACAGAGGAAGAAATGACTGTGATAACGGGTATCTCACGACGCGTTTCGGCTTAATAAGCCTCGTCAGGTGAGCTATTCCCTCTATCACAATCATTTCTATCTTTCTCTGTGGACCTATCTACGAGAGAATTAGTGGAGACTGCGGGAAGCTGGAGACAACTCGTCCCCAAAAACTTCAACGCCGCCACTTCTCTAAGAGATAGAGCCACTCACCACCTCCTTGTTGGTTTTTATGACAGAACTGCTGCCAAGGCATTACTAAACAACGCTGCTAAGGCGGCGTTGAAGTTTTTGGGGGACGAGTTGTCTCCAGCTTCCCGCAGTCTCCACTAATTCTCTCGTAGATAGGTCCACAGAGAAAAGATAGAAATGATTGTGATAGAGGGAATAGCTCCTGACGAGGCTTATTAAGCCGAAACGCGTCGTGAGATACCCGTTATCACAGTCATTTCTTCCTCTGTTGTTGGTTAAGTGTTTGAAATAAATATATATTTTTTTAAACATTTTATTTTCAGGACAAAATTCGGTACAAAATTTAATCGATTCTTGTGTCAAAGAGGATGGGAAGTTGTATTTGTATGTTTCATCTCCGACGATTAAGGACAAACCTGTACAGATCAGACCCTGGAAACTTTCCGATGCCGATTACGTCCTTGATGCTCGTATGCCGTTGGATCCGCGAAAAACTGTTTTCGTTGGAGGCGTCCCGAGGCCACTCAAAGCCAGTAAATATCGTAGGCACAAAATTTTAATCATTTTTATCTCCATTTTTAGTTGAATTAGCGACTATCATGGGAAAACTATACGGAGGGGTATGTTATGCTGGGATTGATACAGATCCCGATTTGAAATATCCGAAAGGCGCTGGAAGAGTCGCTTTCAGCAACGAGCAAAGTTACATCGCTGCAATCAACGGTCGCTACGTCCAGCTCCAACATGGCGATATCGACAAAAGGGTCATTCTTTCTATAATTCACTCGTTTAGCTTACTAATATTGACAATTTTAGGTGGAAATTAAGCCGTATGTTTTGGACGACCAAATGTGCGATGAGTGCCAGGGGCAGAAATGTCTCGGGAAATTTGCACCATTTTTCTGCGCCAACGTTGCTTGTCTACAAGTAAGTCTAGACAAAACCCAAGTGGCTTAACTGTTTTTCTGGCTAGAAAACCCTTTTTAGGCGTTATTGTACTTTTTAGAATTTTTTAAGGGGTTTTTCACCTTAAAAACATCCTTTTAGGCGTTTTTCTGGTTGTACTGACATAAAACGTTGTGTTTCTTAGCTGTAGAGCTTGAAAAACGCTGAAATCTGACGTTTGCATTTTGGACGAGAAACCATTAATTCCTTTTTCAATTTTCAGTATTATTGCGAATTCTGCTGGACAATGATACATTCACGTCCCGGACGCGAGTACCACAAGCCGCTCGTCAAAGAAACGGCCGATCGCTCTCGACCAGTTTTTGGATGGCCGAACCATTTTAAAATGCCATAAGTCGACTTCAAAAGTGATATTTTATACAATTTTTAGCTATTTCAATGTAGTTTTTTTTTTAAGGGTTCTTTTTTTCAACATTTTCTTAACTCATGTCCATTTTATTTTGAGTTCCTTTTATAAAAGAAGAGTTTTTTTTTATGACACCTTTGTGTCCAGGGTCTAACTTTTCAAACTTCCTTAGACCTTTTTTTTAGTACAATTAACAAGGAAGGGCACCCTGCAACTTAGATAACCATTTTTTATATTAATCTAGGGAGTTACCAGAATATCTTAGAAAAAAACATTTTTTAAATTAGAAAAAAAAATTAGTTTTTAGCGTTTTATACATCTTAAAAACCTTTCGGTTTCAATAAAAAAATCAAAATATTTTGCACACTTTTGATATTTTTGTATAAATTTTTTTTTTATACATCACTTTACACTGTGCACATTTTCCTTTTATTCGGTGCAATGACAATATATTTTTATAAATAAATTTAATTATCAGTGTAGTCAATGTTTTTACAGTTTTGTATTTACGCCAATATGTTCAAATAGCTTATTAGGTTCAAATTGTATTCAAATTTAAAGACTGTTGATTTTTTTTTCAAGGTATTCGCTTTAGTGTTCCTTTGTTGGTTGTTGTTCACCTTTTTTCGTTTGTTTTTTTTATATTAACAAATTTTGCAGATTTTTTACCAATTTTATTTATGTTTGACACTTTAGGAAAGAAAATTAGTGAGATTTTTTTTTTAACTAATGCAATATGGGGATTTTTTTAGTTATTTCATATATTATTTTTTCTGTTTACCAATATTTAAGTTTGAAGTTTTTATTTTTTTACAAAAATAGCTGTATTTATGATTTTTTTGAATTATTAAAAAAAATTTTTATTTTTAACTTCCGAAGAGAAGTTGTCCGTTGTGCCGGCCGTCCGTCCGTTAGCTTTACCGATTTTTCTTAGACTCTTCCTTTCAAGCGAGAATGTTCCTGTTTTACTGAATTTGGAGCCATTTTTCCAGTTTCTACCTGTTTCTGTTGAGGTTACTCCATCATAACCTATACGTTGAGGTTAAGCGTTGGGTAAATGATAAAATGTAATATTAAAAGAAGTTTAATTTCCACATAACATATAAAAAAAACGCCGTTAAACAATATTTTAATTTTAAAAGGCTTGACTTGTACGTTTTAGAAGTTATTAAAGGACTGATTTTTTTAAGGTTAAAAAGGGGTTTTTAAAATGAAAAAAACAAACTTCGACTTCAGTCTTATTGCCTAAAAGTTATTGTAACGATGGAAAGACTGAATGTGAGCGTTTAGAAAGGAAGAAAACATTTCAGTCTCAAAAAAAAAAGTTATTTGGGAAAAATGCTGAAATAAGATGGAGGAGGAGTGGAGTTGACCGCTATGTGGTAAGGAGGCGGCGGAGCTTCAGGCGTAGGAACGGGCGGAGTCGACGGAACTTCAGAAACGCCGAGGTTTTCGAGTCGTCCTATCGGTGTCAAAGCCGTCTCTCGATGTTTCGTCAACGCACTCCATGTCCAAGTCGACAATAAATAAACGACTGGCGTCATCATATACAACAAAGCCATCACTACATTACAAAGCCCCAAAAACAACAGTATATCTTCAACCCCATCTTTTGAACCTAAAAAAAAAATTAATTTGATTATTTATTGAATAGATTTATACCTTAGTTTTTATCAAAAAAATTAAAGTGTTGGTGAAAATCACAAGAAGAAGGTATTTGAGAAATGTATTGCTGTGCCGTGGGCGTACGGTAAATTCTTGCTGTGGCTGCTGCGGCTGAGTTGGTTCATCCGGCGATTCAAGGTAGACTGAACTATCGACTTCGAGACGTGTCGGCGATCTCATTCGCTCATGATTGAACCTAAAATGCTGAACAAGAATAATCTACAAATTTTTTATTTACGTGTATGTTGGCGGTGTGGGCTTTCTGGGATGACGAGTTCGACGGTCTGGAAATTCTGGACTCCGACGTTTCCAGAACTTCCAGTCGTCTTACCAGCTCCGCCCCACCTTCGACCGCTCCCACCTATCGGAAAAAAAGATTTAAATCTTTTTCTTATTTTTAAAAAAGAAAATCTCACAGTAAAGTATTGTGGTCGGTTGTTTATAGTGGTGGTATGTGGTCCCTCGGAGACCACTCCAGGTAGCGATCCAAATCTTGCTTAGTTTTCTAACTTTCTAAAATAAAAAACAAAAACATTGTACAATTAATATGTAATGGTCAAGTTTAGAAGGTCAATAAAAAAGGTTGAAAGCCCTTATTTGTAAAAAAAAAAATTTTTTTCTCAAAAAACGTCAATATTTGACTTTCTGAGATATTCAATAGGTTGAAGGCCCTTATTTGTTTAAAAAAAATTCTCAAAAAACCGTCAATATTTAACTTTCTGAGACCAGATTTGAAATCTGTGTTAAATTTTAAATTTATTTCTTTCCCTGCAGACCCTTTTTTGATGATTTTCATTGATAAAAAGTTACAAATCTCTGAAAGAAAACCTAAATTATTTTTAATTTTCGTAATCTTCTGATTTTGTATTCTCTTAACATAAAAAATACGTACTTAGAGAATTAGAACCCCATTTGGGCCCCTGATCATTCCGGATTTGGACGAAAAAAAAAAAATCGTGAATAAAACTCCGAGTTTTTATTTTTAGCTTCCGTTACTCGTTATTCTTCAGTATTTCGAAATAGTGCTGAAGAGACTGCGGGTGTAAACATCGACTGAATTTCGTAGTAAATCTTCATCAGAGGACGGGGGGAGAAGGACATGCGTCTGGCAAAACGTCTTTTATTGATCCGTTACGAAAAGCCTCCGAATATCACCTTTATTTTTATTAAGATTAAATATAAAATGATTAAAAATAGTTAAATTTTATTATTATCATTAATTTGACGTAATAATAATGAAATAATTAAGTTTTTATGGGCGATTGAAGGGGCTGTGGATACTAACCTGCACGACGTTTAGGTCTTCATGGTCCCTTTTCTACATGCGTTGGGAACAAAAATATACTTTTTAATTAGTTAAAAAATTAGGTTCTAATAAATAATTAGTTTTAAATTATTTGTTCAGGGATAAATAGAGGACGAAATACTAATAAAAAGGGTGTTTCTGAAAAGAAAGGCTGAAGAAAACGCCTAAATTCGGCAAAAAAGGTGTTTTTACATTTAAAAAAATCCTAAAAGGTGTTTCTGGGTAGGCAAGGCTCCAGAAAATCCAAAAAAACAGGGTGTTTCTTGAAGAAATACGTGGAAAACCGAAACACCCGTACCTGATTGTTTGTGGAAAAAAAGGCCGAGGAAAACTCCCGAAAATCCGGGAAAACAAGTGTTTTTTCACGAAAAATTATTTCCCCGCCGAAAAATCCCCAAGAAAAATGAGGTAAAAGGGTGCTTTTCGAAAAAAAAAGTCCGTGAAATACGCTCGTAGGGTTTTTTCTGGACAGAAAGACCAAGAAAACTCCCGAAATCCGGGAAAAACATGTATTTTTTCATGAAAAATTATGCTCCGCCGATAAATCCGATACAAAGGGTGTTTTTTCGAAGAAAATCCGTGGAAAACGCTCGTAGGGGTTTTCTGGAAAGACATACCTAGAAAACTCCCGAAAATCCGGGAAAACAAGTGTTTTTCATAAAAATTATTCAACACCGAAAAATCCCTAGAAAATCCGGTAAAAAGGGTGTTTTTTCGAAGAAAATTTGTGGAAAACGCTCGTAGGGTTTTTCTGGAAAGAAAGACCAAGAAAACTCCCGAAAATCCGGGAAAACAAGTGTTTTTTCAGGAAAATTATTCTCTGCCGAAAAATCCCCAAGAAAATCCGGTAAAAAAGTATTTTTTCTTTAAAGAAAATCCGTGGAAAACGCTCGTAGGGTTTTTTGGTAAGAAGACCAAGGAAACTCCCGAAAATCCGGGAAACAAGTGTTTTTTTCATGAAAAATAATTCTCCGCCGAAAAATCCGGTAAAAAGGGTTTTTTTCGAAGAAAATCCGTGGAAAACGCTCGTAGGGGTTTTCTGGAAAGAAAGACCAAGGAAACTCCCGAGAAACCGGAAAAACAAGTGTTTTTTCATGAAAAATTATTCTCCGCCGAAAAATCCCCAAGAAAATCCGGTAAAAAGGTGTTTTTTCGAAGAAAATCCGTGCAAAATGCTCTTAGGGTTTTTCTGGTAAGAAATACCAAGGAAACTCCCGAAATCTAGGAAAACAAGGGTTTTTTCATGAAAAATTATTATTCTTCCCCGAAAAATCCGGTAAAAAGGGTGTTTTTCGAAGAAAACCCGTGGAAAACGCTCGTAGGGTTTTCTGGAAAAAATACCAAAGAAACTCCCGAAAATCCGGGAAAACAAGTGTTTTTTCATGAAAAATAATTCTCCGCCGAAAAATCCGGTAAAAAGGGTGTTTTTCGAAGAAAATCCGTGGAAAACGCTCGTAGGGTTTTTCTGGAAAGAAAGACCAAGGAAAACTCCCGTAATCTGATTTAAAAAATGGTGTTTTCACCAGAAAAAAGTACAAAAATGCAATAAAAAAGTACGTCTTTTAAAGAAAAACCGTGAAAAACGTTCTTAAGGATGTTTCTGCCAAGAAAGACTGAGGAAAAGGTCCATTAATTTAATAAAATACATGTGGAAAATTCCTTAAATGGTTCGAAAGATAGGAAAAAATATACTGGAAAGAGAGGCCAAAATAAACGTCCGAAAGATTTGTATTTTTGAACAAAAAACCGTGGAAAAAGAATGTTTCCTCATAGAAAAACGCCACAGAATACTTAGAAACAGTGGAGAACATCTTTAAGATTTCTTTGCAGAGGTAGGGCGAAAAATTCTCTCACTCCGCTTGATTTGTGGGTTGATGAGAGACGGACCCCCGACGGTAAATATCAAATTTCCCGCCTCTTCAAGTCCCCTCATCAGTGAGTACGCAGAATCCCCGCAGAGAAAAAGCCCAGCTGATTCATAATATTTGTTTTCCTTTAGGTTACAAAAGTTTCCGAGTTTATTGTTTGGTATCCCCGTAAGAATTAATTTTCCTTTCGAGTTTCGAATTCTACGCGGGTTTTTCCGTTCTTAAGTTCCTTTTTTTCAAATTCACACCGATATCGTCTCCTGAGAAAATGGCAACTGTCGAAAGGCAGATCACTTACGTCGAAGAAAAGAAAAACTGCAACGACGAATTCTGCCTTTGCCGATTCTCCTCTTTTTTCGAGCATACGGTCGACGAATACTGCGAAGATTGCAACGGTTCGTATATTCCTCACCATATCTCTACATTCTTTATTTTAATATCATAATTCCTCCCGGATTGTCCAAAATAAGCCCTAAGGAAGGTCATAAACAAAAATCGATAATTTCAAGTTTTGTTTTTTTCATTGAAGAAATTTTGTTAATCTCATATTCATTTTGTGAGAAGTCTTTGGATGCTTGATTTTTTAAAGATTGTCATTAATGTAATGATAATCCTGAAAAATTTGGGGGATAGTCAGCTTTCTGTTGATGATGACTTTTTTTAGAGCATGAATGGTCTTGGGATACTGAATGTTTGTCTCCTGCGACTCTTTTGAGCCATCATAACCATGAGGTGAGATTCCATCCTGGCTACAGCTCTGGGACTGCTGCTGTCCGTGGTAACCAACCACTGCAGAAAGGCAACATCTACTACTGGGAGATCAAAATGCTTACTTCTCTCTACGGAACTGACGTGGTGAGTAAACCTAATCCACCATATCATTTTCATTATTGCTCATTCAAGATGGTCGGAGTTGGCACAATGGATGCCGAATTGCATAAGCATGCCTATCAATTCTGCAGCTTATTGGGATCTGATAAAGAGTCTTGGGGGTTCTCTTATACAGGTAAAGTGAACGCATAAATTTTTTTTTTTTTTTATATAATTTGTTTAGGCCGCCTTCATCATAATGATAAGTTTGAATGGTACGGACCACCTTACGGAAAAGGAAGCGTCGTTGGTATTTATTTGGACATGTGGAAAGGGACATTGGAGTTTTTTGTTGATCGCAGCCCGCTTGGTAAGTCTGTATTCTGTTATTGCCAGCTGGTCGTGTCGTGGTGTTTCTGGGCCAAAAGAATTTTAAAAAAGAGACCAAAATTTTTCGGGCTTAAGAAAATTCCCCAAATCGCATCAAATTGACGAAATGACCCTTAAAGGGTGATCCTCAATTATAATTAATTGACCAATGGATTATTGAGCAAATAATGGAAAGTAACGCCTTAATTTTGGGGGGTGGCTCTCTTATACGAAAGATCTTGAAAAGTGTCTCAAAACCCAAAGGGTTGACAACGGAATTGGCCGTATTCGTATTAATTATATAATACGTTCGAATTCGTATTTCTAAATATTAACTGTGAATACACATATTATGAGTGAATATTCGAATTCCCTCAGTAATACACGTATTTATGAGTGAATATTTATTACCTTTGTAATACGAATGTTTGAGAGTAATATTTTAATTTTCAAAGTAAATACATGTATATAAGGGTGAATTCATATTCCTTTGTAAATACATGTATATAATTACTGAGAAAATACGAATATTTCCTCTCTAATAGGCATATTACAAAGGAAATATGAATATTCAGCCTTAAATACCTGTATTTACTCAGGAAATAAGAATATTTACTCTCAAATAGGTGTATTTACAAAGGAAATATGATTATTCACCCTTAAATACGTGTATTTACTGAGGAAATACAAATATTTCCTCTCAAATAGGCGTATTTACTAAGAAATTTGAATAATATTCAGCCTTAAATACGTGTATTTACTCAGGAATACGAATATTTACTCTCAAATAGGTGTATTTACAAAGGAAATATGAATATTCACCCTTAAATACGTGTATTTACTGAGGGAATACGAATATTTCCTCTCAAATAGGCGTATTAACAAGGAAATATGAATATTCACCCTTAAATACGTGTATTTACTGAGGAAATACGAATATTTCCTCTCAAATAGGCGTATTTTCAAAGGAAATATGAATATTCACCCTTTAGTACGTGTATTTACTTAGGAATACGAATATTTCCTCTCAAATAGGCGTATTTACAAAGGAAATATGAATATTCACCCTTTAATATGTGTATTTACTGAGGGAATACGAATATTTCCTCTCAAATAGGCATATTTACAAAGGAAATATGAATATTCACCCTTAATACTTGTATTTACTAAGGAAATACGAATATTTCCTCTCAAATAGGCGTATTAACAAAGAAATATGAATATTCACCCTTAAATACTTGTATTTACTAAGGAAATATATACTCTTAAACACAGTTACTGTGTGACTTCGAAATACGAATATATGGTATTCGTCCTGTATTGGAGGTCCTCTTAGCCAAAAGATTGAGGAAATCGAATCTAATTATGGTGGAAAGGCGTTTCTCTCGCAATTTTGATTCTAAGGTAATGTAAATGTGTTTTCTTTTTAGGTATTGCGTTTAAGTCATTGGGTAACAAGACACTTTACCCAATGGTGTGCTCGACTGCAGCTCAAAGCGGAATGAGAGTGACGCTTTCAGTTTCGCATCCAGTCTCGCTTAAACTCCTCGCTCTTCAGGCGTTGGACGGAAGCCAAGAGACATTAAAGCAACTTCTCCAAGTCCCCGGTTTACGTCGTTACGTCTCAAACTACTGGTGGCTTCTCGGTCGGAGGGACGAGACTCGGAGCCTCATCGAAATCGCCGATCAAAGCCGTTGCAAACATCTCACATGCAAGCATCAGGCAGAAAGCGGAAGCGCCAGGCGACTCTGCGTCATGTGCGACATCATCCTGTGACTAACAGGGAAACCTCAAGCCAGCATACCAACGCTACCAACAACTAATCGTAGTCGTAGTCCGTCGTTTTTGTCGTATATATTCTCATCTTTGTCGTTATATTATTCATCACTCATGATTACTCTCTCGTAGTATTTCGTCTACTTTTAGTCCAGGTGCTCGTTTCTTTTGCCTTAAACCCAGCACGATTTAACGCGCGAATTTTATTTCCATAGCCAATCTTCTTTATTCTTATATTCCTTCAATCTAACTTACCCAAAATATCGAAAATCCTTAAAAATCGCACACAACCGTCCGACTAAGAAGATCGCCATGGAAACAAAATACATTTCTTAAGGTAAATGGAAAAAGTACATTTTTTAATAATTTTTATATACTTTAAATTATCACTTTAACTTCTAAAGGCTGTGCTTCATTGGCGTTACGCCATCTATTTTTATATTAAATTATTTTCTTTTTTCTTTATTCCTTTTATACTTTTATCGTCAAAATTTTATATCTTTCAAAAATCTTTTCGTTTCCGTACGTCTGGAACAATTATTCGAACAGTTCAAGGCAAAAGAGACGAATACCAATAGTTTTTAGCTTTGTGTGTATAGGAATTAGCTTAAAAAATATTGATTTGTCCATCGACTTTTTTTGTTTTTATTTTTTGTTATACAGGGTTCAACTGTATTATGGGCATGTTTTACTTAAAAGGAGGCTCCAATAAAAGCCATCACAAATTCATCTTCTAAAAATTTCTAGTCCTAGAACCAAATTTTTGACAACTTTAAGGTTAAAAACGCCAAAAATTTAATGAAATTCCCAGTTTTTAACTTCTTTTTTTCTAAAAATTTGATCACCCTGTATAACAGTCGATGTTAACACCCAAAGGTAAAATTTTATTTAAAATTTACCATATTAGACTGTGTTCGATATTATTTTTTTTCTCCTTGTGATATTTTTTTTTCCTTCATTATAGAATAGTTCCAACTTCAAATTATTTTTTGTTTTATTTCTCATAAATTAAAGAATTTTATAAAATTCATTTTCTTATTTGTATATTTTATTTGTTTTAAATAATTTTTATTTTACTAATTTTAAGACAATTTTTTTTTAAATAAAATGTTTAGTATTCAAATCAACATAGTTGAAATCTTGAACATTTAATGTATATTTTTTTTTGTGTATAAATAGTCATTTTTTTCTGTCTGGGGGGGATAGAAGGTAGCAAATAGAGGAAAAGACTGAAGAAAAACGAGAAAAGAAAACAAAAAAAGGCGAAATTTTGCGATTATTTGCTACCGATTTTTTCGTTTCCCTCAAAGCTTTATTTTCATTTTTATTAGCTCAAAAGCAATTTTAGTCTTCCCCTCCTTTATTAGTCTTCCCCCTCCTTTAACCCCAAAGTCGTAGAATTGCACTAAATTTTATTATTTTTTAACATGCTTTAATCTATAATATTAACATTTAAAAAGAGAATTATTTATCGATGTTTAAAATATAAAGAATGAATGTATTAATGTTGGGGTATGCTGAGTGGTATGTTGGTAAAACACTAAAAATAAAATCCTTTACCAGTTTTTATTTTTTATTTTGGAGTATCTCGTTACATCTAGAGATGAAAATGTTTCTTTTGTATATATTTTGTTTTTTTGAATAAAACAAGTTTGTTTTAAGACTCCTAAAATGTGTTTTTGTTTTCCCTCTTCTGTTGATTATTTGAAGAAAGATAAAAAAAAAAGCATTTCCAGCCCTTTCCCTTCGCTGTGGAGCTGCTGTTATATTTTGAAGTTTATTAATATGACTTGCTTAAAAATTATAATCTTTTTGCAAATATACTGATAGATAAAATATCAATTAAGTGGACATTTGCTATTGCATAACATAGCATCTATTGGTATAAAAAATTGGGTAAAAAGGTCAAAAAATTGAACGTTTCCTCTATTCTTTCATTGACCATGGAAAGCAGATCACAAGATGGGAAAGCTTCATCATTTCGTATTTATATGTCCGGAATTATTTGTAAGGTTTTTTGTTGAATTTTGTTTAATTTTGTAGCGAGTACTATTTATATTTCATGTGGTGCATCGCTGCATGGACATCGCCGACGTTTCCGATATTGAGAAAAAACCATTTGATCACTCGAGCGAAGAATCTTGGGCCGGATCGATTTACAACATCGGCGCTGCTTTCGGACCTATCATTATCGCCATCTTCAACGACCGCTTTGGACGAAAAAGAACAATCAATTGCTCGCCTCATTTATATTCATATCTTGGCTAATACTATGCGCTTCGCAGAATTTCTACAGCATCTGCGCGGCAAGGATCATTGGAGGAGTCGGACTAGGAGGGTGTTTTACCGGAATCGCCATTTTTGTCTCAGAAATTTCAGATGTAAGATCATTCATAAGTTACTTTAATTAATAAATATTTTAGGTAAAAGAAGAGGATCGATGGGATCTTTTCTTAAGACATTTTTGGCGATGGGATATGTTATTGAATATTGTGTTGGGCCATATGTGAGCTATTTAGTCCTCATTTTTTATCCTGGTCGACAATCATTTTATTTATGATCTTATTTTACTTTTTACCTGAAAGCCCTGTTTATCTTGTGCTTTCAGGACAAAAGAAAGCTGCAGTTGACTCTTTATGTTGGTTCCGCGGAGATTTGCAACCTGCAGAAGTTCAAAACGAATTTAAAGACATTGAAGTAAAACTTAAAAAAGAATTTTTCAACATTTATTTTTAGGAAAGTGTACTGAAAACTCCCAAAAAAAAATTTTGGCCAACGATGAAATTCTTTTTACTAACGTGGACCTATAAAAGGGCTTTCCATCAGCCTTATGATGCTTGCTCTTCAACAGTTAGGTGCTTTCCAGCCAATCATGGCATATGCTCAAGATATATTTTCAAAGACACAAATGAAACTAAGCCAGAATATGCTTCAATGATTGTTGGAGCATCTCAACTTTTTGCATCGCTTCCTTCGCCTTATTTGGTCAGAAAATTTGGGCTAAAACCTGTCCTTGTTGTTGCCAGTTTTGGAGCAGGAATCTCAGTCGTAAGATATCAATTGTAAAAAATCAATTTTACATTTTGTTAAAGGGATTTCTGTCTCTTTATTTTTATTTAGTCGAAGGAAATTATGAGATTGCTTCCAAGCTTGAGTATTTACCACTTTTCAGTCTTTTATCTTATTTATTATTTTTCTGCAATGGTAAGTTTGTTTAAATTTAATTTTTTTTATTGATTATTTGAAAGGAGTGGGACCACTCGCATGGGCTGTCACCAGTGAAATGTTTCTTCCTGAAATAAAAGCATCGCTATGCCTTTCTGCGGGGTTTTGAGCTCTCTGCTAGGTTTCGCTGTTATGCAAGTGTTTCCGGAGTTGACCATCTTGATCGGTTCTTGGGGTTTCTTCGGTTTGGTGAGCCTGTTTGCGATTTCAGGAGGGATCGGAATTTTGGTTTTTACCGAATACCACAGGAATGACGATGAGCGAGATTCAGGACTGTCTTGATCCCAGAAGAACCAAAAACAGGTCATGAAGTGAAATCAGGTTATTTTGTATAAATAAAAAAGTGGGAAAACCACAAATGTGCTGCTATCTGTAGCTCCCAACGAGTTTTATCTTTTTAGGTTATACAGTAGAGGTTAAGGTCAATTTTTAACCAATGTTTTTGGGTTTTAGACCTGAATTTAAAGTTTTTTCTTATAAAAAATCAAGCTTTTCATGACTTTGTTTATTTTATAATTTTTACGCAGCACGTTTGCGATTACGACTTTTCAAAAGTTTCCTGCAATTTTTGAATTTTCCTCAGGAGCTTCAAGTGATGGAATGCATTGTTCTCCCTATATGTAGCACAAGATTTTTGAGACTCAGCACTATCTTCCTAAAAAAAAGATTATTCAAATACGCACTAAATTGCTAACCTCGGTTTGATAATTGAACATTTTAGTATTTTCAGGCTGAAACATCTGCGATAAGACTTCATGGAAGCTCATAAGTTTTCCGGGTAAGCAGCTACATTGAGAAAACTGACGGCTTCTTTGGTCGCTCTGAAGTTTTTCAGTTATCGACCATGGATCGTTGGTTTCTTCTTCGTCGGATTCCTGAGGATTAACGCATGCAGCGCATGCTTCTTCATTTTTCTTTCAGGCACAAGTATTGTGAAGGCCGGCGATCTTTCTAGCTTCGTTTCATTATCGCATAGAGAAGTCAAACTTGGTGTCAGCTTAAACAGCGAAAGAGTCTGCTGTATGTTCAAACCGATATGATAACTTTTCGTCGTAGACTGTCCCACAATAAACGGTATCTTACTAAATCTCTCAAAATTTTTATCCTTTTTTAAACTCGGCAGTGCCAAACTTTTAATCGTATTTTCACCATTAAAGGTCGTTTTACTCATTTTTTGCATCAAAGTACTCCCAACTTTCGAATGAAAACTTTGCACCCCTTTTAATTTTTCATCGATTTTCGGCTTAAATATTTCTTTCATATTTGAAACTTTACGATCGATTTTCGCCTCAATCTTTGAATCTTGTTTTGAAAATTTTTTGATTCAAACAAAGTGACTTTTTTGACAACTTCATTTTCATTTTTGACTCGTTTACTTTAAATTTGAATTATTTTGTACTTTTTCTGGTAATTTCGACTCAATTTTTACTTTTGATTCATTCCTTCGCCCATTTAAAGTCATAGGAAGAGGCTTTTTTCTCTACTTCAATTTTTTCTTCAACTTTTATCTCCATTTTGTCTTTGATTCATTCTTTCGATCGTTTAGGATCTTAGGTTGAGTCTTTTTTTGTTCAATTTATCTTCAACTTTTTTCGGCAACTTTTTTTCTGGAATAGTTATTAAGCTTCTTTGTTCTTGATGTTTTTTTACATTATTTAATTTTGCTACTAACGAAGAGACTAATTCTGGCTTTTTATCAATTCAATTTTCGGTTTTTTATTAATTTCAATTTTTGTCTTTTCTTGTTCAATTTTTGTCTTTTCTTGTTCAATTTTTGTCTTTACTTGTTCAATTTTTGTCTTTTCTGCTCAATTTTTGTCTAATTTTTGTCTTTTCTGGTTCAATTTTAGACTTTTTTTGAAGCTCGATTTTTTTATCTCTCAACTTTCGGCTTCTTTGCGGCGGTGGTGGAGGAGGCGGTGGAGGTGGGATTTTCTCGACATTATTTTCTGTCGGTAAAATCCATTTGAAATTTTCCTCACATTTTTTTGACCAATCAAAGGCGCTGAAACGGTTGATTTTGACTTTTTTAATTTAGGATTCATTATCAAATTTTTCTTAATAAAATCTATTTCTTTACGATTTCCCGATCTGATACTTTTGGTCATTTTCTCTCTTTTTGTGTTCTTTTTCATATAATTAATAACATCGTTGACAGGGACGACATGTTTTATTTTCTTTTTTTGATTATTTTTTAAGTTCTTTGAGGGTTTAGTTTTTGTCAGTTTTATCTTAGAAAGGGATTTTTAATCGAAGTTTCAATTTTGTCATCTTTATATTTGATTTTAAGATTTTCAATGTTACTTTTGGTCTCTTTTTCTCGTTTTCGTTTTCCTCATTTTGAATCGAAGAAAAAAATTCTCCGACGTCTTCAAATTCATCTTCGATAAAAGATGAATTGTCGATATCGTAGGTTAATTTCGATTCATAACTTGGCTCTGAGTTTTCCTCTTTATTTTCCATAGTTTCAAGCCTTTTAAAAAATATGTTGATAATATCCTGCTTCGATTTTGTACTTTTGACATCTGAAGAGTCCGAAGATGCCGACAAGGGACGACGAGATTCCGAATTTCCATCAGGCATTTCCAAAAAAAATTTCCGCACTTCATTATCAATTCCGAACCCATCGGAAAATCGCCAGAAATGCTATTTTTGTCGCTTTCCTCTATTTCAGGCTCATCATTCTAAAAAACAATTTTAATTTAAATTTAAAAAAGGAAAAACTTACAGATTCTTCAACTTTGATGGCACTTTGACTTGAGCTTTTTCTCACTTTATCTTTGATCATTTCCAATTCTTGTTGAAGCGAGCCACATTTCGTTGTCGCCAGCTCCAACTGCTGCTTCATCTCTTACACACAAATTAAAAAGCAACCAAATAAACATTTTACCATTTAACAAGTGTTCAGGAGGACCAGTTACCTTCATGGTGAAAAAATTAAAAATGCCTTAAATTTTGATTATTTTCAGTTTTCTCATTTCACAGAAAAACACGCAGTTCCAGAAAACAAATCTGATAAAACATAAATTTTTTTTCTGACAATAAACTTACCGAAAAGACCATCAAATACGAGTTTGGACAAAATACTCCTTCCACGTTAAACAATTAAAAAATCTAAGGCCCAAAAATATAAAAACTAGGTTTTTTTTAGTTTAAAAATGAAAATTTATATAGAATAAAAACACCACATGATAAACAATAATAATAAAAATTGCACATGTAGGCCGAATTTATGGGCGTTTTCTAGCGCAAAAACCCAGTTTTTGGTCATCTTTTAACTTTACACTCCATGAGATTCCGCATATTTATCTTTTTAACTTCCTTAAAGAAGTTATTGTGATACCCTCCACGTCGGGTTTTTGGGGAAGGGTCTTCCAGACCCCGGAGGGTCAATTCGAATATTGATCTTTACCGATCTCAACTTTGTCTGTGGTGCCGGCCGGCCGTCCGTACATTTTTTTCCGAACACTTTACGGCCACAGTTTTCATCCGATTTTCACCAAATTTTCACACAAATTTCATTAGCCGGTGAACAAGAAACTAACGAGGGCGATTTTTGAATTTCGAGAGATATGTCTGTTTGAAATTTTAAAAAATTCGCTGCGGCCGAACCGTTGGACCGATTTTCACCAATTACTCCTTATATTTTTTAAGAATTTTTGGTGTAAAAAATTGCCACTTTTTATTATTTTTTTTTTAGTAGGGAAAATTTCGTACTTCTACCCTTTACGAGAGCCACATCCCTAGGCCAAAGAGCCCATTATTTCTACCTTGACACTTAAAAAATTTTCAAAAAAAGAACTTAGAAAATTTTTCAAAAAAAAAAAAAGGAAAACCCGGAAAATTTTTCGAAAAAAAAGGAAAAGGAAAACCCGGAAAATTTTTCGAAAAAAAACTGAAAATTTTTGAAAAAAAAAAAAGGAAACCCGGAAAATTTTTCGAAAAAAAACTGAAAATTTTTGAAAAAAAAAAAAATTTTCGAAAATTTAAAAAAAGAACTTGAAAATTCTCTTTATACTTTCCCTCCCTTATACATCCCCTTCCGTTATACTTTCGTTATACTTCTATACTTCCCCTCCCTATACTTCCCCTGTTATACTACCCCTCCCATATACTTCCCCCTACGTTTTACGTCCCCTCGTTATACTTCCCCCTCCTATATACTTCTCTTTAAGGAAGTTTTTGGAAGCTCTTCAAACCAGTACTAGTCATCAAAATTTCAAACCATTCATCTTTCTAACTTTACACTCCATGAGATTCCCCAGCATATTTATCTTTTTTTGACAAGAAAAAGCCCTTTTCTCCCTCGTTTCTGCGTTTTTTCCCTCTCTTTGTAGGTGGAAAGTAATTCTTATTGAACAGAAAAATAAATTATTTTATATAATACTTTTCATAATACAACAAGTATAAACAATGTGGGTGAAAAATGAACAGAAATACAATAAAATTCGCTTCTACAGAAGTGCAACTTGGTAGAAAGTCTTCTTTATCTAAAAGCCGACAGAAAAATTTACAAGAAAAAAAAGGTCATCAATTAGCCAGAGATTCTCCTTTTATTTAAATTATTAAGCAATTATAAAAATCTCAAACAAACAAAAGAGATCTTGAAAATTAAGTACTTTTGAATAGATAAAAAATTTATCAACAATTTCATAGAGAAATTTTTTTTTCTAATACTAAAAGGTTTAAATCTTTTAGTAAAATTATATAAAAATAAAAGGGGAAAAGAATTTTTTGATACCACAGGTAATTAAATGCATTTTAGTTCCCCTTAAGTAGATTTAATGAAACTTATTAAAATATGTCTGATGTAAGAGAAAAATATACAACTTTTTTCTTATGTAAATTTTTTAAAAGGCACAGAAAATTTTTTTTTAAAATAATGCAGTCGCAAATACTGTTTTATGGGAGGGCGACCGCACAACTTTTAACAAAACTAATAATACGTTTTATAATAAAATTCTAATAATAACAAAGCTAATTTGGGATGGGAATTTATCAAATTTTGGCAAGATGAAAGTCTGGGTTGAATAAAATGGTTTTTCTAAAAATATAGAATATTAAAAATCGATTGGCTAAAAATCTAATCTATGCTAATAAGTTTGATGACGCCTTTCTGCCACGGTAAGGCGGAATAAGAAAATTTCTTCTCTAGTAAGAAAAATATTTTTGATTTTATAATATTCTAATAACAGATATGAAACGGTCTAATAGACTAGTTGTCTAGGAATAGATTTTTTTTTCTTCTTTTTTACAGGTACGAGTTAATTTCCATTTACGATCGGGTTTTCAGAGCCTTGGCCATTAACAGGAGAATCGTGACCGTTGTTGAGAGAGAGAACCGCTTTGAAATCGTGGCAGAATTTCGAAGAGGCCGTCCATTCTTCTCGAAGCGAAAGGTTATACATCGAGTAGGTTGGATCTCCGGTCACTTCGGATAAAACGCGTAGAAACTTGGGCATACATTCTTCCAACCTGCCGTCCTCAAGAGCAGAATATGTTTCAAGAAGAATCAATCCGTTGCATCTAAACGTCTGGTTATATTAGAAAAAAAATTTTTCTGTCGTTTACCTTGGATGGCAAGGCGACTTGTATACGTCCAGCTGGAAATATTGGTTGTTGTCAGAAAACAACGCCTTTTCTTATAAACGGTGAAATGGGAGTGGTCTTTTTGGGACAAAAGGTTCAAGTAGTCTCGATGTGTCAGCTGAGTTTTGACTTCAACGATCTGTCCATGAAGACGCGGCTTCCTTATTGTATGTGTATAACTCCAATGGCCTAAAAGAATAATTTATAAATCAATTAATATCTACTCTTTTTAAAACATGAAATTGCTTTAGTAATCCGTTTTTTGACTACTTAGCAATATTTTGATATCTAAAATTGTCATTTTCTGAATTCTTGACAGAAAAATGGCGGTTTATGACTTTTTAGGAAAGAAAGTCCATTTTATGCACAAAGAGTAGTTAGATTTAAAAGACCAAGATTTTGCAATTTAGAGGAATAAATAGTGTCTGAATTTTTTTTTTTGAGTTCCCATGATTTACTTATATCATTTTTAAGAAGAAATTGTATTTTTACTGAAGTTTTTGAACATTGAATTTGAATTAGCCAAGAATTTGGTGTTTAAACACCTTAAATGGCGTTTAACCCCGTTTTTCAAGTGTCAGACAAAAAAATCTACGTTTTTGCCTTATGATAATCATATTTTAGGAAGAAACTAAGTTTTTGGAATTGTGCTTCAATTGGCTGAGGGGTTTTGGGGCCTAAGAAGGCAACTTCATTTTGGTGAACTTCACTTTCAGAATTTGGTGTTTAAACACCTTAGAATGGCGTTTAACCCCGATTTTTAAGTGTCCAGACAAAAAAATCAACGTTTTTGCCTTGATAATCATATTTTAGGAAGAAATTGGATTTTAAACTTAAGTTTTGGAATTTTGGGACTTAAGAATGCGAACTTCATTTTGGTGAACTTCACTTTCAGAATTTGGTGTTTAAACACCTTAGAATGGCGTTTAACCCGATTTTTAAGTGTCCAGACAAAAAAAATCACTTTTTGCCTTATGATAATCATATTTTAGGCAGAAATTGGATTTTAAACTTAAGTATTTGGAATTGTGATTCAATTGGCTTAGGGGTTTTGGGACTTAAGAATGCGAACTTCATTTTGGTGAACTTTACTTTCAGAATTTGGTGTTTAAACACCTTAGAAGGCGTTTAACCCCGATTTTTAAGCGTCCAGACAAAAAATCAACGTTTTTGCCTTATGATAATCATATTTTAGGAGAAATTGGATTTTAAACTTAAGTTTTTGGAATTGTGCTTCAAATTGGATTAGGGGTTTTGGGACTAAGAATGCAAACTTCATTTTGGTGAACTTCACTTTCAGAATTTGGTGTTTAAACACCTTAGAATGGCGTTAACCCCGACTTTTAAGTGTCCAGACAAAAAAATCAACGTTTTTGCCTTATGATAAATCATATTTAGGAAGAAATTGGATTTTAAGTTAAGTTTTTGGAATTGTGCTTCAAATTGGCTAAGGGGTTTTGGGACTGAAGAATGCGAACTTCATTTTGGTGAACTTCACTTTCAGCATTTGGTGTTTAAACCTTAGAATGGCGTTTAACCCATTTTTAAGTGTCCAAACAAAAAAATCAACGTTTTTGCCTGATGATAATCATATTTTAGGCAGAAATGGATTTTAAAACTTAAGTTTGAATTTGCTCTAATTGGCTTAATTGGGACTTAGAATGCGAACTCATTTTGGTGAACTTCACTTTCAGAATTTGGTGTTTAAACACCTTAGAATGGCGTTTAACCCCATTTTTAAGTGTCAGAAAAAAAATCAACGTTTTTGCCTAATGATAATCATATTTTAGGAAGAAATTGGATTTTAAACTTAAGTTTTGGAATTGGAACTAACGTTAGTAAAATTTAAGTTGAAATATATATTAAAAGAGCAGAAAAAATAGAAAATGCCGTTTGAATTTTTTTCCTACGTTCAAAAATAGATTTTTAATGAATTTTTGAAATTTGGATAGTGATAAGAAGCTTCTGATGGGCGGTGCGGGGGAGACCGAAAACGTGACGTCATTCCCGTCTATTCCGCTCCCTAGCTTCATAGCATGAGGCCGTAGCATTTTTTCCGGAACACTTTACGGCCACAGTTTCATCCGATTTCCACCAAATTTTCACACAAATTTCTTTAGCCGGTGAACAAGAAACTAACGAGGGCGATTTTTGAATTTCAAAAAAATGGCGGAGATATTCTGTTTGAAATTTCTAAAATTCGCTGCGTCCGAGCCGCTGGTCCGATTTTCACCAAATTTTCACCAATTACTCCTTATATTTTTTAAGAATTTTGGTATAAAAAAATTGCCACTTTTTAATTTCAATTTTTATTTAGTAGGGAGAAATTTCTTACTTCTACCCATTACGAGAGGCACATCCATAGGACAAAGAGCCCATTATGATACATCTAATGGAAATTTTTGGTGGATAACAACCACTGGTAAATTTAAATTTAATTTAAAGGGGCAAATTTTTGTAATTTCTCTTCTATCCTGTTTTATCCCTTAAAATTTAAATTAAAAAGAGCCCATTATTCTTCCTTGACACTTAAAAAAAATTCGGAAAAAAAGTAGGTAGGTACTTAGAAAAAAACGCAATTTAAATAAAAAACCCGGGAAATTTTTCAAAAAAGAACTTAAAAAATTTTCGAAAAAACTAACTTGGAAAATTTTTGAAAAAAAAAATGAAAAGTTGGAAAAATTTTCGAAAAAAAAAAATACTTCCCCCTCCTATATTGTTACTTCTCTTTAACCCTTTAACGCTCTGTGTCCTCTCTAGAGGACACCCTAAAGACCCGAGTTGGCCACGCTCGAGATGGTAGAACAGAAAATGGCTGCTTTTTCCGAGTTGGTGTCCTCATGGATGTACACTTGTTACTTTTAGAGGGGTAGGGGTTGAAAATTTTACCCACACCCTTTCGAATTCACCACTCTACGTCACATTAAAAAGGAAAAAAAGTCGTGACGTAAATTCTGTATTTCTCGATCTTACAAGGGGTGTCCTCTATAGGGGACCAGAGCGTTAACGTGAAAATTGTAGTTTTGACTCTTGCCCGTTAAAGGTTAAGGAAGTTTTCGTTGGAAGCTCTTCAAACCAGTACTTTTTCCGACAAGTGTTGTACCTATCTGACCATTTTGAAGATAAAAAGTAGTAAAAAATAATTATAAAAGTTTAAATGACAAACACAACAAGTCTGTGAATGGATACGATCATAAAATTAAGACTAAGTGGAAGTCCAAGGGTTGAAGCGAGAGATCAGATCCTTATAGGAGAACGTAGGGTAGTCTCGCTGCCAGCAACTTTTCCCATTTTTCCTTCGAAATAACTAAACCGAAATAAACTCAAAAAACTGTCTTTTCAACTTACATGCAGAAGCATCCATAGCACCACGGTCGCATATAATCAAACAGTTTCTTGGGCAAGTTTCAGAAAGTTCGAAGAAAGTATTCTCAATCTGGATCATCGTTTTCAAAAGATTTTCTTGAAATTTGTAAGCTAAAACATAAACAGAAAAAATATAATTAGAATAAAAAATTAAATAGAAATAACTAATCAAAGCCAGCAATAAAAAGAAACTAATGGCCAACATTAAGAAAGCTAAAATCAGAAGCTAATCCACAAACATGATTTCTAATACTTAAAATATTAAAAGCCTTGTTAGTAAGGAATGATAGGCCATTATTTTTGTTAAATTAAAAATTAACGGAAGCTGTAAATGAATGTTAATTGAATTTGAGAGCGTTGTTAATGGAGAGAGGGAGAAAACAAAGCGTTTTAAAAACAACGAGGGGTCGACATATGGTCCCTTTACAAACAGCGTACTTTTGTCGAATCTCTCGCGAGAGCGCCCACGCATCTTGGGCACGTACTATCGAGAGCACCGATACATCTCGGGCAAGTGTGCGCCAACTCGCCTACACACACACAGGCACACGACTACAACTAATTCCCTACTTTTGTCACCGTCAAGTGATCTTTTTTTTTCTCTTATAATAAAATTCATGCACAATATGCAATTTTTATAAAAATAGAACATGCGAAGTTATATACTAATTTAAAGGTTAATCTAAGGTCATTTTTTTAATAAACACACCCACCCTTATCTCAATGATAAAATTCCTGCAGTTTAAAAAAAATTGGTTTATAATCTCCAGACTTCCGATATCAGGAGGAAAAAAAAATCTGTCTGCTTTGCCAAAATCTTATTAATCGCCATTTTTTTACAGAAATTTTTAATGGAATATGGCATTTTAATTACTTAAAAGCAAGTTATTATAATACCCTGGACAGCTAGATTTTTAAATGGAGTCCCCAGAACTTGTAGGGTCAAATAACTGGCGATTTTATCCATCATGGAACAACCCTCAAAAAAAGCCGAATTTTGAGAGATGAATTTTAAAAAAAGCTCTTTTTACCCTGGAAAATCTTTCCCAAAAACCATCTATTGAGGGTATTACATAACTACTCTTTAGAGAAAAACAAAAAATACTTTCAAATCATCTATCAAGAGTATCACAATAACTTCTCTTCAAGTAAGACAAATTTCAAACCACCTATAACTTAACACAATAAAACTTCTATTCGAGAAAGAAAAAAAAAAAAAAAGGTATTTTTATATCATCTATCAAGGGTATCACAATAACTTCTTTTCGAGTAAGACAACTTTCAAACCATCCATCAAGGGTATCGCAATAACTTCTTTTCGAGTAAGACAATTTTCAAACCATCCATCAAGGGTATCACAATAACTTCTATTCGAGAAAGAAAAGAGGTATTTTCAAATCATCTATCAACGGTATCACAATAACTGCTCTTCAAATAAGACAATTTCCAAACCATCTATCAAGGGTATCACAATAACTTCTATCAAGTACGATAATTTTCAAACCATCCATCAAGGGTATCACAATAACTTCTCTTCGAGAAAGAAAATTGGTATTTTCAAATCATCTATCAAGGGTATCACAATGACTTCTCTTCGAGTAAGACAATTTCAAACCATCCATCAAGGGTATCACAATAACTTCTCTTCAAGTACGACAATTTTCAAACCATTCATCAAGGGTATCACAATAACTTCTATTTGAGAAAGAAAATTGGTATTTTCAAATCATCTATCAGGGGTATCACAATAACTTCTCTTCAAGTAAGACAATTTTCAAACCATCCATCAAGGGTAACACATTAACTTCTATTCGGGAAAGAAAATAGGTATTTTCAAATCATATCAAGGGGATCACAATGACTTCTCTTCGAGTAAGACAATTTCAAATCATCCATCAAGGGTATCACAATAACTTCTCTTCGAGTAAGGCAATTTCAAACCATCCATGAAGGGTATCACAATAACTTCTCTTCGAGAAAGAAAATAGGTATTTTCAAATCATCTATCAGGGGTATCACAATAACTTCTCTTCAAGTAAGACAATTTTCAAACCATCCATCAAGGGTATCACAATAACTTCTCTTCGAGTAAGGCAATTTCAAACCATCCATGAAGGGTATCACAATAGCTTCTCTTCAAGTACGATAATTTTCAAACCATTCATCAAGGGTATCACAATAACTTCTATTTGAGAAAGCAAATAGGTATTTTCAAATCACCTATCAAGGGTATCACAATAACTTCTATTCGGGAAAGAAAATAGGTATTTTTCAAATCATCTATCAAGGGTATCACAATGACTTCCCTGCAAGAAATCCATTTGTATTTTTATCCATATTTCGAGCTTGTTTTTAACAAATTTAGTATTTTTATTGTATAATAATGTCAGTTTTGAAAGATAAAAAATGACGTTTTTACTTTTACCCTAAGTTAAGATTATTAAAACAACAACAATAAGTTTTTTCCATAAAAAAAATTATTTTAAAAACAATTAAGGCATATTTGGGACATGCAAGTAAAAAATATTCTTTTAAAGGGCTTTATCAACCTAAACCTTTTATCTTTAAGGGAAAAAAAGGTCCCACATTCATAGAAAAACTGGTTTTTGTTCACCTTCACGGTGCCTTGAAAGTTAAAAAGCTTTATCACTTAAGAAACTATGTTAAGCCCTTTTTTTTAAGGAAAAAAACTAGTTTCTAAACCTTTTAAAGAATACTGTTACTTCTAAGTATTTACAATTTTGCGCTTTTCGTTAAAAACATCCATTATCAAATTTTACAACCAAAAGAGGTTAATGACTGACGGATAAAGAGAAATTTTAAAATTTTGTTCCTTTTATAACTAAGATTAAAAATAAAAAAAGTTATCTTTGTTGACAGAAATTTTATGGCATCGGTAAAGAAAAAAAATTGGATTTAGTATTAAGATACCAAAGAAAGAAAAAAAAAACTTAAATTTTAAATGATGTAACTTTTAAGTTTGTTCCATCAGTTGTTCTTGAAAAAGAAAAAAAAATGATCAAAACCAGAAAGAGTTAAGTCCTTGCTTTGTTTATTTTTTTTCAATAATGAAGTTTTATAACTGTGTTGATAGAAAACTCAAAATTGATAGTTTATTTTGTCTAACTAATTAAGTCGTTAGTTAATGATATTTTGATTGAATTAAGAATAAGTAAAATTGATTTAAGTTTTATTATTAGAAATGAAGCCAAACGTATTTTATTGGATTTTCAAGACCTTTTAAAATAGAAGATACGAAATTTCTTTTTTTTAAAAACATTTTTATAAGGTCTTATAATCCAGGTAGTCAACTTTTACCTGGATCCTGTCTGGCTTCTCTAATTTAACAGGTTTAGGGGCTTAAAACGGGACCAATCTAAGATTCTAAAAAAAAAATAACTTTTTTTAAAACAAACAATTTTTTTTTCAGTTTGATGAGTAAGAAGATATATACTAGACAAAACAAAATATCCAGACGAAATGAATAATTCTAGACTAAACAATCGGAAAAAAAAATTTATAATCGAAAGTATTTTGGCAAGTTCTCAATTTCTTCTGATGTTTTCTTCTTGATGTTAACTGGCAGTTTTACAACTCATTTTATTATTAAAACTTTTTTTCAGAGATATTTGAACGTCCAAGTTTTTTTAAATACGTAATTTCATTAGGGGCAACGTCAATTCATATCAAAAGGAAGGTCAACGTAATTAAGACATTAAAAAGAAATAATTAACTGAATATTCGGCATCCACATTGCAGAGCAAAAAATAAAATAAAAAATCATTTTTCCCCATCTAATATAAAAAAAACTCCAGAAATTCAATAAAAAGGGATTTTTTGAACGAAAAATCAAAGAAAATGTCTAAAAATGCAGTAGGATTTCTACTGTAGG
This sequence comes from Orius insidiosus, assembly GCA_014119065.1. Lineage (NCBI taxonomy): Eukaryota > Metazoa > Arthropoda > Insecta > Hemiptera > Anthocoridae > Orius > Orius insidiosus. Next base: position 83,244 of record JACGAQ010000114.1, read on the forward strand.
GAAGGATTTTATTTAAAATGATTTTTGGGTCAAACTAACTTCAAAAAAAGGGTCTGAAATTGTGTTAAAATATTTCAATGAAAGAAAAAACCGCCCAAAAATCCAGTAAAAGGGTGTTTTTTTGTTAAAAACCAAAATATTTAATCAACAGGGTGTTTTTTCGCAGAAACTATCTACATAACTACTCTTTGAGAAAACGATAGATACTTGAAAAATCATCTATCAAGAGAATCACAATAACTTCTCTTTGAGTAAGTCAATTTTCAAACCACCCATCAAGGGTATCGCAATAACTTCTATTCAAGAAAGAAAATCAGTATTTTCAAATCATCTATCAATTTTTGGGTAAAACTAACTTTAAAAAAATGGTCTAATAGTGTAAAAATGTTTCAATGAAAAGAAAACGCCAAATAATCCAATCAAAGGGTGTTTTCCCCCCCAGAAACTATCTATTGAGGGTATTACATAACTACTCTTTGAGAAAAACGATAGATACTTTCAAATCATCTATCAAGAGTATCACAATAACTTCTCTTCGAGTAAGACATTTTTTTTTTTTTTTTTTTTTTTTTTTTTTTTTTTTTTTTTTTTTTTTTTTTTTGCCGAACAAGCAAAGAAAACGCCTGGAAAGCCAATTATTGGGAGTTCCAAAAATGGACGAAAACGCCCAAAAATTATTAATACTTTTATTTTTGTTAATTTAAAATATAAAAGTTACAAATCTATTTTTATTAAAAATCGAAGTTAATAAATTTCGGGTCTTATTCCTCCCTATTTATTATTTCGAGGATGCACAGCAGGAAAAACCCTTAAATCATATAATCTAAACAGAAAGTTTTCAGCTAAAAAACCAAAGAAAACTACTAAATTTGAGTATTCAGAGGATTTCCAAACAAAAAATCTTCAAAAGGTCCCAAAATTTGTTTAAATGAAGGTTTATTGGACAAAAAACACAATGTAGCACCAAAAATTTGGATAAAAATGGTGTTTTTAGGCCAAAAAAGTTAAGAAAATGCCCAAAAATCCAAAACTATGGGATTGATAGGTAAAAAACTGACAAAACCAAGCAGAGTTAGCACCAAAAATTTGGATAAAAATGGTGTTTTTAGGCCAAAAAAGTTAAGAAAATGCCCAAAAATCCAAAACTATGGGATTGATAGGTAAAAAACTGACAAAACCTAGCAGAGTTAGCACCAAAAATTTGGATAAAAATGGTGTTTTTAGGCCAAAAAAGTTAAGAAAATGCCCAAAAATCCAAAACTATGGGATTGATAGGTAAAAAACTGACAAAACCTAGCAGAGTTAGCACCAAAAATTTGGATACAAATGGTGTTTTTAGGCCAAAAAGTTAAGAAAATGCCCAAAAATCCAAAACTATGGGATTGATAGGTAAAAAACTGACAAAACCTAGCAGAGTTAGCACCAAAAATTTGGATAAAAATGGTGTTTTTAGGCCAAAAAAGTTAAGAAAATGCCCAAAAATCCAAAACTATGGGATTGATAGGTAAAAAACTGACAAAACCTAGCAGAGTTAGGATTTCTCAAAAGAAAAGTTCATTCATTGTCAACTTATGGCCTTCAGAATTTGCCATATAACCAGATTTCCAGAATAATTTCAAAATAAAAATACATGGTAAAAATTTGAACCCACGACCTCCTAGTCTAACTGTCCCAAACAGTGGAAAAATTCAATAACTTTCTTTAATCTTAAAGGAAGAAAAAAAAAATCAATTTTAAGTTGTTCAAAAACCCTTTTAGAAGTCTTAAAATAGAAAGAAAAAAAAAATCTTTTTAGCAAGCCATGTGCATTCCTGATTCATTTCGCTGAGAACACGAATTTTCAAAAGATAGCATCAAAATCGCTGAACTCCTCATTTCGAACATAATTAAACCATTCATAAGAACAATTTAAATCATGCTTAAAAAACATAAATTGTGAAATTTTGGCAAAACGCCCTGGGCATAAGACAATACAATAAAAATACACAACAGGCCATTTATAGAACCGTACCATGCACTAAATAACCCTTTTTAAAAAAGTCGCATGTTGACAAATTAATTAAATTGCATATTGACATGCAATAGAAAATAATAAAAGACGTACCTTCTTCCTCGGAAAGATCGGAGAACTTTATACCGCCGCTGAAAACAAATAAACAAAATTAATTCTACGATAATATTATTTTTTTAATCTATTTTTTTCTATTTTGTCTCAGAAATATGAAGTCTGAAACTTTTATTTAAAATTTGATTTTTGTACCTGAGGAGTACAGTAGCCGTTTCAGGGACCCGGAATACCTGTAAAAGATATCGCGATAACGTACTAAAAAGCCGGAAAATTGGCTTAAAATGAAATTTAAATATTTTTTAAAAATTTTCCTGACCTTTAAACAAAAGAATGAATATTAAAATATGTTTTTTTCTCACCTTCCATCCCAGGTTCTCGAAAAACGTACTGAGTCTCGCCTGCCCTGTCGTTTTTCCGCCGCATGGACCTTAAAAAAAAAATTGAATTTCAGAAAAAGCACATGCTTCGCACTTACCTCCAGTGAGGACAATTTTATAAACGCGTTTTTCTTTATCCATTTTATATAAAGTCCTGGAATAAAGAAATTTAAGGTTTTTACTTGAATTAGTCCTTTGGGGCTTGGGCGCTTATCACATGACTCTGCACGGCTCAGATTCAGAGATCGAATGTACTCCAGCCATTTTCAGAGGCGGAATACTGAAAAACGGAGAATACAATAGAAATAAGAGAACTCGGGGACACCTTCCAATTCCCCACCCCCACTTTCTACACATGCGCCCCCCTTTTAATATTCCTCCCATTTTCACACAACTTTTCCCTATCAAGAGTCTAGAACCATAAAAAAATAATGAATCACCTATTTTACCAAGTAAACGACTAAACTTCCAAAAAAATCAATGATTTATAGATTTCTATAAATAAGAAATAAATAATTTAAAATATAAATAAACAACAAAATACAATAATAAATGAGGAAATTTAACTACGTACTTGAATATTGAGAGAAAAAAAGAAGTGGAAATCAATAATCAACAATAAGAAAATTCAAAAATACTATAACTGGGAGACCACATGGGTGGCTGAACAGGCCAAACCTGTTGGATTGTAACCTTTTTACATCCCCCTGGACCCCCTCCTAACTGTATAGACTGAAAAATTTAGTTTTTTACTGTACCATGGCGCAGAGCAGACTTGAAAAAATTGGAACCATTTATTCTAGGTATGGTTTTGTTCAAATTTTTGGGAATATGGGGAATGAACATTTAATCCGAAATAGTGTGGTAAGTTGGTGATTGAGGCCTATGTCCCTCTCAACAGGGCTTCAAATTTATTGTTTAGAAAACGTCCTTTTTTATTGGTCGGTAAAATTCTAATTTTGCTCAAATTATTTTGTCTGTATTTTGATTGGCTGAGAAACACCCTTTTTGGTCGTTTTCACTTATCTATTGGCCTGCAAATGTCATTTTTGCTCGTTTTCTATCTGTAGTAGGCCTGGCAAACACCCTTTTTGGTCATTTTCGAAAGTTGATTGGATGAGAAACACCCTTTTTGGTTGTTTTCCTTTGTCTGTTGGCCAGTAACAACAATTTTGGTCGATTTCTATCGTCGGTTGGCTGAGAAACACCCTTTTTGGTTGTTTTCTTTTGTCTATTGGCCGGTAACACCAATTTTGGTCGATTTCTATTGTCAATTAACTATAAAACACCTCTTTTTTTTTTTTTTTTTTTTTTTTTTTTTTTCGATTGGCCTGCAAAAACCATTTGTGGTCGTTTTCTATCGTTGGTTGGCTGGCTGGCAAACACAGTTTTGGTCATTTTCGAACATCGATTGGCTGAGAAACATCATTTTTGGTTGTTTTCCTTTGTCTGTTGGCCGTCAAACACCAGTTGCGGTCGATTTCTATCGTCAGTTGGTTGAGAAACGCCCTTTTTGGCCGTCAAACACCAGTTTTGATCGATTTCTATCGTCAGTTGGTTGAGAAACACCCTTTTTGGTTGTTTTCTTCTGTTGATTGGCTAAGAAACACCATGTTAGGTCATTTTCTATCGTTGGTTGGCTGGTAAACACCATTTTTGGTCATACCCTATTGTCGATTGGCTGCGAAACACCACTTTTGGTCTCTTTCCTTTTTTTGCTGGCCGGTAAACACCAATTTTGGTCGATTTCTATCATTAATTGGCTGGCAAACACAGTTTTTGGTCATCTTCGAATGTCAATTGGCTGAGAAACACAATTTTTGGTTGTTTTCCTTTGTCTGTTGGCCGTCAAACACCAATTTTGCCATTTGGTCGATTTCTAGTGTCAGTTGGCTGAGAAACACCCTTTTTGGTTGTTTTTTTTTTGTTTTTTTTTTTGTCGATTGGCTGAGAAACACCATTTTTGGTCGTTTTCTATCGTTGGTTGGCTGGTAAACACCATTTTGGGTCATATCCACTATAACACTGAAGTTGGTGGTTGTCCCACTTAAATCAAATTTATTGCTTAGATTTAAAATTTTTTTGTTAAAACCCAATTTTGCTTGACTTATTTTGTCGATTGGATGAGAAACACCCTTTTTGGATGTTTTCTTTTGTCTATTGGCATGCAAACACCATTTTTGGTCGTTTTTTAATCGTTAGTTGCCCTGGCAAACATCGTTTGTGGTCATTTTTGTAAATTTCGATTGGCTGAGAATCTCCAATTTTGGTCGATTCCTATCGTCAGTTGGCTGAGAAACACCCTTTTTGGTTGTTTTCTTTTGTCTATTGGCTGAGAAACACCATGTTTTGTCGTTTTCTATCGTTGGTTGGTTGGCAACACCATGTTTTGTCGTTTTCTATCGTTGGTTGGTTGGCAAACACCATTTTTGGTCATATCCTATCGTCAGTAGGCTGAGAAACACTGAAGTTGGTGGGTGAGACCTCTGTCCCACTCAACTCAAATTTATTGTTTAGATTAAAATTTTTTTTGTTAAAACCCAATTTTGCTTGACTTATTTTGTCGATTCGATGAGAAACACCCTTTTTGGATGTTTTCTTTTGTCTATTGGCATGCAAACACCATTTTTGGTCGTTTTTTAATCGTTAGTTGCCCTGGCAAACATCATTTGTGGTCATTTTTTTAAATGTCGATTGGCTGAGAAACACCAATTTTAGTCAATTTCTATCGTCAGTTGGCTGAGAAACACACTTTTTGGTTGTTTTCTTTTGTCGATTGGCTGAGAATACCATGTTTTATCGTTTTCTATTGTTGGTTGGTTGGTTGCTGAACACCATTTTTGGTCATATCCTATCGTCAGTTGGCTGAGAAACACCGCTTTTGGTTGTTTTCCTTTTTCTTTTGGCCGGTAAACACCAATTTCGGTCGATTTCTATCGTTAATTGGTTGGCATACACAGTTTTTGGCCATTTTCGAATGTCGATTGACTTAGAAACACCATTTGTGGTTGTTTTCCTTATTCTGTTGGCTGTCAAATACCTATTTTGGTCGATTTCTATCCTCAGTTGGCTGCGAAACACCCTTTTTGGTTGTTTTATTTTGTATGTTGGCAGGTAAACACCAATTTTGGTCGACTTCTATCGTCAGTTGGCTGAGAAACACCCTTTTTGGTTGGTTTCTTTCGTCTATTTCTAGACTATTGCTAGATTCTAGGAAATTTGTGGTTGTTGTTCTTTGTCTGTTGGCCGGTAAACACCAAGTTTGGTTAATTTCTATCGTCAGTTGGCTGAGAAACACCCTTTTTGGTTTTTTCTTTTGTCTATTGGCCTGGAAACACCCTTTTTGGTCGTTTCCCTCCCCCCTTCTTTTGGCCAAGAAGCTTTTTTTTTTTAGTTGTGTTCTTTTGTCTATTTGACTGGAAACACCCTTTTTGGTCGTTTTCTTTCGTCAGTTGGTTAAGAAACACCCTTTTGTTAATTGGCTGGCAAACACCATTTTTGGTCTTTATGGAATGCCAAATGGCTGAGAAACATCATTTTTTCATTTTCAATTTACTGGCAAACACCAATTTTGCTCTATTTCTATCGTTAGTCGGCTGAGAAACGCCCTTTTTGGTTGTTTTCTTTTGTCTATTGGCCAAGAAATATATATTAACCCTAATTTCACCTAGTTTTTGATGTCTTTAAAGGCAATTAAATAGGATTCCATTAAGATTTCAGCATTTTTAGTTAATCAATTTTTTCTTTTTCAGAATCACCGGTCTTATCAAATCCGGAGCTATGCCTTTAGAAGAGCGACCTTTATGGTACGAAGTCTACAAAGCGTTCCCTCCAGACACTCCGCCAGTTTACAACCAAAAAATATCACCGGAACCAATCAAAAATATTTTTTACCCCGAAGACAAAATTCGAGCGTAAGTTTTTGCTGTACCAAAAAATTTAGTATTAATTCTTATTTTTAGGTTGTTTTACAAAAAAATGAGCAACAGCCCTCTGGGAAGGTTGGACGACCGTAAACAGCAGACGTTATCCCAAAAATGTATTGCTTCGAGTTTTTCGCTGTCCGAACAAAACAAAATATCGCTGGAAGAAGCCTTCGAGCAGGTTTTCGCCAAAATTCAAAACGAAATGATCGAAAACAGAACTTCCATTAAAGACACAACTGAAGCGACACCTAGAAACCCTGATAAAATTCCACGCCCTGATCTTAAAAATATTTTCAAAGAAAATTAATTTTTTTTTGTAAATTTTATGTACATAAATGTCTAGTCTATTACAATGTTTCTTTTTGTTTAAAATATTTTTTTAGTATTCTTTAAATGACGACTACCCCTTAAGTAACTACTAACCAGAGATTGGCAAAATCTTAATCATGTTCATGATTTCTTAAATCATAGGAATATTTTTCTGTGATTAAGAATAAGATTAAAATCACACTCACGAGTATGATTAAGAATAAAATCCTAATCACAGAGATGATTAAGAATCAACTCTTAATCACAGGAATCTGTGATTAATCATAGGAAAGTAATGATTAATCAATGGAATCTGCGATTAATTAAGGGAACAATACACATACATATTGTACATTTAATTTTTCAAAAATTTTGATTTGTCAATATTATAAATGGTGATTAAAATTTTGGAGTTTTAGAGATTGATAGATTTTGAGTTTTTAGTTTTTGAGAGTAAATTGTGATCAGAGGTGACAATATTCACAGATTCCTGTGATTACACAATTTACTAATGATTGATCTAGCTTTTCTCTTAATTAATCCCAGATTCCAATGATTAATCATCATTTTCCTATGATTAATCATAGATTCCTGTAATTAATCACAACGTTCCGGTGACTAATCACAGCTTTCTGAGATTAATCACAGATTTCCTGTGATTAAGAGTTGATTCTTAATCATCTCTGTGATTAGGATTTTATTCTTAATCATACTTGTGAGTGTAATTTTAATCATACTTTTACTACGTGAATACGAATTTAATCTTATTCTTAATCACAGAAAAATATTCCTATGATTTCAAATCTTAATCATGAATATGATTAAGATTTTGCCCATCTCTGCTACTAACCCAAGTGGCTGAACATTAGATCAAAAATTTGATTTGTGGAGCCTAGAAGACCAAGAACCATCCGTCTAGGGTAATACAATAACTACTATGAAATTGACATGGTTTTCAGAGTACCTACTCAACTTAAATAACAGGAGAACCCAATAAACGCATCTTTTTGAAATCGTGAAAAAAATAATGGAATTCCCTCCTTCTAGGGTATTACAATATCTAATTTTTAAAGAAAATCTATATGGCAGATAAAAAATTCAACTTTTAAGGGAGGCCCCAATATTCAAACGAATTCCTTTCATCTAGGGTATTCTAATTTTTAAAGAAAATCTGCTGGGTAGGTAGAAAATTCATCTTTTAAGGGAGGCCCCAATAAAACCATCTTCTAAATTTTGACACAAATACTAAATAATAGTCCTTCTAAGGGACTAAAAAAACAATTTAAAAAAGAAAATAAAGTGATTGAAACTCCCAACTTTTAAGGGAGGGCCTCCCATAAAAAAACATCTCCTAAACTTCGACATTAATTCATAAAATCAATAGATTATGTTATAAATTTCCCTTATAATTCAATTTTTAAAATGAAGATAAAAAAGGTTTCTAACGAAATAAATCGATTTTTAGCTTAAATTTCGAGGAGGCAACATTGATTATAATCAGTATGTTATGTGGCCTTTCACCGAAGGTGACAACAATGAGATTTGAAGAAAATTAAGTTTAAAAAAATTATATTTGCAATATGGACTGATTAAACACAATTGTGTAAATGAAGTGTAATATATGAAAAACTTAGGTAGTTTCTGAATATTTTCCCTTTTTTGTGTTTTTCCTTTGGGTTTCAATATGGGAAATACGGATACGAAGTTGAATTTTCGTAAAGCGGTCGTTCAGTTGACTTCGAAGACGCAGGTGAGGTTTAATCGATGTTTAAATTGTCGGTTAATTTGTTTTTTGTCGTAGCCGATTGATGCGGGCGATGACAGTTTCTGGGATCAGTTCTGGTCGGAAAACGTGACTAACGTCCAGGATGTTTTCACGTTGGTCCCGGCGGCTGAAATCCGAGCATTGAGGGAAGAGGCTCCATCGAATTTGGCTACTCTTTGCTATAAAGCTGTTGAAAAGCTTGTTCGAGCCGTCGATAGTTCTTGCAGGACTCAACAGGAACAGCAAACTGGTAAAAAAATGGTCTTAAAATTTTTATTAACTTTCTTAACTTCTTTTTTTAGTTCTCAACTGTGTCAGGCTTCTTACCAGAATATTACCGTACATTTTTGAAGATCCAGAATGGCGCGGTTTCTTCTGGACGAGTCTACCTGAAAACGCCGGGGAAAAAGCTGGCGAAAATGCAGTACCGCTGGCTCATTCTTTAATTAATGCCATTGCGGTAAGAACCACACTTTAATAAAACATTTTAATTTAAATTCCTCTTTTTTTTAGGATTTGTTATTTGTCCAGATTTCACCGTCACGAGCAAAAAAGCTGGACCTGTAAGTAAAATTTTATTTTATTTTATTTTTATGGGGCCCAGGGGTTCCTGAAGCAGGGGCCGCTAAATTTTCACCGAAATGCCCAATTTTAACAAGATGTTCAGAAGTTTCGCTCAGTTTTTTGACAGAGAAACCCAATTTTAGTAGGAGTTTCGTGATTTTTCCTTGGTTTTTCGACAACCAAACCCTATTTTTACAGGTTGTTGGGTTTTTCCCTTGGATTTTTGACAGAAAAACCCCATTGTTGCAAGATTTTTGGTAGTTTTTCTTGGCTTTTTGACCTACGGACCCAGTTTTTACTGGTTTTTTGGTAGTTTTCCTTGGTATTTTGTTGGTAAATCTCCTTGGATTTTGGACAGAAAAACCCCATTTTTGCAGGATTTTGATTGGTTTTCTTGGTTTTTTGACCAGCAAACCCCATTTCTACTGAATTTTTGGTAGTTTTCCTTGGCATTTCGACAGACAAACCCCATTTTAACAGGAGTTTCGTAAATTTTGGTTTGAACAAAGAAATGCTATTTTTGCGAGATTTTTGGTAGTTTTTCTTGGTATTTTGTTGGTAAATTCCCTTGGATTTTTGACTAAAAAACCCCACTTTTGCAAGATTTTCGGTAGGTTTTCTTGGTTTTTTGACCAGCAAACCCCACATCTACTGAATTTTTGGTAGTTTTCCTTTGCATTCTGACAGACAAACCCCATTTTAGCAGGAGTTTTGTGAATTTTCCTCGGTTTTGAACATAGAAACGCTATTTTTGCGGGATTTGCGGTATTTTTCCTTGGTATTTTGTTGGTAAATCTTCTTGGATTTTTGACAGAAAAACCCCATTCGTGCAGGATTTTTGGTAGGTTTTCTTGGTTTTTTGACCAGCAAATCCCACATTTACTGAATTTTTGGTAGTTTTTCTTGGAATTTTGACAGACAAACCCCATTTTAACAGGAGTTTTCTGATTTTTCCTCGGTTTTGAACAAAGAAACGCTATTTTTGCGGGTTTTTTGGTAGTTTTTCTTGGTTTTTTGACGGTCGAACCCTATTATAGGATGTCGGGTTTTTCCCTTAGATTTATTTTTGACAGAAAAACCCCACTTTTGTGAGATTTTCCGTAGGTTTCTTTGGTTTTTTTGACTAGCAAATCCCATTTTTACCAAATTTTTGGTAGTTTTCCTTGGTATTTTGAAAGATAAATCCCATTTTATCGGGAGTTTCGCGATTTTCCCTCTGTTTTTAACCAAGTAACGCCATTTTTACAAAATTTTTGGTGGTAGTTTTTCTTGGTTTTTCTACGTTCGAACCCTATTTTTACAGGATTTTTCCCTCGGTTTTTTATTTTTACTGAGAAACCCCATTTTTGTAGCATTTTTGATAGGTTTTCTTGGTTTTTTGACCAACAAACCCCATTCTTATCAGATTTTCGGTAGTTTTCTTTGGTATTTTGACAGACGAACCCCATTTTAACAGGAATTTCGGGATTTTTCCTAGGTTTTTGAACAAATTTTTTTTAACAACGTTATTATTTTTGTTTTTTTAAAGAAATGTTCAAAACTCCTGTTAAAATGGGGCTTATCTGCCAAAATTTCAAAGAAAACTACCGAAAATCTGATAAAATGGGGTTTGCTGGTCAAAAAACCAAGAAAACCTACCAAAAATTCAACAAAATTGGGTTTCTCTGTAAAAAAAAAAAAAAAAAAAAAAAAACTGAGGGAAAAGCATAACTTCCAAGAAAAACCAAGAAAAGAAATACTACCGAATATCTTGTAAATGTGTGCGTTTCTTAGTTAAAAACCGAGGAAAAATCATGAAAACTCCTGTTAAAATGGGATTTGTCAGTCAAGATACCAAGAAAAACTACCAAAAATCTGGTAAAAATGCGTTTTTGTTTTTTAACAAAGAAACACCATTTTTAGAAGATTTTTGGTAGTTTTTCTTGGTATTTTTACTGACAAATCCAATTTTTAAGAATTGACATTGAATTGACCTCTGTGATTCTAGTTCACTCCACCAAAACCAATTTTTTATTTATTTAAAACATTTTTTTTTAGGACAAAGCTGAAGATTTGCAATCGATCGATAGCTGCGAGTATATTTGGGAAGCTGGGGTCGGATTCGCCCATTCTCCGCCACATAACACAAATTACGATTCCGCCAGGACTGAATTACTTAAATTACTTCTGACTTGTTTTAGCGAGACCATGTATCAACCGCCAGTTGGTAATCTAATTATTTTTTCCTATCAATTTTTTAAATGTTTATTTCAGATTTACAGTCTGCACCGAATAAATGGGTTCAATATTTGACCTCTCCTGAAAATAGACATGCTTTACCTATGTTTACGTCTTTTCTAAATATTGTCTGTGCTTACGATCCGGTTGGCCTTGGATTACCGTATAACCATTTATTATTTTTGGATACTTTGGAACCTTTGGTTGATGCCGCCCTTCAAATTTTAATTGTCACTTTAGACCATGATGCATCACACACTTATGACGTAAATCAGCAATTAGTGCTAAAATAACTAAAATAATTATTTTTTTAGACAAATACTTCGGATAATCTTTTTATTAATTATCTGTCGAGGATTCATCGAGATGAAGATTTTAGTTTCGTCCTTAGAGGTTTCACTCGACTCCTCAATAATCCTCTCGTCCAAACTTATCTTCCAAATTCAACAAAGAAAGTCCAATTTCATCAAGAACTTTTAGTTTTTTTCTGGAAAATGTGCGATTACAATAAGGTATTGAGTTTATTTTTTATATTTACTGTCATAATTGCTATAAAAAATTAATTGTTAGTCAAGGCCCTTAGTTTGGGGATTTCTTGGACGGAAAAAACTGGTGTACTCTGTATATCTGAAAAAATGGTGGTTTTTCATCTGGAAAACCTAAGAAAACGCAAAAAAATCATCAAAAATAGAGATTCCTCTGCCAGATAAACCAAGAAAACTTTTTAAAAAACAATACATTGGGTGTTTTATGGGCGAATAATTGGGGAAAACTGGGGAAATGAGTTTCTTGGCTGATGAGCTGAAGGAAAGAGCCAAAAATCCATTTAAATTGGGGGTTTTGTTGGCAAAAACTGTGGTTAATGCTGAATATTTGGGAAAAAAGTGGGGTTTTGGCAGAAAACTCAAAGGAAACACTCAGAAATTCGTAAAAAAAGGAGGTTTTTTGGGTCCGAAAATATTTTTTTAAAACTCTTTGTGGAAGGGGGAAAAACTGGAAAACGCTGAATAACTTTGAAAATGGAATTGCTTGGCTAATAAACCAAAGAAAACACCAAAAACAGACAAAATGGTGTTTCTTTTGGTGAAGAATGGTTGAAAAAGCCCAATAAATCTGAGAAAATGAGGCTTCTTGACAGAAAAAACAAGAAAACGCACAAAAAATGGTAAAAATTGAGTTTTTGTGATGAAAAACCAAAGAAAACTTGAAGGAGATTAAGGAAAATGAGGAAAATCATATAAAATGGGGGGGGGGGGGGGGCTCTGTGATATCTGGGAAATGGATTTTCCTGGCTGAAGAACCCGAGGAAACGCCAAAAAAAAAACCATGCCAACGGGGAAAAAAAAAAAAAAAAATCCGTTTCCTTTGGTGAAGAATGGTTGAAAACGTCCAAAAATCTGCGATAATGAGGCTTCTTTACAGAAAAAAAAGAAAACGCACAAAAAATTTTAAAAATTGAGTTTTTTTTATGAAAAACCAAAGAAAACTTAAAGGAGATTAAGGAATGAGATATGAGGAAAATCATATAAAATGGGGGGGGGGGTTATGGGCACTATGATAGCTGGGAAATGGATTTTCCTGGCTGAAGAACCTGAGGAAACGCCAAAAAACCATGCCAATGCGCAAAAAAAAAAAAAAAAAAAAAAAAAAAAAAAAAAAAAAAAAAAAAAAAAAAAAAAAAAAAAAAAAAAAAAAAAAAATCCGCTACGCCAATAGCAAGAAAAATGAAGATTTTTTTTGGCAGAAAACCCTTGGAAAACATCTGGACAAATAGGCGTTTTTTGATCAAGAGATTAAAGAAAAATTCCTGAAAAGTGTTTCCCAGCCAAAAAACTACGGAAATTCCAAATAAAAAATGTTGTCTGGGCTATAGATTGTGGGAAACAGTTGAAAATCTGGTTCCTAAAAAGAAAAATCATAACTCCTTGACAGATCTTCACCACAACTCGTATTTTTCCCCGTTTTTTGATGATATTCAATTTTTTGGTTTCTCTGTTTCAGAAATTCTTATATTACGTTCTCAAAAGTAGCGATGTCTTGGAAATACTAGTTCCAATACTTTTCCATCTAAATGATTCACGTGCTGATCAATGTATGTAAATAATCCCACCATTTTTTTATAATTTAAATTTTACAGCAAGGGTCGGTTTGATGCATATTGGTGTCTTCATCATTTTACTTTTAAGTGGTGAAAGAAATTTTGGTGTCAGATTAAATAAACCGTACACCGCCACCATACCTATGGACATTCCAGTTTTCACAGGTATGTCTATTTAAAAAAAAAATTTTCTAATCACTTTTTCAGGTACACACGCTGACTTATTGATTACTGTCTTCCACAAAATAATAACAACCGGCCATCAAAGACTTCAACCTTTATTCGACTGTCTTTTAACAATTTTGGTCAATGGTGAGGAGCTAAAAAAATTATAAAAATTAAAATTAATTTTAAAAATTAAAATTAATTTTAAAAATTAAAATAATTTTAATATTTAATTTAAATAATGATTATTTTCAGTTTCGCCTTATTTAAAAACATTATCGATGGTGGCTAGTACGAAATTATTGCACCTTTTAGAAGCTTTTAGTACTCCTTGGTTTTTATTTTCATCGCCTTCAAATCACCATTTGGTTTTCTTTCTTCTTGAAATTTTCAATAATATTATTCAGTATCAGTTTGATGGTAAATTAAATTTTTTATTTATTTTTTTTAATTAATTTTTTTTAGGTAATTCTAATCTTGTTTATACTATAATAAGGAAGCGTCAGGTTTTTCATAGTTTGGCGAATTTGCCGACTGATTATGGTACGATATCGAAGTCGTTGAGTAAAAAAAGTAGTCGAAGACATATTCCGAGTCAGAATCAGCCGGAAAGTCCGAGTATGGAAGGAAGTCGTCCTGCTCTTCCTGCTGAACCTGGGACTTTAAAGGCTACTTTACCGGATACTCCTGCTATCGAGAAGATGACTGGAAGAGAGTCCGCTCATGTTGTGGAAGGAAGCGGCGGTGAAGTCCCTGATGTTCAATCATCCGAACTTCCTAGCTTAAGAACTCTCAGCGTTAACGGAAATGAGGCCACATCGCCAAAAACTTCTACCCCGAATATCCCTTCTACTCCTCAGGTAAAATCGCCCCAATGGGTCGCTACTTCCGACTGGGTACATTCTTGGAAATCGAAACTACCTCTTCAAACTATCATGCGTTTACTTCAAGTCTTAGTACCTCAAGTAGAAAAGATCTGTATTGACAAGTATGTTCATTCATCCTAAAAACAAAATTTAAAAATTTTCCATAGGGGACTAACTGATGAAAGTGAAATTTTAAAATTTCTTCAACATGGAACTTTAGTTGGACTTTTACCAGTACCTCATCCCATTTTAATCCGGAAATATCAAGCAAATTCTGGAACGACAACTTGGTTCAGGACTTATATGTGGGGAGTCATTTATTTAAGGTAAAAAAATTTTTTATTCAACATTTTTACATTTATTTTTAGGAATGTCGATCCTCCGATTTGGTACGACACGGACGTAAAACTCTTCGAAATACAAAGAGTCTAATTTTATGTTGATCTCTTTTTTTTATGTTTTCAACTCAAAAACTGGATGTTCTAATTTTTTTTCTCCCCCTCAGATAAAATTAACTGATTCTTCAAAATGTTTTGGAGATCCCCAATCACTTTTTATGAATTCATTAAAACCAAAGATTTTTTTTTCTTTTTTTTTCTGAAGTCAGTTTATTAACTGCTGGACAGGCTTTTAGTAAATTTTATTAGCCATAAAAATTAATTTAAAGATGTGATCTTTATTTATAAGTGAAAACTATTCATGCACTTTTATTTTAAATCCAACATTCCTATTCCCCACCTCAATAATTTAATTTTTTTTAAATTATCGCTATTTTTTAAACAAACAATAGTGATATTTAACCTAATATGCTTTTAAGAAAATATGTTTTAAATGTACTTAATGTCAATAATATAATGCTAATTTAATAAAGACTTAAATTATTTAGTCAAATATTTGAAGAAAGTAAAAAATTATGTATTTTAATGTATTTTATTTCGATAAAATAAATGTCTATTAGTTTATATGTGTTTTTTAAATTTAATTTTTTCGTTAGGATCGAAAAATTAACAAAATTAAGAAGCCTGAGAGTTCTTTGGTAAAATATCGAATAAAACGGAGCGTCCGAAACCGACGGAAACCTGAAAAATATTGACTTCCTGGAAACGTGGATCAATTCAAACGATTCGAATAGAGTTTCCTCTCTTCGCGCAGCCATATTAGGCTTTTTACTGCCTGGAGAAGGCTGTGAAGGTGCTTCTGATGAAATCCACAGCATCATAATAAAAAAAGCAGAGAGGTATGACTTAGCATTGAGGACAAAATGGAAGTCGTGTGGGCGTCAGCGAGAAAATTTAAAACGTCACCATGGCATATGGTTGAACACCTCTTTATTTAAGCCGGAAGAGCTGTCGATAGTGCTTTCAAATACAGGATTCACCCTCTCGAATGACAATCCTCCTCAAACCTTGGATTTTGGACAGAAAAACCCCATTTTTGCAGGATTTTTTGTGGGTTTTCTTGGCTTTTTGACCAACGGACCCAGTTTTTACTGATTTTTTGGTAGTTTTTCTTAGTATTTTGTTGGTAAATCTCCTTGGATTTTGGACAGAAAAACCCCATTTTTGCAGGATTTTTGATTGGTTTTCTTGGTTTTTTGACCAGCAAACCCAATTTCTACTGAATTTTTGGTAGTTTTCCTTGGCATTTTGACAGACAAACCCCATTTTAACAGGATTTTCGTGATTTTTCCTCGGTTTTGAACAAAGTAACGCTATTTTTTGCGGGAATTTTGTTAGTTTTTCTTGGTATTTTGTTGATAAATTCCCTTGGATTTTGACAGAAAAACCCCATTCGTGCAGGATTTCCGGTAGGTTTTTTTGGTTTTTTGACCAGCAAACCCCACATCTACTGAATTTTTTGGAAGTTTTTCTTGGCATTTTGACAGACAAACTCCATTTTAACAGGAGTTTCGTGAATTTTCCTTGGTTTTGAACAAAGAAACGCTATTTTTGCGGTTTTTCTGGTAGTTTTTCTTGGTTTTTTGACGGTCAAACCCTATTATAGGATGTTGGGTTTTCCCCTTAGATTTTTGACAGAAAAACCCCACTTTTGCGAGGTTTTCGGTAGGTTTCCTTGGTTTTTTGACTAGCAAACCCCATTTTTACCGAATTTTTGGTAGTTTTCCGTGGTATTTTGAAAGATAAATCCCATTTTATCAGGAGCTTCGCAATTTTTCCTGTTTTTAACCAAGTAACACCATTTTTACAACTTTTTTGGTGGTAGCTTTTCTTGGTTTTTCGACGTTCCAACCCTATTTTTACAGGATTTTTCCATCGGTTTTTTTTTTTGAAAGAGAAACCCCATTTTTGTAGCATTTTCGATAGGTTTTCTTGGTTTTTTGACCAGCAAACCCCATTATTATCGGATTTTTGGTAGGTTTTCTTGGTATTTTGACAGACAAACCCCATTTTAACTGAAGTTTCGGGATTTTTTCTTGGTTTTTGAACATATTTTTTTGAACAACGTTATTATTTTTTTTGTGAAAAAAATGTTCAAAACTTGTGTTAAAATAGGGTTTATCTGCCAAAATTCCAAAGAAAACTACAAAATCCGATAAAAATGGGGTTTGCTGGTCTAAAAACCAAGAAAACTTACCAAAAGTCCTACAAAAATGGGGTTTCTCTGTCAAAAAAAAACCGAGGGAATGCCCAACTTCCTGTAAAAATAGGGTTGGAACGTCGAAAAACCAAGAAAAAAGTACTACCGAAAATCTTGTAAATATGTGCATTTCATAGTTAAAAACTGAGGAAAAATCACGCAAACTCCTGTTAAATTGGGATATGACAGTCAAGATACCAAGGAAAACTACCAAAAACTCTGTAAAAATGGGCTTTTGTTTATTAACAAAAAAAACGCCATTTTTAGAAGATTTTCGGTAGTTTTTCTTGGTTTTTTGATGGTCAAACCCTATTTTACAGGATCTTGGATTCAAATACAGGATCCACCCTCTCGAATGACAATCCTCCTCAAACCTTGGGAAGGCCAAAAGTTGGTTTCGAAGAAGCATCTCGAAAAACGAAGACAAGAAGAGTTCAGGATCTGACCTCAAGATCATCAGCCGAATTAGCATTCGCTTCTGAGCTCGCAAGTAGGCGTGAAAAAAAATCCACAGCGGCTGATTCGAGAGTTGCGCCACATGAGATCGTATCATTCATATTAGATTTGGATTTATCCGAAAGGAAATATCAAATTCTTCGATCTTTTGGTTCCTTGGCCAACCAGCTTCCAAGTATAAAAGCTCTTCGTGAAATCAAAAAATCTTTTTTGCCAGTTGTCTCTGCAACTGATACCTCAGCAGAGGTGAAATTACAAGAATTGCTCAGCAAGACTTGCGAAAGTATTCTAAAAATTACCGAGTTGACATTAATTTGTAAATGGGGGTTCGATGGCAGTTCATGTCACAGCACCTACAAACTTCCATTTACTGAAGATGTAGCAACAGATGAATTTCTGTTCGTAATTGCTTTTGTGCCCCTTAAACTTGTAAGTGGGAACAGAAATTTGTGGGTGAACCCTTATCCTTCATCAACCCTTTTTTGTAGACCTATAAAATTTTTATTCATAAAAGAGAATGAGGCTCTAATCAGGGAACAGGAGTCCCAGTTATTAACGGAAATTCTAAACCTTTCCCCATACCGATTTAATGTAGGCGATATTGAGGGGAATATTACTTTTCAATTTCACTTAAGGGGATATGAGGGTTTTAAGTTGGTTGCTTTGTACATATTTCGTTGTGATCAACGGTTTTCGGTTTTTCCCTTCTATCTTGGAAACCGTCGTTAAAAACGAAAAAATGTCCTAATTAAAAGTTGTAGCTACGGAAATTTACTACATAAAATATCTTATTGGTTTTTTCCGTCAGAGCAGTATTTTAGGAGATATGAAGGTTTTAAGTTTTCAGACAGGCTCTGTAGGATTATTAGTTTTAACCTCATAACTCCTTAAATATTGCTCTTACGCAAATGAATAAATACATTTTTGTAGGAAATCTTTGTACCTACAACTTTAACTTAGGACATTTTTCGTTTTGAGCGACGGTTTCCGAGATAGAAGGGAAAACCGAAAACCGTTGCTCACAACGAAAAATTTGCAAAGCAACTCACTTAAGAACCCTCATATCTCCTTAAGTATTGCTCTGACAAAAAAACCAATGAGGGCCTTTTTGTAGGAAATTTTCGTAGCTACGACTTTTACTTAGGACGTTTTTTCGTTTTGAGCGACGGTTTCCGAGATAGAAGGGAAAAACCGAAAACCGTTGCTCACAACGAAAAATTTGCAAAGCAACCAACTTAAATACTTCCATATCTCCTAAAGTATTGCTCTGACGGAAAAAACTAATAAAATATTTTATGTAGTAAATTTCAGTACCTACAACTTTTACTTATGACATTTTTTCGTTTTGAGCGACGGTTTCCAAGATAGAAGGGAAAAACCGAAAACCGTTGCTCACAACGAAATATGTACAAAGCAACCAACTTAAAACCCTCATATCCCCTTAACAATGTTAGACGGTAAAGTGGCCAACATATTATCGGAAACAAATTCAAGTTCTAAATGCTACATATGCAAAGCTGCCCCAAAGGAGATGAATACAACAAAGGTATTCGAAAGAATGCCAGAAGAAGAACATTACCGCTTTGGCTTGTCAACGCTTCATTGTTGGATTAGGTTTTTTGAATGCCTGCTCCATATTTCTTATAGGCTTCCGTTCAAAAAATGGCAAGTAAGGGGAGATTTGAAAGAAATCTATGAAAAAAATTCAGGAGTGCATCAAATCTCGCTTGTCACTTATTGTAGACAAACCAAAACCTGGATTTGGTTCTTCTAATGATGGAAATACGGCCAGAAAATTTTTTGCCAATTCGAAGGTCAGCGCTGAAATTACCGGTTTAAACGAAGACATAATTAATAAATTTCATTTAATTTTGAGGATTTTGTCGTGTAACATGCCCGTGAACATGGAAACATATGGAGTTTTATTAAATTTCATTAGTCTCAAAATGGCATTAGAAACAGTCAGCCGCTTCGGCAAAAAAGTACTAGTTTGAAGAGCTTTCAACGAAAACTTCCTTAAAGAGAAGTAAAAATATAGGAGGGGGAAGTATAAAGAAGGGGAAGTATAACGGAGAGGAAAGTATAATGGAGGGGATGTATAACGGAGGGAGAGGTATAAAGGAGGGAAAGATCAATGATTTGACCCTTCGGGGTCTGGAAGACCATTCCCCAAAAACCCGACGTCGAGGGTATCACAATAACTTCTTTAAGGAAGTTGAAGTTCCACATAAGAAATAGATTTTCAACAAACCAAATGGCGACTAAAATTCACCACTTAACAGAAAACCGTCGACACCGATAGAACGCTTACCAACGCCTGCCTTGCATGTTCAAGCTTGTAGGAAATGGGGGGGGAGGTGGAAACTTTGCCAATTTTTTCATAAAAAATCATCTATTTTTCTCGTTTATTGTTAATAATTTATTAATAAATTATTTAATAATGAATTCCAGCGCTTCAATCCGAAAAGCTCTAATTTTGAAATTGAACGGAACAAATATGTGGACTGTATATTTGGGAAATTGGAATCTTTTCCAACATTTCAAACCCAACACCACAAAATGTGTTTAAGAACACACACTGTTATACTTATAATACAGGGTGTCCGGAAACACATGGCAAGCGTCTGGGAGAGCGTTAAAAAGTGGTTTTACGAAAAAAAGTTAAATGTAAACCCCCCTTAATTTAAATCAAAGAATTTGATGGTGTAGTTTAAAATCCGCCTGGATATACAGGGTGTCCCAGACACAACCTAACTTCGTTATTTCAAATGAGAATCCCTATTTTTTATTTCAGATTCGTAATCTACGCAAAATTTCAAGTAGATTTGAGTACTCTTATGACACTTTTGGACAACTTTTAAAAAATGTCAAAATTTAGCGTTTTTTGCGCTAAAATCCGTTAAAATTGACCTAGGAGACTCGTTTTTTTTTAATTCCACTTATTTTTTCCCGAAGAATCCAACTGTCTCAAATTTGAGCATCTTCGCATTCTGCATCACGAGATTTCGTCGCTAATGGCCTTTTTTCAAGTTAGATCCCAAATTTTTAGTTCAGAAATGAAAATTAGCACTTGTTGAAAGGAATTTTTCTTTCGGACCACAAATTTTGAAAGAGCTACAGCGTCTTTTGTGTTTATGCATCAAAAATTAAAATTCCGTCAACAAATCGCTAATTTCCATTTTTGAAGTATGGAATTTGGAGTTAAACTTGAAAAAAGGCCATTAGCGACGAAATCTCGTGATGCAGAATGCGAAGATGCTCAAATTTGAGACAGTTGGATTCTTCGGGAAAAAATAAGTGGAATTAAAAAAAAAACGAGTCTCCTAGGTCAATTTTAACGGATTTTAGCGCAAAAAACGCTAAATTTTGACATTTTTTAAAAGTTGTCCAAAATCGTCATATGAGTACTCAAATCTACTTGAAATTTTACGTAGATTACGAATCTGAAATAAAAAATAGGGGTTCTTATTTGAAATAACGAAGTTAGGTTGTGTCTGGGACACCCTGTATATCCAGGCGGATTTTAAACTACACCATCAAATTCTTTGATTTAAATTAAGGGTGGTTTACATTTAACTTTTTTTCGTAAAACCACTTTTTAACGCTCTCCCTGACGCTTGCCATGTGTTTCCGGACACCCTGTATATCCGGGACCCATCGGGTATAATTATCTCGTTTTGGGAACCATCGGGTAAAGTACCGCAAAATCAGGGTCTCTTTGAAAAGCGAGGCTTTTGTGATACTAAACCATCATGACCGCCAGTTCTTGAGGGTTTAGTAGGACAAAAGTAAAGTTGAGGAGAGATGAAGCGCCCGTGCTCACGTTTTCCAATCTCCCCTTGACGACGTCGCCAAATGCTTGTTTACAGGTGTGTAATATATTAATCACTGATAACTGATTAGTTAGATAATTTGTTATCGATTACTCTGAAATCCTAAAAAAAAATCCTAAAATTTTTGAAAAGAGGCTTGTCTACAGGTTCTTCGTCGGGCTTCCTTCCTCTGTATTTTAAACATTTTTGAAAACTGTGTTATCCCTGATAAAAAAAACATTTCGGGACGCCGCCAAGGGGAGTTTTGTTTGAGAGCAAATTCCAAAACTCGATAAAATCACAAAATCGTCTTTTCTAACTAAATTTTGTTTTTCTTAAACCGACCATTTTCCAAAAAGTTTTCTTATTTCCAGAGAGACTCCCTTTTAATTCGATTTTCCTCAGCTATTCTGATGTAGCTGATTTTCAGCCTTTTTTGAGCCTAATAACTCCCTTTAAATTAAATTTTAAGGCCATTTCATCTTCTGGGAGATACCCTTCCTCGTCCTTCTTTTACCAAGAGACCCTTTTTTTTCTTTCTCCAGATAGCCAATTTCTAGGCTCCAAGATACTCCTTGTAATATGGCTTCCTGCCATGATTTTACATAACTTGCCAATGGGAAAAAAAATGAATAAATAGAAACAGAATAAAATAAACGAATATATAGAAAAAAAATATGCAAAGATAATTTAATACAGTAACTAATTTGTGATACAAAATTAAAATGCAAAAATGCAGTACTATTATATACAGTTTTTACAAAGCGATGGCAACTGCCTGAGTGCGGCTTTCGGGCAAACTAGCAGATTCTTCCCACACGTTTCTTTGTGGGTCGTATTTTTCAACGGAGGACGACGAAAATGGAAGAGTAAGATAGAAATTTACATCAAGCCGTAGCTGGGTACCGAGAGCGTAAATGGATCCTCCGCAAGCAGCTACAGCCGGAAACCATCGGGGCTTACGCATTGACGCCACTCGGCTCCATTCATTCTGAAAATAAATAAAAATGGTTAGAAATAGGAACATACAATTTTTGAGAAGCTAAAACAGTTTGCATATTCAGCTTTCCTTGACCCCCCTCCCCCAACTGGGAAATCTAGTGGCATTACAAAGACAGTCGTCGCCAGAGCCGATCCTCAGTTATGGGATAAATGATGGCCAAATAAAATTTTTTAGATGAAAATCTACTTTTTAAATCTTCATACTTACATCTTTGAAGGAATATCGCTCAACTCTA
This sequence comes from Orius insidiosus, assembly GCA_014119065.1. Classification (NCBI taxonomy): domain Eukaryota; kingdom Metazoa; phylum Arthropoda; class Insecta; order Hemiptera; family Anthocoridae; genus Orius; species Orius insidiosus. The sequence continues at coordinate 105,703 of JACGAQ010000114.1, forward strand.
TCCAAAGGGTCTTCATTATGGGAACCTCCCACAGCGTACAGGTATCCATTGAGAATGGTGACGCCCATGTCTGTCCTTTGGTCCAACATGGGAGGCAACGACGTGAACAGCCCAGTCGTTGGGTCGAACTTAATATACTCATTCATTAGATTTCCACCCGGAGTAGTCCCTCCGACTATATATACATTCCCTAAAAAAACTATTAATTTCCTTTCAAAAATAAATAAAATATTTTACCTTCGTAAGCAGCAACCCTCATGCCATAACGAGGTTCGGGTAACTGTCCTATTACACTCCATTGATCTTTCTCGATGTCATATCTACAATTTTTATGTTTTAGCAAAATATATAAAATAAGAAGATGAAGAAATACAGGAATTTGAAGGTATTTACCTTTCAATAGAGGCTGTCGGTTTACCATAGGCGGATCCACCAATCGCATAGAGGTAACCGTCGATAGCGCACAAGCCAAAGTTCCATCTCGGTTCACTCTAAAAAAATTCGTCATTAAAAAATTGTTTATTTATTTATTCTAAAGAGATTTTTTTATTAAATTACAAATTTATTAATTATCCAGGCAGAAATAATGGACCGTCTGCCATAGGTATGTCCCTCTCATCAATGCGAAAAGATAAAATTTCTCCCTACTACGAAAAAAATTTTTGCACCAAAAATTCTTAAAAAATACGAGGATTATTTGGTAAGAATCGGACAAATCGCTCAGCGCAGTTTTTAAAATTTTAAACAGACTTATGGTAATATCTTCAAAAAAAATTTCGAAATTAAAAAATTGCTCGAGAAAATTCTTTGTTTAACTACTGAGGAAGATTATAGGTGTGAAGTATCTGAAAAAAGGTACGGCCGGCCGGCACGGCAGACAAGGTTGGGATCGGTGAAGATGAATTTGTAAGGAAGACAATTTCCCAAAACCTGATGATTGAGAATAAAAATAAAATGGATGAAACATACCATACTGGCGATCTTGAACCAGGTGTTTGAAAATCGGTCATAGGCAACACCGTCAGCATGATACTCTGCAGGCTCATTAAGATATGACATGGGTTCGTAGCTGCCGCCGACAATATAAATTTGGCCGTTTACCGATGCTACCCCTGGTAGACTTCTAAACTTGTCCATTTTCAAGTCGCTTGACCATTTGCTACAACGAAAAAATAAATAAAATGGAAAATTAATTTTTCTATGTTCTTACTCTGTGGAAGAATCGAAGTGGTCAATGGTCATGTGATGATTGATATCAAAACTAGACCACGAACTGTTTATGTCTATTTTCTTGCCTCCAATCAAGTAAATTCCTTTTATTGCTCCGAGTCGAGGTTGGGAGAACAAAGGGAATCTCTTTTCCTTTTTGATGTGCATGTCCACCCTCATGCATTTTAAAGCGAACTTTAAAAAAAAAAAATTATTAGAGAAAAAACAAAATATAATTAATATTTTCTTACTTTTAATGTAGATTGAGGCATTTCCTCTATACAATCCCTCAATATTTTTGTGGGGATAAGCGGAATTCTGGTGTACCTTAAGAGGTCATCCAAGTGACATTTCCTTTCAGAAATATCACTGGAGATCCACTTAATGACAGCGAGCAACACCTACAAAATAAAATTATTATTCATATTTTATAATGTTTTCTTTAAAATACCTGGTACTCGCCGTCAACCCTGAGGAACTCGCTTTTTAAAAATCGAATAAGATGGGCCTTTTCCAACCCGCAGAACTCTTCTTCTTTGGCGATGGCCTGGATGTTGTCCTCGATAAACTTCCTTATATACTCAGCCAATTTATGAAGGTGGTGTTGCTCTGCAAACCTGAAAATACAGAATTGTTTAATTTTTTTGAAGGTTTTATTTGAATTTATTTCTTACAGAAAAAGGCCAACAGCATTCGAAACGTGTGTATGTCTGATGAGGTGAAATGTGCATTCATCGACGACATCTTTCTGACCCAGCATATCGCCGGCGACAATAAGATTCAAGACATTATCCTGATTTAGTTGTAATCTCCCTAAAAAATAATAATAATAATAACAACGATAATAAATAAAATAACAATAATTAATTAAACAGGTCTATTTATTTTTGGGGCCTAAAGTCAATATTGGGATATAAGCCCTGACGCTCCAGTAAAATGGTTCTTTCCGACATCTTGAGAGAGAGCACCTTAATGCTAATGAGCAGTTTTTGCCAGGCAAAAAATTATACCAAAAAATCAATTATTACTGTTTGCTCATAGAAGAAAAAAAATTCCGTGAGACAGAAATTCTTGCCAAAATATCAGAATAAATTTTTTAAGATGATTTTTGGGCAAAAACCGTGAAAAAATAAACTAAAGACAAAATATCATGAAGTTCAAAAAATCGAAATTTTGGTCAAAAACTGAGGAAAATACCCAGAATCGTGTAAACTTTTTACTCTAGGACATAATTTGATTAAAAAATAAGTCTAAAAATGTGATTCTTGGGCAGACAAAAATGAAATAATGAATTGGGTCCTCCGCCAAAAACTAAGGAAAATGCAGAGGGAAAAAACACCGGCAATCCGTTCTTTTGTGCAAAATCGTGGAAGAAGATCCAGTGTCCGAGTTAAAAACTTTGACCACATACCCACTAAGTTTCTTTTATATGAATTATCTTACCAGTATAAAGGTATTCCACGATTATCCGCAATATATCCGCGTCCACGTAATGGATCTCAATCTTATCCTTTTCCTTTTCTACAAAATTCGAAGAAAACATCGCCTCAAAATAAGGGGAGCTGGCCGACAACACCGAGCGATGAGCCTGAAAAATTATAAAACAATTTTTAAAAAAATGAAAGGATAATTTTCACGGGGGGGGGGGGGAGAAAAAAAAAAGTATAAATACCTACATGCATAAATGAAATTGCAATTTGGAGGGGGGTTTTTTTTTATAAATTTTTAATTTTAATAAAAAATTTTAATTTTATAAATTTTTAATTTTAATAAAAAATTTTAATTTTATAAATTTTAATTTAAATAAAATTTTAATTTTAAAAAAGTAAATTTTCTTACTTTGACAACTCCATCTTCGGCTAAAATTTCCACATCGAAATCTTGGTTCATCATTTTTTCGATTGACGTAAAAATTCTGAGAAAGAACACCGAAATATCTAAAATAAATCATATGGTTTAAAAAAAAAATTAAAATAAAATAAACATATGACTATTGAATGCTAAATTACATACCTATATTCAGAACGTAGGACTTGAAAATTTGACTTTGTATATTCGCTGTGGGGGTGGCAGTGCAGTTGTTCGCTGTATGCTGGTTTACTCGAAAGTGATGGTTTGTTCTTTTCTTCCTTCCTTCCTTCGTTTTTCTCCCACCCTCTTTTTTCACCCCTCTTTGGCGCCTTCGTGAAAATTAGAAAGTGGAAATCCCCAAAAATTAATCCTTTAAATGCCACCCTCGAACCCTTTTTACCTGGTTTTTTGGCCAAAAGACCCAACTTGCCAAGAAATTAATTCATTCAAAATTCGTAAAATTGAATTTTTGTTGATTATTATAGTGAGCGCTACCAAAAGAGCTATGAAGAAGATGAATAAGAAGAAAAAAAAAAGAAAAGAAAAAAATTTTGACATTTTTGAAGTCTTGAAAATTGGTCCACTCAAATGAATACCCAAAGCTACTTGAAAATTTTCAGAAGATTTTGAATCTGAAAGAAAGTGGTACTTGTTGAATTAGGGATGTTAAGATTCGATAACCAGTGGTGCAGAAGACGCTTCAATTGGTAATAGCAGGAATCCTGCGACAAAACGAAGTTAAATTTAAAAACATTTTGTGTAGTTGGTCAATTTTAAGGGATATTTGGGCAAAACAAAGCTAAAAGTTGGTGTTTTTTATAGAAGTTCAAATAGGTGAATCAAATCAACTTGATATTTTGTTAAAATTGTGATTTTGAAATAAAAAATTGGGGTCCTCGTTTGAAATAACGAAGTTGATGTGGCTCTGGGACACCCTGTACACCAATATTGAAATTTGTTAATTGAATTCAATTTTTCGTCAAAAAACAGGGGGGTTTAAATTTAACTTTTACATTTTTTTTCGTGCATTTTTATATTTTTGAGTCAATTTTTTTTAACATCTAGAAAATTAAAAAATATTTGTTTGATTGCGCCGAAGTGAAATTTCGAGACTTTAAAAAAATATAAGTCTCTCATCCATTTGTGCTTCCTGTGGAAGAAATTTCTGATGACGCTCATACTGGAAAAGAGAGTCTTCAGCAAATGATCTGAGTACTCTCATATTCGACCATATGAGAGTAAGAATACTAGATTCTAGAATGGTTTATTGTTGTTATAGGGTAAAACCCTGGAGTTTCGCTATTTGTTCAAACATAGTTTTTAAAATATATTTTATTTTATTGTACAATATTTTTAAACTTTTTTAATCCTCCTTAATTGACACGACAATGTATACAAGGTATCCGGAAACACATGGCATACGTCTGGGAGAGCGTTAAAAAGTGGTTTCATCATAAAATTCATGAAACTTTCATGAAAAAAAAGTTAAATTTAAACCCCCCTTAATTTAAATCAAAGAATTTTATGGTGTAGTTTAAAATGCGTTCGGATATACAGGGTGCTCCTAACAGAACGTTAAACTTCGTTATTTCAAATGAGAACCCCTATTTTTTTATTTCAGATTCGTAATCGACGCAAAACTTCAAGTTGATTTGACTATTCATAAGACCATTTTTGACAGCTTTAAAAAAAATTTTTTGAAAATTTAAAATTCTTCACTTTTTTTTCCTTTGGCTTGACAATATATTAAAAAACGTGGTGAAAGGTGAATTTGGAAAAAGTATTTTTAAAAAATTCTGATTCACGGACATCAGGTAAAAGGGATAATCCTTTGACAAAAGGTCGAATAAGTCAAAAATGTAAAAATAACCCGAGGGAAATGCCCAAAAATCCAGGGGTACCAATATATTGGAAAAAATGAAAGAGCGTTGAAAAATTCCAAAAAATAAAAGCCAAAAAACGTTTCGGAAATTTACGTCAAAAAACGGGGGGTGTATGTGAAAATACAGTGAGACCGGAATTTCTTTGACAGAGCTTAAAAAATGGGAATTTTGCCCAAAAAACCGAAGAAAATCCCCAAAAATCGAGTAAAACATTTCAATCTTGGACAGAATTTCATTTTAAAAAAGTCCAAAAAAGTTAGTAAAAAGTTATTCTTGGTCAAAATTCTGGGTGAATTTTGAAGCATTTTTCTCGCTTTTTGAGAAAGAAACCTCAGTTTTTACTAGACTTTGGCGAATTTTTTTCGCCTTTTTTGAGAGAAACCTTAGTTTTTACACGATTTTGGCGAAATTTTTTTTTTTTTTTTGCATTTTGAGGTAGAAACTTCGGTTTTTACCCGATTTCAACGAATTTTTCTCTCTTTTTGAGAGAGAAACCTCAGTTTTTACTATAATTTGACGAAATTTTCTCACATTTTGACAGAAAAACCACCGTTTTGACATGACGTTGACGAATTTCTCTCGATTTTTAAAAGACAAACATAATTTTTTACACGATTTTGACCAATTTATATCATTTTTTGATTAAAAAAAAGTTTTTACACGACTTTTAAAGAAATTTTCACGCATTTTGAGGGAAAAAACGCCGTTTTTACCCGATTTCAACGAATTTTTCTCTCTTTGAAACCACAGTTTTTAAAAGAATTTGACGAAATTTTCTCACATTTTGATAGAAAAAGCTCCGTTTTGACATGATGTTGAAAGAAATTTTTCTCTCTTTTTGAGACAGAAACCTCAATTTTTACAAGAGTCTGACGAAATTTTCTAGCATTTTGATAGAAATACTACCGATTTTACTTAATTTTAATGAATTTTTTCGTTTTTTGAAGGAAATCTCATTTTTTACAGTTTTGACCAATTTTTCTCGTTTTTTGAGAGAAAACCCCCAGTTTTTTTGCTATTTTAACCAATTTTTCTCGCGATTTGGACGAAATTTCCTGGTTTTTTTTTTTGAGACAGAAGCCTATGTTTTTACATGATTTTGACAAAAATTTCTCACTTTTTGGGAGAAAAAGCTCAGTTTTAAAACGATTTTAATGAATTTTTCTTGTATGTTGACAGAAATAACCCCAGTTTTTAGGCGATTTTAACACGATTTTGACGAATTTTTTTCACTTTTTGAGAGAGAAACCTCAGTTTTCAAATGATTTTGACTCTATTTCAATCTAATTTCTATGGCGGCGTTACCTCAATTTTTTGGCCACTTCTCATAACATTTACTTGCGGTTTCTTTACTTCTTTCCTAGAATACTACATTTTCAGGGTTGAGGGTACCACAATACCTTCTTTAAAGAAGTTAAAATTTTCGTTCCAAAAAAAGGCCTATTGCAAAATCGGTTGGATACCCCATGGTTCCCGGAGACTAAGTAGGTCAAATCAAATATACCCGATGGCTCCCGCTGCTAGTAAAGCGACATACCCGATGGTTCCCGTGTTTATTTTGTAACGCACGTATCAATGAAGGGATATAGTATATAGAGCATTATTTTAATACCAGATTTTCTTAAAAGACACATTTTTATATTTAAATAACTATGATTGGTTTTACATGCCGTCTACAATCCATAAAGTTTTATTGCATAGTTGTGATGTAATAAATTTCTTTGATCTTCCAATAGGAATGCTCTCCGAAGAAGCTCTGGAGGCTACCCATAAAGTTATCAGAAAAAGTAGATTGAATTACACGCGGAAGAACAGTAGGACCAATTCCAATACTGATCTTTTAAATCATCTTTTAATATCTTCGGACCCTTTAATTTCTACCAGTAGAAAAACCATGCACCTTAACTCAAGACATGATTTCAGTGATATTAAAAAATATACAGGGTGTCCGGAAACACATGGCAAGCGTCTGGGAGAGCGTTAAAAAGTGGTTTTACGAAAAAAAAGTTAAATGTAAACCCCCCTTAATTTAAATCAAAGAATTTGATGGTGCAGTTTAAAATCTGCCTGGATATACAGGGTGCCCCCAACCGAACCTAACTTTGTTATTTCAAATGGGAACCCCTATTTTTTATTTCAGATTCGTAATCTACGCAAAATTTCAAGTAGATTTGAGTACTCATATGACGATTTTGGACAACTTTTAAAAAATGTCAAATTTTAACGTTTTTTGCTCTAAAATCCGTTAAAATTGACCTAGGAGACTCGTTTTTTTTTTTTTGATTCCGCTTATTTTTTCCCGAAGAATCCAACTGTCTCAAATTTGAGCATCTTCGCATTCTGCATCACGAGATTTCGTCGCTAATGGCCTTTTTTCAAGTTAGAACCCAAATTTTTGGTTCAGAAATGAAAATTAGCACTTGTTGAAAGGAATTTTTCTTTCGGACCACAAATTTTGAAAGAGCTACAGCGTCTTTTGTGTTTATGCATCAAAAATTAAAATTCCGTCAACAAATCGCTAATTTCCATTTTTGAAGTATGGAATTTGGAGTTAAACTTGAAAAAAGGCCATTAGCGACGAAATCTCGTGATGCAGAATGCGAAGATGCTCAAATTTGAGACAGTTGGATTCTTCGGGAAAAAATAAGTGGAATTAAAAAAAAACGAGTCTCCTAGGTCAATTTTAACGGATTTTAGCGCAAAAAACGCTAAATTTTGACATTTTTTAAAAGTTGTCCAAAATTGTCATATGAGTACTCAAATCTACTTGAAATTTTGCGTAGATTACAAATCTGAAATAAAAAATAGGGGTTCTCATTTGAAATAACGAAGTTAGGTTATGTCTGGGACACCCTGTATATCCAGGCGGATTTTAAACTACACCATCAAATTCTTTGATTTAAATTAAGGGGGGTTTACATTTAACTTTTTTTCGTAAAACCACTTTTTAACGCTCTCCCAGACGCTTGCCATGTGTTTCCGGACACCCTGTATATTGAACACCGACACTTCATTTGATATGAAAGTTGAACTGGAGAACTTTTTGTCATCGTCCGAGGATGATTCTACACCGAGCAGTGACTAAGAATTGGTTTTTTTTGTTGTAAGTTAATTCATGCCGTCGAAATTTTGAAAAATCTTTATCTTTCCATTCAATTTTTTATTTTTTTTAAATTTTATTACAAAAAATAATACTACTATTGTACAAAAATGTTATGTATACATATTACATAAATGTTTAAAAAATGTAATGTAAAAGTATTACAAAAATGTTATACATAATTTTCCTTTAAAAACCGTCATGACTCATGAACATTCTTAGGTCCACTTTAACCGTACAAGCAAAGCACTAGCGGCCTTTTCTTAGTAAGGCCCCTATGGGTGATATCCGAGATCGAAATGCCATTTTTTAACGAAATCCATAGCCCAAAGACTTATGTCCACTTGACCCATATGATTGCCGCACTGTGCAATGCTTTGAAGCATATTTTCAACGTTAGAATTTACCAGTACACCGATTTTCTGGGAAATCGTTCATAAAATATGATTACGATTATACCCTACTCCGCCAGCAGCATAGACAATCTCATGATCGGTAAAGATCATTAATCATTTTCCTTCTGGAAGACCATTTTCCAAATAAAATCACTTCTCTTTAAGGAAGTAAAAAAAATTACCGTCTATTTACCCATAGAGTAAAAAAACATTTTTAATATTTTTACTTTATAAACTTCAAAAAAAAAAAAAAATCATAATACAATTTAAAAAATCATTTCAAAGTCTTCCAAAAATATAATATCTATACAAAGTAACAAGGAATGGAGATCACTTATAGTTTTTGAGGCTTTTTATAAACGTATTTGTTGATAAAGCCCTTTCCTTTCTGGGAGTCTAAAAAAAAGGAATTAAAAAATAACGTATTATTGTGTTCTTTTTTCTAATTACATCAACTGGGACGAAATCGTCTCCTAAAAAATCATCTTGGCTTTTAGGAAGGAGCTTTTTTCTTGTCGACTTAGTAGGCTCTGTTTTAACAAATGCTAGAGAGGAAAAAAAAATTAAAATTTAAGAAAAATGGACGGTTTTACTTTCAGCATTTTCTGGCATGGTCGGCTTATTTGGTTCTTCCACAACAAATGTCTCGCTAGATAAATTTTGTACTTGGACATTATTTTCTCTTTCAGCGATGACATCAACCGTTCCATTATCTTTCGAACATGAAAGATCTTCAACAGAAAGCTCCTTTTCAACCTGAGGAATAAGAAATAGAATTTAAGGATTCAGAACTTAGGAACTTACAGTTATGCTGTTAAGAATATCCTGCTCTTTCACTTGTTCCTCAAGGTCCATCACCCTCCCTCTCTACGAAAAAAATAAAATTAATATTTGTTTCTTTCAAATGCTTTATTCACATACCAGTACACCTATTTCTTTTTCATACTCCTCTATTTCTTCTTCATGTTCTTCGACTTTCAATTTATAATAGTGCCTGTAAGACTATTTACTTTATTAATTTAATGAGGAGGTCATAAACACTAATTTACCGTTATTTTTTTACAAGCGTATCTCACAGCTTCTTCCAAATCTGGCTCACCGGGGCAACTAAAACAGGATATTAAATCCAGTTTCCCATTATGAATCTGAAAAAAAGTTAAATAATATAATCAAGTCCAAAAGAAAAATTTACTTCAGTTTCAAGGGCCTCTTTCTCCGATTCGAGAAGAAATATTTTCATTCTTAATTCACTGAAAATAATTTTTAATTAATGCCAAGGTGAAAAACTTCATAAATATAATAAATAATACTGATAATTAATACACAATTTAATAAATTATAATACAATTAATAAATAATACTGACGCAATTTCATTGTCCTTTGGGGTTATGATGTTTTGCTGTTGATATTTCGATTTTTCTCTTTCTTTGTTAAGAGCATTTTTTAAATCTTCTATTTCTTTCTAGAATTAAAAAAAAAAATTAATTTACTTTGTAATTATAAAATTTATGCCATACTTGCTGTTTTTGGATTGTCGATTTATCTATAGCAAATAAAAGAAATTACATGGGAAAACTGTTAATTGATACATACAATCGTTGATCTGTATATTAAGTTCGTCGAGATGTAGATTTTCAAGGCTTTCGGCGGCAACAGCCAATTGTCTTTTGACGTTTTCATCCCTGAAAGGTTTTGGTTTTATGACGATTTTACTCGCGTTCGCCGTTGCCCTTAATGTCTGCTGGGTTTCGCCCGTGAAATCGACTTCTTGTGTTATGTTTACGACAATGCTGACCGTTCCTTCGCCTAATAAATGCTTACTCAGAAGTCGTGTAAGCTTAGACTCACGGAAAGGTATACGGAGAGAGGTACCTAACTGTTGGCTTTTTCTTAAAAAAAAAAATTACATTTTTTAATGGTTTTTTTTACCTAAAATCTGGTAAATCTAGACTGAAAAAATCGGATCAAAAAGGTTTCTCTTGGCTAAAAGATAAAAAAAGGGGGCAAACCCTGGTGAGGGGAAAAAAATCCTAAAAAAGTGGCAAAAATGATTTTTTTTTTACTCTGAAAAACCCCCCCAAAATTGGTTCAAAAAGAGGCAAACTTAGACCATCAAAACAGAAGAAAACTCCCAAAAAAGTGGCAAAAATGATTTTTTTTTTTTTTACTCTGAAAACCCCCCCAAAATTGGTTCAAAAAGAGGCAAACTTAGACCATCAAAACAGAAGAAAACTCCCAAAAAAGTGGCAAAAATGATTTTTTTTTTTTACTCTGAAAAACCCCCCCAAAATTGGTTCAAAAAGAGGCAAACTTAGACCATCAAAACAGAAGAAAACTCCCAAAAAGTGGCAAAAATGATTTTTTTTTTTACTCTGAAAAACCCCCCCAAAATTGGTTCAAAAAGAGGCAAACTTAGACCATCAAAACAGAAGAAAACTCCCAAAAAAGTGGCAAAAATGATTTTTTTTTTTTACTCTGAACCCCCCCCCCCCCAAATTGGTTCAAAAAGAGGCAAACTTAGACCATCAAAACAGAAGAAAACTCCCAAAAAAGTGGCAAAAATGATTTTTTTTTACTCTGAAACCCCCCCCCCCCCCCAATTGGTTCAAAAAGAGGCAAACTTAGACCATCAAAACAGAAGAAAACTCCCAAAAAAGTGGCAAAAATGATTTTTTTTTTTTACTCTGACCCCCCCCCCCCCCCCCCCCCCAAATTGGTTCAAAAAGAGGCAAACTTAGACCATCAAAACAGAAGAAAACTCCCAAAAAAGTGGCAAAAATGATTTTTTTTTTTTTTACTCTGAAACCCCCCCCCCCCCCCCCCAAAATTGGTTCAAAAAGAGGCAAACTTAGACCATCAAAACAGAAGAAAACTCCCAAAAAAGTGGCAAAAATGATTTTTTTTTTTACTCTGAACCCCCCCCCCCCCCCCCAAATTGGTTCAAAAAGAGGCAAACTTAGACCATCAAAACAGAAGAAAACTCCCAAAAAAGTGGCAAAAATGATTTTTTTTTTTTACTCTGAACCCCCCCCAAATTGGTTCAAAAAGAGGCAAACTTAGACCATCAAAACAGAAGAAAACTCCCAAAAAAGTGGCAAAAATGATTTTTTTTTTTACTCTGAAACCCCCCCCCCCCCCCCCCAAAATTGGTTCAAAAAGAGGCAAACTTAGACCATCAAAACAGAAGAAAACTCCCAAAAAAGTGGCAAAAAGGATGTTTTTAGTCTGAAAAACACCCTTAAATTGGGTTAAAAGGTTTCTCTTGCCTAAAAGATATAAAAGGGGCAAACCCTGAGCATAAAAACAGAATTTAACTCCCTAATATGAGGCAAAAAAAAGTGTTTCTTGGATACAAAGCCAAGGAAAAACATCGGAAACGAAAAATCAGGTTTATAAGGAACTTTACCTTATGAGTTCAATGCACTTGTTCAATACGAATAGTGATGTATTGATGCTGGTCGCTTCTTTACTTATTTGTTTTTTCCCTGATCCAGTTTTAGTCATCCTCTCAGACCCCGCTAAATCACAAACTATGAAGCTGTAATCAAAGTGGTTAATCTTCACTAAGAAAAAAAAAAAATAATAATAATAATAAAAAAGCAATTACCTAGAAACATTTTCAAATTTTGTCGGTTTCGTCACATCTCTTTTAACTAATTTGATATTAAAAATACAATGAGAGCGACTTGACTTTTTATTTATGTTGGTTTCAGAAACGTGAAGATTGTGCTTTCCATATCTGTAGACTTCATAGGCTTCTTCCCATGTCAAAACATTAATTTGCTTCAGACCTTAAAAAATTCATTTTTTTTTCTTTTTGAAATTCTTGATATGAACCCTACCTTTGACAATGACGTGGGAGTTGTCTTCAATAAACCGAAGAGGGGTTTGATCTTCTTGAGAGACCAGGAGGTCGTTTAAATTTTCGTTGTATATTTCACACATCGATATCCAGACGGAAAAAGCCGTATTTTTCGTGGCTTCAAGACAAACTTTTTTCAGACCTTTAAGACTATTATTCATACTTTTATGACTGGCAAAACCTATTTCAAAGAATTATTTTTAAAATCAATAAAACAAAATAACCTACTGATTGTATCGTCGTGTGTGAGTTGTTCTGGATGTTTAAAAACCTGTTTTTTTGCCATGTTTAAAATTTTGTTTTTGTATTTTAAATTTTCGGCCGCCTGATTCTCATTGTTAATGTAGACATTGCCTCCATCTGGGTTATATCGGCCAGTTTTGTCTTCATGGCCGTAGATACTTAAAAAGATGGTATACAGGATTCTAGGTATAATCCCAGGTTCAGTATATGTACCTAAAATTGAACTTAAAATTTTTTTTATATTTGAGAATTCGATGTTACCTTGCATCGTATATGTTTTACCAGATCCGCTTGTACCGTAGGCGAAAATTAAACTACTATCCCCACCCAAAAACATTTCCAAATTACTTTTAACCGCTGTGTTGAAGATCACACTTTGAGGAGTCGACGGTAAAAATATTTTTGTAAACGAATAGCTGAAAAAAGTAAAGAAAAACATAATAACAAACTCTCTCCAGAGTGTTTTCATATTCATGAATAAAACTTATGAATACATTTTTTTTAATTAAATAAAATTAACACCAAAATAGAGTTGGGCGTATTCGTATATACGAATATATTCACACATATTTGTATATACGAATATATTCCCACATTATAATTTTGTAAATACGAATATGTTCACACATTATAATTTTGTTAATACGATGAATACAAACATACAGGATGTCCAGAAACACTTGGCATACGCCTGGGAGAGCGTTAAAAAGAGGTTTTATGAAAAAAAGTTACATGTAAGCCCCCTTAATTTAAATCAAAGATGTTTTTCGAAGTTTTGATATACAGGGTGACCCCAACAGAACCTAACTTCGTTATTTCAAATGAGGACCCCTTTTTATTTCAGATTTATAATCTATGCAAAATTTCAAGTGGATTTGACTATTCATATGACCATTTTCGACAACTTTAAAAAATGTCAAATTTTAGCATTTTTTGCGCTAAAATCCGTTAAAATTGACCAAGAGACTCATTTTTTTTTAATTCCACTTATTTTTTTTCCCGAAGATTCCAACTTTCAATGCTTGAATTTGTGGTAATTGGAATCTTTGGACAAAAGTAAGTGGAATTTAAAAAAAATGAGTCTTACGTCAATTTTACCGGATTTTAGCGCGAAAAATGCTAAAATTGTCTAATTATAATTTTTTAAAGTTGTCGAAAATGGTCATATGAATAGTCTAATCAACTTGAAATTTCGTGTAGAATAAGAATCTGAAATAAAAAATAGGGGTTCTCATCTGAAATAACGAAGTTGGGTTCTGTTTGGGGCACCCTGTATATTCAAACGCATTTTAAACTCACCATCAAATTCTTTGATTTAAATTAACATTAAACTTTTTTCATAAAACCACTTTTTACGATCTCCCAGACGTATGCCAAGTGTTTCCGGACACCCTGTATAATAAGATTTATGAATAACTTTATGTTCATGAATATGAATACACCCAACTCTGCCCAAAAGCTTACTTGGATTTGATGATTTCATTTTTTGGGTTCGTCATTTTTGTACTCAGTTCATTTCCATTGATACTAAAGTAATCATCCTGTGAAGAAATTAGAATTTATACTGGAATGTAACGCTTCACTTACATTAAGTTCATCAGTGATTTGGAGGACATTTAATGGTTTCAAACGTATAAAAACGTTGAACTTATCAGGTCTTTCTATTAATGTCGATTCTTCGCCGACTTCTGAAAAAGCGATCTGACCTCGAGCGTCCCTACCAACCCCGGAGGTCGCCGCTGTCATTGGCAGTTCTTGTAAATATGACATAATCTGAAAAAATAAATTAAATTAAATAACAATAATAATAATAATAAATGAATAGTTAATCCGAAATCGAAGCACCGATATTCATCCGTTCCAGCAGACGAAGCGGAACAAACGGAAAAACTTCCAGTCGAAGCATATCTCGTATACTGAAGAGTCGGAGAATAAAGTCGATGAAGATTACGCTTTAGATTTAAATATTTATTATTATTATTATTATTAACTATTTAATTATTTAAGGCGAAAGGGGACGACAAGTGTGGCAACTTTTTGTGAGACAGAAGATACGAGTGCGAGAGAGAGAAAACCGAAATTTTGTTCAGTTCTCACGTTTCTAAAATTGGTCCTATTTAATTTTTACAAATTGGAATGGGAGTCTTGCAACTGGGCCAATCCTTTCTACCTGATAAAAAATGTCGCCGATGGACGTATCTAACTGGGCCATTGTATCAAAATCATAGGTATCTAACTGGGCCAATGAACACTAAAATAATTGTATCCAACTGGGCCTATACATGATTATCAACAAATGCGAGGAGAATTGGTCGTTTTTACTACTGCAACAAACTAACCATGTTTTTAGATGGTACTTTCCAGTTTGCGCCTTCGTACTTTAAACAGTTCCTCAAGACACACGGATTTATTTGAAATAATTACATTCCACTCGTTTTTTGTTTAATTAACAGTAAACGAGAAGAGGCTTATAAGTTAAAAAAGGCAATTTTGGTCAAAAATGCCTTAAAAAAGTCAATTTTTGGTCAAAAATGCCATAAATCTGTTGTTTTTAAGACAAAAACTGTGAAAAATGCTTTAAATGAAAGGCAATTTTGGTCGAAAATGCCTTAAAAATGCAATTTTGGTCAAAAATGCCTTAAAAAAGGTAAATTTGGTCAAAAATGCCTTAAAATAGGTAATTTTGGTCAAAAATGCCTAAAAAAAGTCAATTTTTGGTCAAAAATGCCTTTAAAAAAAGTCAATTTTTGGTCAAAAATGCCATAAATCTGTTGTTTTTCAGACAAAAACTGTGAAAAATGCTTTTAATGAAATGCAATTTTGGTCGAAAATGCCTTAAAAATGCAATTTTGGTAAAAAATGCCTTAAAAAAAGGCAACTTTTGGTCAAAAATGCCATAAATCTGTTGTTTTTTCAAACAAAAACTGTGAAAAATGCTTTAAATGAAAGGCAATTTTGGTCGAAAATGCCTTAAAAATGCAATTTTGGTCAAATGCCTTAAAAAAAGGCATGGCCGTATGCCCGACAAGTGGGATGCAGGTTTCATTTAACTCAAGCTTGGTGGCGTGCAATTCAGAGGTTCGGGTTGACAGTCGAATATAAAACGATACAACTGTAGGATCAATAAAATATGAAGTAAATTTTTAATTTTGATTTTTTTATGGTTATCCTACTACAAAATCGACGGTATTAATTTTGGCCGACTTGGGCACCAGTTTTTGGCCGAATTAGTAACTATGGCTTTCGAGTGGTTGGCCGAGTTGGGCACGATAGTTGTCAAGTCGTTGGCCCAGTTAGATATATTTTGGGACGTTGATGAAAATATTTGGCCCGGTTGGTTACCAGCCATTGGAATGCACTCAGTGGTACAGTACAAAATTCTGTATCTAAAAAAGAGAAAGACTGAATATCGAAAGAAAAAGAAAAATTTCCCCCAACACTGACGCAGACGGGCGGCGAACACTGAAATTCGCATTTTCGCGTTTCGGACGCCATTTTTTATCCAATCTTTATAATACTAACGTCTTTGGATTCAGGATTTTTTGATAATCTGGGCTGTTGACAACTTTTTCAAATTTTGCAAAATTTAAAAATTTTGGCGGGAAAAAAATTTTTTTTAGATACAGAATTTTGTACTGTACCACTGAGTGCATTCCAATTTGTAAAAATTAAATCGGACCAATTTTAGAAACGTGAGAATTGAACAAAATTTGGGTTTTCTCTCTCTCGCACTCATATTGCCCTCTTTGTCCAAGCTCCAAATCCCCTTTCGCATTAAGATAATTTTTAGATTTAAATAGTTCAAATGACGAGTTGAGAATTAACAGGGTCTAAAGTCTACAGGGTCTTAGAATTAGATCCTTATCTTTTCCCACTGAGGTGTGAATTTTTCGAACAAAAAAATGTAAAAATTTTCTTAAAAACGAGGAAAACCTGGGTATTTTATTCTTAAAAAGTTGAAAAACCTCCCTTAGGCGTTTTTTTTTTCCCTACATAACATAAAAACGGTTACATTAGACAAAAAATAATTTAAAAATAGGGGTTTCATGTCTCAAAAATAAAAAATCGCCTTTAACTAAGCAGTTAAGGTAGAACATACCAAGAAAACTCCGAAATTAGATTAGATGAGTGAAGGAGAAACTTCAATTTTGAAAAAAGAGTCTTACTCGAATGCCGTAGGCCCGTAAAACCGTTGGGAGAATCCAGAGAGCTCGCACGCATGGAGGTTCAAAAAGATTTCCACTCCGGCATCCATGGAGTGGGAGAAATCGGAAAGTGGTGGGGTCAGCCGCCGAACCTACACCTAGGCCGAGGCGTGCTCATGCAGAACTCAGAAGACCATAGATAAAATGGCTGGTAACCAACCGGGCCAAAAATTTTCATCAACGACCCAAAATATATCTAACTGGGCCAACGACTTGACAACTATCGTGCCCAACTCGGCCAACCACTCGAAAGCCATAGTTACTAATTCGGCCAAAATTAATGCCGTCGATTTTGTAGTAGGATAACAATAAAAAAAATCAAAATTAAAAATTTACTACATATTTTATTGATCCTACAGTATCGTTTTATATTCGACTGTCAACCCGAACCTCTGAATTGCACGCCACCAAGCTTGAGTTAAATGAAACCTGCATCCCACTTGTCGGGCACACGGTCATGCCTTTTTTTAAGGCATTTTTTACCAAAATTGCATTTTTAAGGCATTTTCGACCAAAATGGCATTTTCGACCAAAATGGCATTTTCGACCAAAATGGCATTTCAGTAAAAGCATTTTTCACAGTTTTTGTCTGAAAAACAACAGATTTAGGCATTTTTGACCAAAAATTGACTTTTTTAAAGGCATTTTTGACCAAAATTACCTATTTTTAGGCATTTTTACCAAAATTACCTTTTTTAAGGCATTTTTGACCAAAATTGCACTTTTAAGGCATTTTTGACCAAAATGGCCTTTCATTAAAAGCATTTTTCACAGTTTTTGTCTGAAAAACAACAGATTTATGGCATTTTTGACCAAAAATTGCCTTTTTTTAAGGCATTTTTTACCAAAATTGCATTTTTAAGGCATTTTCGACCAAAATGGCATTTCAGTAAAAGCATTTTTCACAGTTTTTGTCTGAAAAACAACAGATTTAGGCATTTTTGACCAAAAATTGACTTTTTTAAAGGCATTTTTGACCAAAATTACCTATTTTTAGGCATTTTTACCAAAATTACCTTTTTTAAGGCATTTTTGACCAAAATTGCACTTTTAAGGCATTTTTACCAAAATTACCTTTTTTAAGGCATTTTTGACCAAAATTGCACTTTTAAGGCATTTTTGACCAAAATGGCCTTTCATTAAAAGCATTTTTCACAGTTTTTGTCTGAAAAACAACAGATTTATGGCATTTTTGACCAAAAATTGACTTTTTTAAAGGCATTTTTGACCAAAATTACCTATTTTTAGGCATTTTTACCAAAATTACCTTTTTTAAGGCATTTTTGACCAAAATTGCATTTTTTAAGGCATTTTTGACCAAAATTGCATTTCTTTTAAAGCATTTTTCACAGTTTTTGTCTGAAAAACAACAGATTTAGGCATTTTTGACCAAAAATTGACTTTTTTAAAGGCATTTTTGACCAAAATCACCTATTTTTATGCATTTTTGACCAAAATTACCTATTTTGAGGCATTTTTGACCAAAATTGCCTTTCATTAAAAGCATTTTTCACAGTTTTTGTCTTAAAAACAACAGATTTATGGCATTTTTGACCAAAATTGACTTTTTTAAGGCATTTTTGACCAAATTTGCCTTTTTTAACATATAAGCCTCTTCTCGTTTACTGTTAATTAAACAAAAAACGAGTGGAATGTAATTATTTCCGATAAATCCGTGTGTCTTGAGGAACTGTTTAAAGTACGAAGGCGCAAACTGGAAAGTACCATCTAAAAACATGGTTAGTTTGTTGCAGTAGTAAAAACGACCAATTCTCCTCGCATTTGTTGATAATCAAGTATTGGCCCAGTTGGATACAATCATTTTTGTGTTCATTGGCCCAGTTAGATACTTATGATTTTGATACAATGGCCCAGTTAGATACGTCCATCGGCGACATTTTTTATCAGGTAGAAAGGATTGGCCCAGTTGCAACACTCCCGATAAAATATTGTATACAAACTGAAATTTTTTCAGAATTATTATAAAAGAACAGTGAAGGCTGTTGTTATTATTTTTTCTTTCTTCTGGTTTTCCTTTTTAGTCAATTAGCATCGATAAAGCACTTGTTTTTTTTGAAAAATTTTTTAAGTCAAGTTTTAAGGTAGAAATAATGGGATTTTGCAAAAGAGAGGTCCCTCTCGTAAGGCGTGGAAGTATGAAATTTCTCCCTACTAAAATGATTGATTTTTACACCAAAAATTCGTAAAAAATATAAAGAGTAATTGGTGAAAATCGGACCAACGCACGGCAGTCTGTGGACAAAAGTCGAAAAAGCAACTTTTTAAAAAACTTTTTATACTAAAGTAGTACTTCCATAATGACCTCAATGATACTATTACTGAACGGGAGCTTATAATCCCATATTCCCCCAAAAAACTATAGATATCAATGCAGAGATGGGCAAAATCTTAATCATGAATATGATTAAGATTTTTAATCATAGGAACATTTTTCTGTAATTAAGAATAAGATTAAAATCTTAATCACAGAGATGATTAAGAATAAAATCTTAATCACAGAGATGATTAAGAATAAAATCTTAATCGCAGGATATCTGTGATTAAACTCTTAATCACAGGAAATCTGTGATTAATCACAGGAAGTCTGTGATTAATCATAGGAAAATAACGATTAATCATTGGAATTTGGGATTAATTAAGGAAAATAATGATTAATCATTGGAATTTGGGAATTTCAAATACATATTTTGGTTTGTCAAAATTAATTAAAGCGTAAAGTATAAAATTATTCCATTAATCCCTAAATTTATAATTCATAAAATAATAAGCAAACTTCAGTTGAACTACCATAACTATTAATAATCCATATTGTAAGTTTAATTTTTCAAAAAATTTTTTTTGCCAATATTATAAATTTTTGGAGTTGTAAAATTAAAATTTTGGAGTGTTAGAGATTGATAAATTTTGAGTTTTTAGTTATTGAGAGTAAATTGTGATCAGAGGTGACAATATTCACAGATTCCTGTGATTACACAATTTTCTGATGATTGATCAAGCTTTTTCCTTAATTAATCCCAAATTCCAATGATTAATCATTATTTTCCTTAATTAATCCCAAATTCCAATGATTAATCATTATTTTCCTTAATTAATCCCAAATTCCAATGATTAATCATTATTTTCCTTAATTAATCCCAAATTCCAATGATTAATCATTATTTTCCTTAATTAATCCCAAATTCCAATGATTAATCGTTATTTTCCTATGATTAATCACAGACTTCCTGTGATTAATCACAGATTTCCTGTGATTAAGAGTTTAATCACAGACTTCCTGTGATTAATCACAGATTTCCTGTGATTAGGAGTTTAATCACAGATTTCCTGTGATTAAGATTTTATTCTTAATCATCTCTGTGATTAAGATTTTAATCTTATTCTTAATCACAGAAAAATATTCCTATGATTAAAAATCTTAATCATATTCATGATTAAGATTTTGCCCATCTCTGGGTAGATCACATATCTTTCTGAATCAAACAGTTGCAATTTGCAGTAGTTTTATTTTCTACATTGAAGGTTTTATTAACTATTTTAAGGAATGGAAAGCATCGAAGAAGGTAATTATTTTTCATTTATTATATTATTATTATATATTATTCTTATAATATAATATAATTATATAAATTTCTCCTTCTTTTTTCTTTATGTTTGGTGGAACTCTGATTTTTTGGTGGTTTTAGTGAACAGTCCAAACAATTCATCAAAAATTTTTTATTACTGGCCAGTAATAAAAAATTTTTGATGAATTGTTTGGACTGTTCACTAAAACCACCAAAAAATAATTATATAATTTTTAAATAATAATTTTCGTAAATACCTACGAAAAAACCCTTATTTAAACTTTAAATTGAAATATCTCAAGTTCTTCTCAAAACATCCTGAGATTATGATAATGTCATAATTTTATATGATTATAAATAATCTAATAAAACAACTATTAAACTTCATAAATCTGTCAACGTTTCTTGCTTTAAACTGCTTTGAACGTTTCTATGATTTTTTCTTTCAGAAAACCAGCCGCCGAAATTTTATCACATCGTCATAACTTATAACTTTCAGTTTCCATTTTATTTTTTAAATTTTAATATAATTAGGTTATTACTACTAATTTCAATTGTAAATAATGAAATAATAATAAAAATTTTAAACTTTTTCATTGTTTTTTTTTTAAACCGTCATGAACATACTTTGGTCCACTTCGACCGTACAATGCGGCCTCCAACGAAAACGGAGGAAGTATTAAGGAGGGGAAGTATAATGGAGTCGGAAGTATAAAGGAGGGGAAGTATAACGGAGTGAGAACTATAAAGGAGGGGAAGTATAATGGAGTGGGAACTATAAAGGAGGGGAAGTTGAAGGAGGGGGAAGTATAACGAAGTGGAAAGTATAAAGGAGGGGGAAGTATAACGAAGTGGAAAGTATAAAGGAGGGGGATGCATAACGAAGTGGAAAGTATAACGAAGTGGAAAGTAAACAGAAGGGCATGTTTAAGGGGATCTTTTAAGTTTACGGAGTCTTTTAAGTTTTCAAGTTCCAAGTTTTTTTGTTTTGTTTTTGAAACATTGTCTAAGTTTTTGAAAGGAAGTTAAAAATTAGTTAAAATGGTGGTTTCTGGGGAAAGAAATGAGGAAAACCACCAAAAATTGAGATAAAAAGGGTCAAATTTGCAGAGACAAAAAAGAAGCCTTGAAGCCCAAAAATGGGCAAAAAGGGCTTTTACTATCAAATAATTACATAGACGCAATAAAAAAAGGGCTTTCTTTGCCTAGATCAAAGAAAACAACGAAAAAGGCAAGTAAAATGGTGTTTACTCGCCAAAAGATTGATTAAAAGTAATGAAACGATCCAGACAAGCTAAAATTAAGGTCTCTGGGCAAAAAATAAAAAAGAGGGAGACCACCAAAATTTTAATATCAAAAGGGCCAAATTTGTAAGACAAAATGAAACTTAAGAGCCCAAAAATTGGTAAAAAGTAGGTTTTTTTAAAAAATAAAATAATGAATAAAAATTGGCTAAAATGAGGGGCCATCAAATAAGGAATACCATTAAAAATTTAAGTGATTCTTTGCAAAATGAAGGAAAATGGAAAAAAAAAGAACGATTTAAAAATCTTGAAATTTCGAGAGCTTTTTTTTTTTTTGAAATAATAAAGCAGCAGTTTGAACCTCCTGGAGCATGCTCAGCAGGATTATTACAAAAATTATCAGAAAAGAAATAAATTTATTCAGGAAAAAATTGTGGCTTTTTCAGTCTACATTTAAAAAAATACAACTACTAAATAATTAAGTTAAACATTAAAGAGAAAGAAAAAAAAAAATTATACAAAAATATTGAGTGAACATGACATAAATTATTCGTTTTTGGTTTCTTCTTTTGGTTTTTCATCTTCGTTTTCTTCGTTGAGCATTTCCTGAAAAATAATTAAGGTAAAAATTAAATTTAAAAAAATTTGTTTTACCGTCAAAGTTTCTACGAGGTGTTGGGTTTCTTCGATGACAACTTTGCACTGAGCATTTTCTTCTTCGAGAGCAGCGATTTTCTCTCGAAGTTCTTCGTTTTCCTTCAACGCATCCTCAAGGGCAATTCGACGCCTTTCAGCGATCACTTCCCAATATTCTTTACTTGGGCCGGCTTAAATTTAATCAATTTAATTAATTTTCAGAAAAAAAAATTACCTTCAGATGTCAAATCTTCGAGGAGAATCGCCTTGGCAGACTTAACCTGTTTTTTTGGTGGTTTTGAGGCATCGTTCAACCTAAAAATGTTTATTATTAATATGCAATAATTGAGGAAAGGGAAGATTTAGGTTTGGCAGTGAGGCCTTCTGAAAAAACTGGGGACGGCCGGCAGGCACAACAGACAACCAGATCATCAAAGACCATGGAGGGTATCACAATAACTTCTTAAAAAGTCCTTACACATTCGATTTTTCTTTTACGGCAGATTTATCCTTTACAGTCGGCATTTGCTTGATCCTTCCTCCTCCAACCAAATTTTCTTTATCGCCGGCCGCTTCCTGAAGAGGATGCAGAGACTTACGAACGCCATTCACACCCTAAAAAAACACCAAAAAAAATAAAACACCACAAAAACCACCAAAAACTCACCCGTTCTTCGGTGCTTAAACTCGCGTTTTTTCCTTCAACCTTTTCTTGAGAACGTACTTTCAAATCCGTCCTCATGACGAAATCAAATCTGGATAAAACATAATGAAAACCTCAAATTCTTAACTTTTACTTACAAAAAACGTGTTTGATCAACGTAAATAAATCGAAGAACTCATTCAGGCAAGAGAAAACTTGAAGAGATAAACGAAATAACATAAACAAACTGAAAAATCAAAATGGTTACCGGGTTTTCCCGCCTTTCAGTGTTGTCCCTGAAAGAAAAAGGTTGGTAGACGTGGTGATTATGGAGCCGTGACGTCATCTGTCATATGAAAGAAGGAAATGTCAAACTGTCCAAAGTAGTCCTTCATTCAATTGTTCCTGTTTAAAACAAAATAGTCCTATTAAAGTCATAAATTTAATAAAATATTATTTTTTATTTAGTTTTAAATGTTAGAATAATAAGTTTGTCTTTAATAAGACTGTGATGTGAGTGAAATTTCGACGAATTTCTTTTTTGGGGGAAATTTCCTTTTTTTTCACGATGCCGCCGATGAGGAGTAAGTCGACGAGTGGAATTATGAACTACCAGTTTCAGAAGTTCGAAGAGAAGATGCTGGGGAAGTCTGAGGCCGAAGAGATGAAAGGAAAGCCTGGGAAGACTTTCAGAAGTAGCAACCACTCGCAAAAAGTTCTGCAGAATCTGAACAATTTGAGGAAAAACGAAAAATTCTGCGATGTTGAAATCGTCGCTGGAAATAACGTTATTAAAGTACGATAATTATTATGGAAGTTGATAAGGCAGGAATTCCTTAATTAAAACATATTTGGGTTATTCATTTCTTTGGTAATAATTTAAAACTTTAAGGAATTCCTAAAATCTACCTTCTGTTTTATTTTAAAGATTTTAATTAGGAAGAAAAAAAGGCCCCCAGTGGGATTCGAACCTTCAACCTTAGGGTTTCTGGCCCAATGCTCTACAAAGTCTGGGTTCTTTTCATCTTATTTTTGACAGACAGGTTGACATTGAGGTAGCCTGTTTAACCTACTGGATGTCATAATAACTCAATGTCAACCTGTCTTCCTGAAATACATTGATAATAAAGGGCTCAGTTGGTATAGCCTCGGGCTTAAAACCCAAAGGTCAAAGGTTCCAATCCCACCGAGGGCCTAACTTTTTTTTTTCTTCGATTTTATGTTCACAAACGTCAAAAATAAAAATTAAAAAATTTTTTCGTGAAAAATCTACATTTTGATTTTTTTTCAGGCTCATCGGTCAGTTCTGTCTGCGAGTAGTCCTTATTTTCAAGCTATGTTTTCTGCTGGTTTGATTGAAGAGGAAAAAGATAGAATCGAAATTCATTATGTGGAAGCGAATATTCTTACTCTTATCATCGACTTTATATATACAGGTAATAGAAACTTAGTGGGTTTGTGGTCAGAGTATTTGACTCAGAACTTTGGGGAGTCAGGAATTTTCGGGTGTACCTTCCCATTTTATGAAGTTTTCCCCATGATTTTTTTCGTTCAAAACTTTGATTTTCAGGTGTTCCCCTTGGATTTTGTTTAAGAGTCACATTTTTAGGATGATATTTTGTGCAAGAATGACCCCTTTTACTATATTTTAAAGCGCTTTTCGCAGTTTTTGTGCAAAAAAACCGGTCATTCTTGAACAAAATATCATGAAAAAATTCCAAAAATTTGATTTGCACGTTTTTCCCATAGATTTTGTTTAAGAATCACATTTTTTGGACTTTTTTTCAAGATATTATGTCCAAAAATGACCCAGTTTACTGGATTTTAAAGCGTTTTCACAGTTTTTCGGCAAGAAAACCGGTCATTCTTGAACAAAATGATCATCAAAAAAGTCCAAAAATTTGGTGTTCATGTTTTTTTCATAGATTTTGTTTAAGAATCACATTTTTTGGACTTTTTTCAAGATATTTTGTCCAAAAATGACCCATTTTACTGGATTTTAAAGCGTTTTTCACAGTTTTTGGCCAAAAAAACCGGTCATTATGAACAAAATGTCATGAAAAAAAGTCCAAAAATTTTATTTTTATGTTTTTCCCATAGATTTTGTTTAAGAATCACATTTTTTGGACTTTTTTTCAAGATATTATGTCCAAAAATGACCCAGTTTACTGGATTTTAAAGCGTTTTCACAGTTTTTCGGCAAGAAAACCGGTCATTCTTAAACAAAATGATCATCAAAAAAGTCCAAAAATTTGGTTTTCATGTTTTTTTCATAGATTTTGTTTAAGAATCACATTTTTTGGACTTTTTTCAAGATATTTTGTCCAAAAATGACCCATTTTACTGGATTTTAAAGCGTTTTCACAGTTTTTCGGCAAGAAAACCGTCCATTCTTGAACAAAATGATCATGAAAAAAGTCCAAAAATTTGATTTTCAGGTATTCCCCATAGATTTTGTTTAAGAATCAGATTTTTTGGACTTTTTTCATGACATTATGTCCAAAAATGACCCATTTTACTGGATTTTAAAGCATTTTCACAGTTTTTCGGCAAGAAAACCGGCCATTCTTGAACAAAATGATCATCAAAAAATGTCCAAAAATTTTTTTTTCATGTTTTTTCTATAGATATTGTTTAAGAATCATATTTTTTGGACTTTTTTTCAACATATTATGTCCAAAAATGACCCATTTTACTGGATTTTAAAGCGTTTTCACAGTTTTTCGGCGAGAAAACCGGCCATTCTTTAACAAAATGATCATCAAAAAAAGTCCAAAAATTTTTTTTTCATGTTTTTTCTATAGATTTTGTTTAAGAATCACATTTTTTGGACTTTTTTTCATCATATTATGTCCAAAAATGACCCATTTTACTGGATTTTAAAGCGTTTTCACAGTTTTTCGGCGAGAAAACCGGCCATTCTTTAACAAAATGATCATCAAAAAAAGTCCAAAAATTTGTTTTTCATGTTTTTTCTATAGATTTTGTTTAAGAATCACACTTTTTGGACTTTTTTTCAACATATTATAATCCAAAAATGACCCATTTTACTGGATTTTAAAGCTTTTCACAGTTTTTCGGCAAGAAAACCTGCCATTCTTGAACAAAATGATCATCAAAAAAAGTCCAAAAATTTGTTTTTCATGTTTTTTCTATAGATTTTGTCTAAGAATCACATTTTTTGGCCTTTTTTCCATGACATTTTGTCCAAAAGTGACCCATTTTTCTGGATTTTAAAGCGCTTTTTACAGTTTATGGGCAATAAAACCGGGAATTTTTGAATAAAATGCCATGAAAAAAGTCCAAAAGTTTGATTTTTATGTTTTTCCCATAGATTTTGTTTAAGAATCACATTTTTTGGACTTTTTTTCATGTTATTATGTCCAAAAATGAACCATTTTACTGGATTTTAAAGCGTTTTTCACAGTTTTTCGGCAAGAAAACCGGCCATTCTTTAACAAAATGATCATGAAAAAAAGTCCAAAAATTTGATTTTTATGTTTTTTCCATAGATTTTGTTTCAGAATCACATTTTTTGGACTTTTTCCATGACATTTTGTCCAAAAGTGACCCATTTTTCTGGATTTTAAATCGTTTTTCACAGTTTTTCGGCAAGAAAAATACGATTTCATCAGATTTTGTATCCCTTTATCCCAACATGGCCACTAAAACATTTTTAAATTTTTTTTTAGGTGAACTACACCTTAGCCAAGAAAATGTCCAAAGTTTGATTATCGCCGGCGATATGCTTGAGCTTAACGAGGTCGTCACCGGATGCACCGAATTCCTCAAAAACGAACTCCACATTTCAAACGCCGTCGGGATTTTTCGGTAAATAAAAATTCATAAAAAACCTTCCTAAAATTAATAAAAATTTCAGATTCGCCGAGGACCACAACTGTCTCGATTTGGTAAAAACCGCAGCGACTTTTATCGAAAACAATTTTCCGAGTGTCTCCCTCGAAGAGGAATTCTGCGAACTTCCTAAAGTACCCCTATTAAGATTTTTGGACAGCGAATTACTTAAAGTAGACAGCGAATACCAGGTAATTAAAAAAAATTTATAAAATGTAAAAATTAATTTTTTTTTAAAGATTTTTCAAGCGGTTATTCGATGGATAAGCCATGATTTGCCCTCTAGGAAAAGATACGTTTTTGAGCTTTTAACTCATGTGCGTCTACCTCTAATATCTGTTTCATTACTTGACAGATCAATCGCCGAAATGCCCGATGCTAGTTTAAAAGTATGAAGACTAATTTATTTTTTCAGTACTAATTTTTTAAAATTTAGGTCGCTTTAAGATCTGTTAGAAAAGATCTGGTTTCAAAAAAAGGAAATCTGGTCCCATTGATTGCATATCCTCGTCTCTGCGCCAAAAAAACAATTTTTATAATTGGCGGCGAAAAACGAGAACTAGTCAGCTCATGGTCTCGCTCTTTAGAATACACCTACGACACCATTGAACGTTTCGACTGTTTCACAGGGTAAAAAAACAAAAAAAAATATTCCCTTATTAATTTTTATTTAGTGAATGGTTCACTGGGATCGAACCGATGGAAATCGGAAGGATTTTACCAGGTGCGGCAACTTTAAACGGAAAAATTTATGTCGTCGGCGGAGAACATGAATGTGGGATTTTGGCCGATGGAGCTGCATACGACCCACTGACTAACACTTGGTCTAAAATCGCCAGCATGGTACATTATTATCCCTTTTATTATTTTTTATTTATATAATTTTTTAGATTGAACCAAGATGTGAGTTTGGCTTATGTGCTGTCGATGGGGATCTCTACGCTTTAGGTGGGTGGGTCGGTGCTGACATTGGAGGCTCCATTGAAAGGTAAATGGCTTCAAATATCACATTACTGCATTTATTCAGCTTCTTATTTTTTTCTAAAACGTATAAATTACAGATATGATATGGTGCAGGATGAATGGCATTTAGAAGGACATTTACCAGAACCTCGTTTCAGCATGGGAGTTGTCTCTTATGAAGGTAAAATAGTTTATTAATTTTTTAAAAATATTTAATGATTATTTTAGGCAATATTTATATCGTTGGGGGATGTACGCATAGTCAAAGGCATGTTCAGGATTTTATTAAACTTGATCCGTCGACCGGAAAATGTACTTCGCTAGCTCCTATGCTTGAGCCGAGATCTCAGCTTGGTGTGGCCATACTTGATGGATTTCTGTATGTCGTGGGAGGGATTAATAAGGACCATGATGTTTTGAGGACTGTTGAACGCTATTCTTTTGAACATGTGAGTATGATTTGCTTGGTTTTACCTCAAAATTTTGGCAAAGAGGATGTGGACGTAGGCGAGGGCTTTTTCGGTAGACGGAGGTGACGCTAACCTTGATTTTTATTTTGGTGGAATTCGCTAGTTTTGGGGGAACGGAACTTTCGCTGACTACAAGCTTTGAGTTAAGAGGTTAGAATGTAAAGGTTAGGTAGTTGGGAAAGGCAAAGGCGAATAGGAAATATTGGGAAAGGGGGCGTGGACATAGGTGAGGGCTCTTTCCTAATGGACATAAGTAATTGCCTGCATAAATGCTTTCCTAACATGGCATAATTGCCATGTTTTTTGGAGAAGGTAGACGGAGAAGGAGACGCTAACCTTGATTTTTATTTGGGTGGAATTCGCTAGTTTTGGAGAATGATACTTTTGCTGACTGCAAGCTTTGAGTTAAGAGGTTTTTTGGAGAAGGTAGACGGAGAAGGAGATGCTAACCTTGATTTTTATTTGGGTGGAATTCGCTAGTTTTGGAGAATGATACTTTTGCTGACTGCAAGCTTTGAGTTTAGAGGTTATAACGTAAAGGTTTAGAAGGTAAGGTTAAGTGGATATAACCTCAAAGCTACAAGGTCAATCACAGGAGGGTGTGGTGGTCCTACAAGGCAACGAGCACCAAGCCGGCCAACCGAAAGCTACCGCTGAGTCAGGGGAACCCAAGGATTCCCAAAAAATTGGCACTATTGCCTTTTTTTGTTTTTAACTCTCTTTTCGGGGTTGTGGATAAAAACCATTTACAGCACCTATGGAAAAGTCTACATCCCTTGAGCATCCGGGGCGTTTCGCCCTGGGATCCCTTGTGTCCCTCAAGCACAGCAAAAGCACTTCGGCCACCCGACCCAGTGCTTGTAGCCTTCTGGGCCCTCTACACCCTCACTTTGCCCAAAAATTTAGAGTAGTTGCCCAAAAAACTGGAAATTTTGGCCCAAAAAATGGCAAAAAGCAGTTTTGGCCTAAAAAGCTAGAAAAACTGAGGAAAACTCCTATAAGTAGATATTAAGGAAAGGAAACTAGGCATGGGAAACATTATTTTTTTTTTTTTTAGAAAACAAGGAGGATGTAACTGTCAGCTCAAAAGGGGTGGTTCAGAAGTAATGGATCTTTTATTTTTTAAACTATTGTAGATTGGAAAAAAAGTTAAATGTAAAATGTCGTAAGCTCCCTTCTTTTTTTTTTTTAAATTGATTGAAATTATCAAGTTTTGATTTTGATGTACAGGGTGTCCCAGAGCGACTGCCCACTTCGTTATTTTTCATGAGAACCTCTATTTTTTATTCATAATCTACACAAAATTTCAAGTTGATTAGACTTTTTATACGACCTCTTTGGAAAATTTAAAAAAAGTGCCAAATTTAGCGTTATTTTGCTCTAAAATCTGTTAAAATTGACCTGATTTCTTTCAGAACAAATGGAGTCATGTGGACATGTTAAAAACGGGTCGAGCGAGCCCTGCGGTAGCGGCCGCCGGCGGTTACCTCTACACATTCGGCGGCGACCAGACCCACGAAATAAACTTCTATCGCTCTCAAGTGACTATCTCCTCCGTCGAAAGATACGACCCAGTCAGAAACGTCTGGGAAGAATCCGCTCCTTTACGCGACAGCCGCTCCGAAGCAGCCGCCGTCGTCCTCTAACAATAAAAATAAACTTTTTCCAACCACAAAATTCCCTCTACCCTGAGACATATCAAAATTAGAACTAAATTTATTCCATACAGAATCTCAGGTGGTTTTTATCATTTTTTTTTAAAACTTTTTATTTATCAATGAGATTCATATAAAATTGTTATGGTCACTTCTGATCTCTCATATAAGCTACCGGTTAGCTTTTTATTAATTTTTATTATCTGTTTAATGTTCAAATTTTAATTTTTCGTTAAAAAATAAGTTACTAAACAACGGTTCCTAGTTATTAAGATTTTAAACAATATTTATAAACTTCCCTTAAAGGCCTCTGGGTATTAAAATATAAATAAGAACAATATTTGACCAAAGAAAACTAAAATGCACATATTTAGATGTTTTTAAGGGCTCACTTAGCTATCGCATGCTCAATGCTTTATTCGCCTCTATGTTCCGTTAAGTTAATTTTCGCATTGAGACTGATATTATAGTCTAACGAAATTAGACGTCATGTCCATTATTTATTTCGCAGAATAGTATATCATCGATTAACCATAGATAAAATTGTCTAATGGCTGTGCTGTAATTCATTATTTTAAAAAAATAAATCAAGGAAAATTAAAATGTGTTCCCTGATTCGGACGTACTACATAAAAAGCTTATATTAGAGTGTTGGCAGCGCATTTATATCATTTATGTCGTTTTGTAAAAATGTTAGGCTAATATTGAGGCATGAGCCTCTATTTTACAAAAATTTTGTTTTTTTATTTTAACCTAACCGATTAATATTAGTTTTATCTAATCGATATTTAGTATTAATCACCATGATGTGTTAATGAATGTTTTTAGCATTTAAGTCAATTCAATAGTACGCTTTGTCAATATGCTGACTGTAACTATATTGCCAGCACTGTTTTATGTTTACTGAAGCACTAGAAATCCGAACCAGATTTATCTTTGAATTTTTTATTTGTTATTACTTATTATTAAATATATTCGTTTAATTTACAAAGTTTTGATTAAAAAAAAATTATTAAGTCCCTAAAATCAAATTAAAAAACATTTGATGTTTCAGAGTGTGTTGAGGTACAGAAGCAACGTGGGGAAACTTGCAGAAAAAATTAAGAAAAATCAGACTAAAAGGAAGCGTCTTTTATGAAACCCCGAAAAAGTAGTATTGTAGGAAAAAAGCGAAGAAAATGCAAGTAAATATGAGGCGCTCCGAATACGAAGGGCGAACTCGACATCGGACAAATTTTTTTTTTTCATTTTCAGATTCTAGACCTTTTGAAGAATACACCCATGTAATTTTTATATTGAGTTTCCCCTTTTTTCCCCTTTAAAATACGTAAAAACCGATATGCGACAAAGCTCTACTCTTTTTTATTTAATTTTTTTTTTCTTTTCGAGATTTGGTGATTTTTAAAAAACCCTTTTCTCTATGATTCTATGATGATTCTAAAATCTCGCCACGAAAATTCCAGAGAGTGACTTTTCTGTCGAGTTCGCCCTTAACAGAAAACTTTAAAATGCGAATATCTCGAAACTACGTTTTGTCGAGTTCGCCCTTCGTATTCGGAGCGCCTCATATATTCTCATAAGAAGAGGCTAAAAAATTGAGGAAACGCCATAGAAATTGGATTGAAATAGAGTCAAAATCGCTTAAAAAAAACAGAGCTTTCTCTCTCTCAAAAAGTGAAAAAAAAATTCGTCACAATCGTATAAAACGAGGATTTCCCTATCAAAATGAGAGAAAGATACGTTAAAATCGTTTAAAAACTAAGGTTTCTCTCTCAAAAAACGAAAAATTCGTCAAAATCGTGTAAAAACGGGGATTTCCCTATCAAAATGCGAGACAAATTCGTTAAAATCGCGTAAAAACTGGGGTTTTTCTCTAAACAAACGAAAATAATTCATCAAAATCGTTTAAAAACTGAGCTTTTCCTCCCATAAAAGAGAGAAATTGTTGTCAAAATCATGTAAAAACTGAGGTTTCTTTCTCAAAAAGTTAAAAAAAATTCTTCAAAATCGTATAAAAGGGGAATTTCTATATCAAAATGCGAGAAAAATTTATCAAAATCGTTTAAAAACTGAGCTTTCTCCCCCAAAAAGAGAGGAATTTTCGTCAAAATCATTTAAAAACTGAGCTTTCTCTCCCAAAAAAGAGGAATTTTCGTCAAAATCATTTAAAAACTGAGGTTTCTCTCTCAAAAAACGAAAAAATTCGTCAAAATCGTGTAAAAACGGGGATTTCCCTATCAAAATGCGAGACAACTTCGTTAAAATCGCGTAAAAACTGGGGTTTTTCTCTAAACAAACGAGAATAATTCATCAAAATCGTTTAAAAACTGAGCTTTTCCTCCCATAAAAGAGAGAAATGTTTGTCAAAATCATGTAAAAACTGAGGTTTCTTTCTCAAAAAGTTAAAAAAATTCTTCAAAATCGTATAAAAAGGGGATTTCTATATCAAAATGCGAGACAAATTCGTTAAAATCGCGTAAAAACTGGGGTTTTTCTCTAAACAAACGAGAATAATTCATCAAAATCGTTTTAAAACTGAGCTTTCTCCCCCAAAAAGAGAGGAATTTTCGTCAAAATCATTTAAAAACTGAGCTTTCTCTCCCAAAAAAGAGAGGAATTTTCGTCAAAATCATTTAAAAACTGAGGTTTCTCTCTCAAAAAACGAAAAAATTCGTCAAAATCGTGTAAAAACGGGGATTTCCCTATCAAAATGCGAGACAACTTCGTTAAAATCGCGTAAAAACTGGGGTTTTTCTCTAAACAAACGAGAATAATTCATCAAAATCGTTTAAAAACTGAGCTTTTCCTCCCATAAAAGAGAGAAATGTTTGTCAAAATCATGTAAAAACTGAGGTTTCTTTCTCAAAAAGTTAAAAAAATTCTTCAAAATCGTATAAAAAGGGGATTTCTATATCAAAATGCGAGACAAATTCGTTAAAATCGCGTAAAAACTGGGGTTTTTCTCTAAACAAACGAGAATAATTCATCAAAATCGTTTTAAAACTGAGCTTTCTCCCCCAAAAAGAGAGGAATTTTCGTCAAAATCATTTAAAAACTGAGCTTTCTCTCCCAAAAAAGAGAGGAATTTTCGTCAAAATCATTTAAAAACTGAGGTTTCTCTCTCAAAAAACGAAAAAATTCGTCAAAATCGTGTAAAAACGGGGATTTCCCTATCAAAATGCGAGACAACTTCGTTAAAATCGCGTAAAAACTGGGGTTTTTCTCTAAACAAACGAGAATAATTCATCAAAATCGTTTAAAAACTGAGCTTTTCCTCCCAGAAAAGAGAGAAATGTTTGTCAAAATCATGTAAAAACTGAGGTTTCTTTCTCAAAAAGTTAAAAAAAATTTTCAAAATCGTATAAAACGGGGATTTCTATATCAAAATGCGAGAAAAATTCGTCAAAATCGAGTAAAAACGGGGATTTTCCTATCAAAATGCGAGAAAAATACGTTAAAATCATTTAAAAACTAAGGTTTCTCTCTCAAAAAACGAAAAAATTCGTCAAAATCGTGTAAAAACGGGGATTTCCCTATCAAAATGCGAGACAAATTCGTTAAAATCGCGTAAAAACTGGGGTTTTTCTCTAAGCAAACAAGAATAATTAATCAAAACCGTTTAAAAACTGAGCTTTTCCTCCCATAAAAGAGAGAAATTTTTGTCAAAATCATGTAAAAACTGAGGTTTCTTTCTCAAAAAGTTAAAAAAATTCTTCAAAATCGTATAAAACGGGGATTTCTATATCAAAATGCGAGAAAAATTCGTCAAAATCGAGTAAAAACGGGGATTTTCCTATCAAAATGCGAGAAAAATACGTTAAAATCATTTAAAAACTAAGGTTTCTCTCTCAAAAAACGAAAAAATTCGTCAAAATCGTGTAAAAACGGGGATTTCCCTATCAAAATGCGAGACAAATTCGTTAAAATCGCGTAAAAACTGGGGTTTTTCTCTAAGCAAACAAGAATAATTAATCAAAACCGTTTAAAAACTGAGCTTTTCCTCCCATAAAAGAGAGAAATTTTTGTCAAAATCATGTAAAAACTGAGGTTTCTTTCTCAAAAAGTTAAAAAAATTCTTCAAAATCGTATAAAACGGGGATTTCTATATCAAAATGCGAGAAAAATTCGTCAAAATCGTTTAAAAACTGAGCTTTCTCCCCCAAAAAGAGAGAAATTTTTGTCAAAACAAAATAAACACAAAAAACCAGAAAATTTCGTCAAAATCATGTAAAAACTGAGGTTTTTATTTCAAAAATAGAAAAACAAAAAAAGTCCTCAAAACCGTGGACAAATGAGGGTTTCCTTAACAAAATACAAGAAAAATTCGTTAAAATCTTATAAAACTGGGGTTTTTTTTTTTTCACAAAAAACGAGAAAATTTGCTCAAAATCGTGTAAAAAATGAGGTTTTCCTCCAATAAACGAGAGAAATTCATCGTTTAAAATCGTTTAAAAGCTGAGCTTTTTTCACCCAAAGAGAGAGAGAGAGAGAGAGAGAGAGAGAGAGAGAGAAGTTTTCGCCAAAATCATGTAAAAACATGCGCTTCTGTCTATAAAACCAGAAATTTTCTTCAAAATCATGTAAAAACTGAGGTTTCTATCTCAAAAAAAAAAAAAAAAAAAAAAAAAAAAATCGTCAAAATTGTGTACAAGCGAGGGTTTCTTCATCAAAATTCCAGAAAAATTCGTTTAAATCGTATAAAAACTGGGGGTTCTCTCAAAAACGAAAAAAATTGGCCAAAATCGTGTTATAAATCGAGGCTTCTCCCCAAAAAACGAGAAATTCGTCAAAATCATGTAAAAACGGAGGTATTTCTATCAAAATGGGAGAAAATTTCGGCAAATTTTAGTAAAAACTGAGATTCTGAATAAAAAAAAGAGAGAAAAATTCGTTGAAATAAGGTAAAAACGGAGGTTTCTCCTACATAAGTCATGTATAAACTTTTTTTTTTTCTCTCAAAAAACGAGAAAAATTGCTCAAAATCGTGTAAAAAAGGTGACGTTTTCCTCAAAAAAAAAAAAAAACAAGAGAAATTCGTCAAAATCATGTAAAAAGGGAGGTATTTCTATGTAAATGCGAGAAAATTTCGCCAAATTCTAGTAAAAACTGAGATTTCTCTCTCAAAAAGAGAGAAAAATTAGTTTAAATCGAGTAAAAACTGAGGTTTCCTTCTCAAAACGAGAAAAAAATTTCGCCAAATCGTAAAAACTAAGTTTTCTCTCTCAAAAGGCGAAAAAAATTCGTCAAAATCGTATAAAAAATTAGGTTTGTGTTTTAAAATTGAGAGAAATTTCTTCAAAATCATGTAAAAACTGAGGTTTTTCTCTTAAAAAGCGAGGAAAATACGTCAAAATCCATCAAGGTTTGTCCATGAATAAAATGTTTTACTAGATTTTGGGAATTTTCTTCGGTTTTTTGGGGAAAATTCCCATTTTTTATGCTTTGTCGAATAATTTCCCGTCTCACTGCATTTTCGCATATCCCCCCCCCCCCCACCGTTTTTTGACGAAAAATTCCGAAACTTTTTTTTGGACTTTTTCTACAGTCTTTAATTTTTTCCAATAATTTGGTACCCCCGGATTTTTGGGCATTTCCCTCGGGTTATTTTTACATTTTTGACATATTCGACCTTTTGTCAAAGGATTATCCCTTTGAACTAATTATTTTTTTGTCCAAGAACTGCCCTATTTACCCCCCCGTAGAGTCGAACTTTTTGGCCTTTCTCTTTGCCTTTTGTCGATGGATTATCCTTTTTACCTGATTCTCCCATGAATCAGAATTTTTTCAAATTACACCTTTCACCACGTTTTTTAAATAGATTTTCAAGCCAAAGGAAAAATGAGTAAAAAACTTGATCCTACCGTTGCTTGAATTGGCTCTGCGATAGGCAGAAAGGGCGTCTTGAGTTTGACCAAAAGGGAAGCGGAAAGTAAACAAAAACTCACAGGAACTGGGCAAAGGTGATCTGTCAAATAATCGTATAATAATCAATGCGTGAAACTTATTTAAAATTTTACTACCTCAGTCAACCCTTTCATTCTTAAATAAGTTATTGTGATACCCTCCACGTCGGGTTTTTGGGGCGGGGTCTTCCAGACCCCGTAGAGTAAATTCGAATATGAATCTACACCGATCTCAACTTTGTCTGTGGTTCCGGCCGGCCGTAGCATTTTTTTCCGGAACACTTTACGGCCACAGTTTTCAACCGATTTTCACCAAATTTTCACAAAAATTTCTTTAGTCTGTGAACAAGAAACTAACAAAGGCGATTTTTGAATTTCGAAAAAATGGCGGAGATATGTCTGTTTGAAATTTTAAAAAATTCGCTGCGGCCGAACCGTTGGTCCGATTTTCACCAAATTTTCAACAACTACGGCTTATATTTTTTAAGAATTTTTGGTGTAAAAAAATTGCCACTTTTTAATTATTTATTTTTTTTAGTAGGGAGAAATTTCATACTTCTACCCATTACGAGAGGCAGATCCCTAGGACAAAGTTCCCATTATTTCTACCTTGACACTTAAAAAAAAATTTCGAAAAAAAGAACTTAAAAAATTTTTCAAAAAAAGCGCAAAAAAAAAGAAAACCCGGAAAATTTTTCGAAAAAAAACAACGAAAAATAAACAAAAAAAAGTTAGAAAATTTTTCGAAAAAAAAAAAAAACTCCCCCTTCCCTTATACTTTCCCCTCCTTTATACTTTCCCTCCCTTCGTTATATGTACTTTCGTTCCCTTATACTTCCCCCTCTGTTATACTTCCCCCTCCGTTTTACGTCCCATCCGTTATACTTCCCCCTCCTATATTGTTCCTTCTCTTCAAGGAAGTTTTCGTTGGAAGCTCTTCAAACCAGTACTTTTTCATTGATTTCATTGAAGTCATAGTTGAATGTAATTAAAATCAATTTAAACAGTCTGGGAGAGCGTTAAAAAGTGGTTTTATGAAAAAAAGTTATATGTAAACCCCCCTTAATTTAAATCAAAGAATTTGACGGTGTAGTTTAAAATGCGTTTGTATATACAGGGTACCCCCGACAGAACGTAATTTCGTTATTTCAAATGAGAACCCCTATTTTTATTTCAGATTCGTAATCTGCGCAAAACTTCAAGTTGATTTGACCATTTTTGACAACCTTAAAATATTTCAAATTTTAGCGTTTTTTGCGCTAAAATTGACCTAAGAGACTCATTTTTTTTTAAATTCCACTTCTTTTTGTCGGAAGTTTCCAACTATTACAATTCAAGCATTTTCGCACTCTGCATCAAGAGATGTCGTCGCTAACGGCCTTTCTTCAAGTTAGAACCCAAATTTCTTACTTCAGAAATGAAAATAAGTGATTTTTTAACGGATTTTTTTTTCATTTTGATGCATAACTACAAAAGACGCTGTTGCTCTTTCAAAAATTATGGTCCGATGCATGCAGAATGCGAAGATGCTTGAATTTGTGATAGTTGGAATCTTTGGTCAAAAAGAAAATGTCAAATCAACTTGATATTTTGAGTAGATTACAAATCTGAAATGAAAAATAGGGGTTCTCATTTGAAATATCGAAGTTGGAAACTTCGGGCAAAAAGAAGTGAAATTAAAAAAAATTAGTCTCTTAGATCAATTTTAACGGATTTTAGCGTGAAAAACGCTAAAATTTGACATTTTTTAAGGTTTTCAAAAATGATAATATGAATAGTTGGGGGCACTCTGTATATCCAAACGCATTTTAAACTACACCATCAAATTCATTGACTTAAATTAAGGGGGGTTTACTTTTAATTTTTTTTCCATAAAACAGTGCCAACTTTTTAACGCTCTCCCAGACGTGTGCCATGTGTTTCCGGACACCCTATATACATTCGTGTCAATTAAGGAGGATATACATTTAAGTTTTAAAATATTGTGCAATAAATTAAAATATTATTAAAAAAACTAGTTTTTTTTAATAATAAACTATTATTCTATTAAGACTTTCGAATGAGTGAGTACGCAGACTATTTGCTGAAGACTCTTTTCCAGTATGGGCGTCATCAGAAATTTCTTCCCAAAGAAGCACAAATGGAAAAAAAAGAGTTAAATTTAACCCCCCCTCCCCTGTTTTTTGACGAAAAATTGATTACAAATAACGAATTTTAATATTGGTGTACAGGGTGTCCCAGAGCGAGATCAACGTCGTTATTTCAAACGAGGACCCCTATTTTTTATTTCAGAATCGTGATTTTAACAAAATTTCAATTTGAATTGATTCACCTCTTTGAAATTCTAAAAATACCAACTTTTAGCCCAAATTGCCCAAATATCCCTTGAAATTGACTACACAAAATGTTTTTAAATATAACTTTGTTTTGTCGCAGGATTCCTGCTATTACAAATTGAAGCGTCTTCTGCACCATTGGTTATCGAATCTTAACATCCCTAATTCAACAAGTACCACTTTCTTTCAGATTCAAAATCTTCTGAAAATTTTCAAGTAGCTTTGGGTATTCATTTGAGTGGACCAATTTTGAAGACTTCAAAAATGTCAAAATTTTTTTCTTTTCTTTTTTTTTTTTCTTCTTATTCATCTTCTTCATAGCTCTTTTGGCAGCGCTCACTATGATAATCAACAAAAATTCAATTTTACGAATTTTGAATGAATTAATTTCTTGGCCAGTTGGGTCTTTTGGCCAAAAACCAGGTAAAAAGGGTTCGAGGGTGGCATTTAAAGGATTAATTTTTGGGGATTTCCACTTTCTAATTTTCACGAAGGCGCCAAAGAGGGGTGAAAAAAGAGGGTGGGAGAAAAACGAAGGAAGGAAGGAAGAAAAGAATAAACCATCACTTTCGAGTAAACCAGCATACAGCGAACAACTGCACTGCCACCCCCACAGCGAATATACAAAGTCAAATTTTCAAGTCCTACGTTCTGAATATAGGTATGTAATTTAACAGTCAATAGTCATATGTTTATTTTATTTTAATTTTTTTTTAAACCAAATGATTTATTTCAGATATTTTGGTGTTCTTTCTCAGAAGTCAGAATTTTTACGTCAATCGAAAAAATGATGAACCAAGATTTCGATGTGGAAATTATAGCCGAAGATGGAGTTGTCAAAGTAAGAAAATTTACTTTTTTAAAATTAAAATTAATAAAAAAAAAACCCCTCCAAATTGCAATTTCATTTATGCATGTATTTATACATTTTTTTTTCTCCCCCCGTCATTTTTTCTCATTGAAAATTATCCTTTCATTTTTTTTAATTGTTTTATAATTTTTCAGGCTCATCGCTCGGTGTTGTCGGCCAGCTCCCCTTATTTTGAAGCGATGTTTTCATCGAATTTTGTAGAAAAGGAGAAGGATAAGATTGAGATCCATTACGTGGACGCGGATATATTGAGGATAATCGTGGAATACCTTTATACTGGTAAGATAATTCATATAAAAGAGACTTAGTGGGTCTATGGTCAAAGTTTTTAACTCGGATACTGGGTCTTCTTCCACGATTTTGCACAAAAGAACGGATTGCCGGTGTTTTTTACCCTCCGCATTTTCCTTAGTTTTTGGCGGAGGACCCAATTTATTATTTCATTTTTGTCTGCCCAAGAATCACATTTTTAGACTTATTTTTTAATCAACTTCATGATAAGATTTGTAGTTTATTTTCTCACGGTTTTTGCCCAAAAATCATCTTAAAAAATTTATTCTGATATTTTGGCAAGAATTTCTGTCTCTCGGAATTTTTTTCTTCTATGAGCAAACAGTAATAATTGATTTTTTTGTATAATTTTTTTGCCTGGCAAAAACTGCTCATTAGCATTAAGGTGCTCCCTCTCAAGATGCTGGAAAGAACCATTTTACTGGAGCGAGGGCTTATATCCCAATATTGACTTTAGGCCCCAAAAAATAAATAGACCTTTTTAATTAATTATTGTTATTTTATTTATTATCGTTGTTATTATTTTTTTTAGGGAGATTACAACTCAATCAGGATAATGTCTTGAATCTGATTGTCGCCGGCGATATGCTGGGTCAGAAAGATGTCGTTGATGAATGCACATTTCACCTCATCAGACATACACACGTTACGAATGCTGTTGGCCTTTTTCTGTAAGAAATAAATTAAAATAAAACCTTCAAAAAAATTAAACAATTCTGTATTTTCAGGTTTGCAGAGCAACACCACCTTCATAAATTGGCTGAGTTTATAAGGAAGTTTATCGAGGAGAACTTCCAGGCCATCGCCAACGAAGAAGAGTTTTGCGGGTTGGAAAAGGCCCATTTTATTCGATTTTTAAAAAGCGAGTTCCTCAGGGTTGACGGCGAGTACCAGGTATTTTAAAGAAAACATTATAAAATATGAATAATAATTTTATTTTGTAGGTGTTGCTCGCTGTCATTAAGTGGATCTCCAGTGATATTTCTGAAAGGAAATGTCACTTGGATGACCTCTTAAGGTACACCAGAATTCCGCTTATCCCCACAAAAATATTGAGGGACTGTATAGAGGAAATGCCTCAATCTCCCTTAAAAGTAAGAAAATATTAATTATATTTTGTTTTTTCTCTAATAATTTTTTTTTTTAAAAGTTCGCTTTAAAATGCATGAGGGTGGACATGCACATCAAAAAGGAAAAGAGATTCCCTTTGTTCTCCCAACCTCGACTCGGAGCAATAAAAGGAATTTACTTGATTGGAGGGAAGAAAATAGACATAAACAGTTCGTGGTCTAGTTTTGATATCAATCATCACATGACCATTGACCACTTCGATTCGTCTACAGAGTAAGAACATAGAAAAATTAATTTTCCATTTTATTTATTTTTTCGTTGTAGCAAATGGACAAGCGACTTGAAAATGGACAAATTTAGAAGTCTACCAGGGGTAGCATCGGTCAACGGCCAAATTTATATTGTCGGCGGCAGCTACGAACCGATGTCATATCTTAATGGGCCTGCAGAGTATCATGCTGACGGTGTTGCCTATGACCGATTTTCAAACACCTGGTTCAAGATCGCCAGTATGGTATGTTTCATCCATTTTATTTTTACTCTACTATCGGGTCTTGGGAAATTGTCCTCCTTACAAATTCATCTTCACCGATCCCAACCTTGTCTGCCGTGCCGGCCGGCCGTACCATTTTTTCAGATACTTCCCACCTTGAATCTTCCTCAGTAGTTAAACAAAGAAATTTCTCAAGCGATTTTTTAATTTCGAAATTTTTTTTGAAGATATTACCATAAATCTGTTTAAAATTTTAAAAACTGCGCTGAGCGATTTGTCCGATTCTCACCAAATAATCCTCGTATTTTTTAAGAATTTTTGGTGCAAAAATTTTTTTCGTAGTAGGGAGAAATTTTATCTTTTCGCATTGATGAGAGGGACATACCTATGGCAGACGGTCCATTATTTCTGCCAGGATAATTAATAAATTTGTAATTTAAAAAAAAGTCTCTTTAGAATAAATAAATAAACAATTTTTTTAATGACTAATTTTTTTAGAGTGAACCGAGGTGCAACTTTGGCTTGTGCGCTATCGACGGTTACCTCTATGCGATTGGTGGATCCGCCTATGGCAAACCGACAGCCTCTATTGAAAGGTAAATACCTTCAAATTCCTGTATTTCTTCTTCTTCTTATATTTTATATTTTGCTAAAACATAAAAATTTCAGATATGACATCGAGAAAGATAAATGGAGTGTTATAGGGCAGTTACCTGAACCTCGGTATGGCATGAGAATTGCAGCCTACGAAGGTAAGATATTTTATTTAATTTTCGAAAGGAAATTAACAGTTTTTTTAGGAAAAGTATATATTGTCGGAGGGACTACTCCAGGTGGAAATCTAGATAATGAGTTTATTAAGTTTGACCCAACGACTGGGCTGTTCACGTCGTTGCCTCCCATGTTGGACCAAAGGACAGCAATGGGCGTCACCATTCTCAATGGATACCTGTACGCTGTGGGAGGTTCCCATAATGAAGCCCCTTTGGATAGAGTTGAGCGATATTCGTTCAAAGATGTAAGTATGAAGATTTAAAAAGTAGATTTTCATCTAAAAAAATAATTTTATTTGGCCATCATTTATCCCATAACTGAGGGATTGGCTCTGGCGACGACTGTATTTGTAATGCCACTAGATTCCCAGTTGGGGGAGGGGGATCAAGGAAAGCTGAATATGCAAACTGTTATAGCTTCTCAAAAATTGTATGTTCCTATTTCTAACCATTTTTATTTATTTTCAGAATGAATGGAGCCGAGTGGCGTCAATGCGGAAGCCCCGATGGTTCCCGGCTGTAGCTGCTTGCGGAGGATGCATTTACGCTATGGGTACCCAGCTACGGCTTGATGTAAATTTCTATCTTACTCTTCCAGTTTCGTCGTCCTCTGTAGAAAGGTACAACCCACAAAGAAACGTGTGGGAAGAATCTGCTAGTTTGCCCGAAAGCCGCACTCAGGCAGTTGCCATCGCTTTGTAAAAACTGTATATAATAGTACTGCATTTTTGCATTTTAATTTTGTATCATAAATTAGTTACTGTATTAAATTATCTTTGCATATTTTTTTTCTCTATATATTCGTTTATTTTATTCTGTTTCTATTTATTCATTTTTTTTCCCATTGGCAAGTTATGTAAAATCATGGCAGGAAGCCATATTACAAGGAGTATCTTGGAGCCTAGAAATTGGCTATCTGGAGAAAGAAAAAAAAGGGTCTCTTCGTAATAGAAGGATGAGGAAGGGTATCTCCCAGAAGATGAAATGGCCTTAAAATTTAATTTAAAGGGAGTTATTAGGCTCAAAAAAGGCTGAAAATCAGCTACATCAGAATAGCTGAGGAAAATCGAATTAAAAGGGAGTCTCTCTGGAAATAAGAAAACTTTTTGGAAAATGGTCGGTTTAAGAAAAAAAAATTTAGTTAGAAAAGACGAGATTGTGATTTTATCGAGTTTTGGAATTTGCTCTCAAACAAAACTCCCCTTGGCGGCGTCCCGAAATGTTTTTTTTATCAGGGATAACACAGTTTTCAAAAATTTTACAATACAGAGGAAGGAAGCCCGACGAAGAACCTGTAGACAAGCCTCTTTTCAGAAATTTTAGGATTTTTTTTTTAGGATTTCAGAGTAATCGACAACATATCACCTAACTAATCAGTAATCACTGATTAATATATTACACACCTGTAAACAAGCATTTGGCGACGTCGTCAAGGGGAGATTGGAAAACGTGAGCACGGGCGCTTCATCTCTCCTCAACTTTACTTTTGTCCTACTAAACCCTCAAGAACTGGCGGTCATGATGGTTCAGTATCACAAAAGCCTCGCTTTTCAAAGAGACCCTGATTTTGCAATAGGCCTTTTTTTGGAACGAAAATTTTAACTTCTTTAAAGAAGGTATTGTGATACCCTCAGCCCTGAAAATGTAGTATTCTAGGAAAGAAGTAAAGAAACCGCAAGTAAATGTTATGAGAAGTGGCCAAAAAATTGAGGTAAGGCCGCCATAGAAATTGGATTGAAATAGAGTCAAAATCATTTGAAAACTGAGGTTTCTCTCTCAAAAAGTGAAGAAAATTCGTCAAAATCGTGTTAAAATCGCCTAAAAACTGGGATTATTTCTGTCAACATACAAGAAAAATTCATCAAAATCGTTTTAAAACTGAGCTTTTTCTCCCAAAAAGTGAGAAATTTTTGTCAAAATCATGTAAAAACATAGGCTTCTGTCTCAAAAAAACCAGGAAATTTCGTCCAAATCGCGAGAAAAATTGGTTAAAATAGCAAAAAAACTGGGGGTTTGCTCTCAAAAAACGAGAAAAATTGGTCAAAACTGTAAAAAATGAGATTTCCTTCAAAAAACGAAAAAATTCGTTAAAATTAAGTAAAATCGGTAGTATTTCTATCAAAATGCTAGAAAATTTCGTCAGACTCTTGTAAAAATTGAGGTTTCTGTCTCAAATAGAGAGAAAAATTTCTTTCAACATCATGTCAAAACGGATCTTTTTCTATCAAAATGCGAGAAAATTTCGTCAAATTCTTTTAAAAACTGAGGTTTCTCTCTCAAAAAGAGAGAAAAATTCGTTGAAATCGGGTAAAAACGGCGGTTTCTCACTCAAAATGCGTGAAAATTTCTTTAAAAGTCATGTAAAAACTGTTTTTTTATTTTTTAATCAAATAATGATATATAAATTGGTCAAAATCGTGTAAAAAATGACGTTTGTCTTTTAAAAATCGAGAGAAATTCGTCAATATCATGTCAACGGAGGTTTTTCTATCAAAATGTGAGAAAATTTCGTAAAATTCTAGTAAAAACTGAGGTTTCTCTTTAAAAAGAGAAAAAAATTCGTTGAAATCGGGTAAAAACCGAGGTTTCTATCTCAAAATGAGAAAAAAAAATTTCGCCAAAATTGTGTAAAAACTAAGGTTTCTCTCAAAAAAGGAGAAAAAAATTCGCCAAAGTCATGCAAAAACAGAGGGTTCTCTTTCAAAAAGCGAGGAAAATGCTTCAAAATCCACCCAGAATTTTGACCATGAATAACAAACTTTTTGGACTTTTTTAAAATAAAATTCTGTCCAAGATTGAAATGTT
The DNA here is from genome assembly GCA_014119065.1 of Orius insidiosus. Lineage (NCBI taxonomy): Eukaryota > Metazoa > Arthropoda > Insecta > Hemiptera > Anthocoridae > Orius > Orius insidiosus. The sequence continues at coordinate 150,045 of JACGAQ010000114.1, forward strand.
TTACTAGATTTTTGGGGATTTTCTTCGGTTTTTTGGGCAAAATTCCCATTTTTTAAGCTCTGTCAAAGACTTTCCGGTCTAACTGTATTTTCGCATACACCCCCCGTTTGTTGACGTAACATTCCGAAACTTTTTTTGGCTTTTATATTTTGGAATTTTTCAACGCTCTTTAATTTTTTCCAATATATTGGTACCCCTGGATTTTTGGGCATTTCCCTCGGGTTATTTTTACATTTTTGACTTATTCGACCTTTTGTCGGATTATCCCTTTTACCTGATACTCCCGTGAATCAGAATTTTTTAAAAATACTTTTTCCAAATTCACCTTTCACCACGTTTTTAATATATTGTCAAGCCAAAGGAAAAAAAAAGTGAAGAATTTTAAATTTTCAAAAAGAGCTGAAGTCCGTACCGTTGATTGAATTGGCTCAGATAATTTTCTAGATGTAAAAAAAATGCACATTGACTCAAAAATACAAAAATGCAAAAGTTAAATTTAAACCCCCCTGTTTTTTGACGAAAAATTGATTACAATTTACAAATTTCAATATTGGTGTACAGGGTGTCCCAGAGCCACATCAACTTCGTTATTTCAAACGAGGACCCCAATTTTTTATTTCAGAATCAAAATTTTATCAAAATATCAAGTTGATTTGATTCACCTATTTGAACTTCTAAAAAATACCAGACTTTAGCTGTGTTTTGCCCAAATATCCCTTAAAATTTACCAACGACACAAAGTTTTATTTAAATTTAACTTTGTTTTGTCGCAGGATTCCAGCTATTACAAATGAAGCGTCTTCTGCACTACCAGTTATCGAATCTTAACTTCCCTATTTTAAAAAGAACCCCCTTTTTTCAGATTCAAATCTTCAGTAAATTTCTAATTGGTTTGTGTATTCATTTGAGTATTCAGATGACCAATTTTGACAACTTCAAAAATACCAATTTTTTTGCTTTTTTTCTCTTTTATTGTAACTCCAAATTTGGTAGCGCTCACAATGATAATCAATCAAAATTCAATTTTAAGAATTTTAAATGAATCAATTTCTTCGCCAGTTGGGTCTTTAGGCCAAAAAACCAGGTAAAAAGGGTTCGAGGGTGGCATTTAAAGGATTAATTTTTGGGGATTTCCCCTTTCTAATTTTCACGAAGGCTCCAAAAAGGGGCGAAAAAGGGAAAAAGGAGGGAGGGAGGGACGAAGGAAGGCAGGAAAAAAGAATAAAATATCACTTCCGAGTGAACTAGCATACAGCGAACAACTGCACTGCAACCCCACAGCGAATCAGACCTCAACAGTCAATCGAAAAAAATGATGAACCAAGACAACTATGATGTTGAAATTATTGCCGAAGATGGAGTTGTTAAAGTAAGAAAATTTACTTTTATTTATTTATTTTTAATTACAATTTATAAAAAAAAATTGAAATTGAAATTTCATTTATGCAAGTATTTGTACTGAATTTTTTATTTTTTTTATTGTCCTCTTTTTCTCTTTCTTTCCCCCTTCAGTTTTTCTCATTGAAAATTATCCTTTCCTCTTTTTTAATTGTTTTATAATTTTTCAGGCTCATCGCTCGGTGTTGTCGGCCAGCTCTCCTTATTTTGAGGCGATGTTTTCTTCGAATTTTGTAGAAAAGGAGAAGGATAAGATTAAAATACATTATGTGGACGCGAATATTTTAAGGATTATCGTGGAATACCTATACACTGGTAAGATAATTCATATAAAAGAAACTTAGTGGGTCTGTGGTCAAAGTTTTTAACTCGTATACTGGATCTTTTTCCTCGATTTTGCACAAAAAAACGGATCGCCGGCATTTTTTCCTCTGCATTTCCCGCAGTTTTTTTTTTTTTTTTTTTTTTTCTTTTTCAAAGAACCCTATTTTTTAAATTTTTTTCCAAGAATCACATGTTTAGCCTTTTTTTTCTTTTTACTTAAAAAGAAGAAAAAAAAATTAAATTTTATATAAGTGGCCCATAAAGTTGGATCCTGTGCATGAGGAAATTTTTTAAAACTTATACAATATAGACATTTGTTTAAATTACAAAAATATAATTTTCAAAAATCTACCTAAAAAATAAATAAAATTAGAAAAACAAGAAAACTTATATATAATTTTAAAATATTATATAAAATACATAATTTTGGAGAAAAAATGGAAATTTTATAATTATAAATTGTGATGAAGTTGGTCAAGAAATACATTTTCCGCCGAATCTTTCTAAAAGGATTACGACAACAAAATGGCTGACGGTTTTTTTTGGAAAAAATGTTTTAGTCGAAAAATAAAATTTCTATTTTCCAAAGGAAAACTTTTTCGGAAAAACTGCTCCCAAGACCATATAGGCATTTTCAAAATAAGGAGAACGAGCTTTTGTGAAAAATTTTCCGACGATTTTTAGTGCTCAAATATAGGAAAGTAATTTTAGGGGCGAAAGTGCGGCGATCTCTTGTTTTTGAAACAAAATGCTCGGGCGGTACGATGGGCCTTAAGTAAATAGAAATAGTAAGTAGCAATCAGGTAGACTATTAGAAGGGGAGATTTAAAATTTTAGTTTTACTTTGACTTTTTATAAAGGAAAAATTGATTAGAACATGCTGTATGGCTTATCCAGTTTTTAAATTCTTTTTAAAGAGGATGATGCTTCTAATATTTTTTAAATTGTGGTGTTGTGTTGCATATTTTGATTCCTAGAAAGTTGTTTTTTTTTTTTTTTGCTTATGGCTTTAATTGCAGTTGGTTTTTCAAAAGTTTGTGCTTTTCTAATGTTTTAGAAGGGAATATTTTTCTATTAATATTACTATTCATTTTTGGAAAACGAATAGTAGGACTTTTTGGAGGTAGAGTTGTTCTAAATTAAAGATTTTTGTAGTTTTGAATAGTTTCTTTGTTGAGTATGTTCTGTCTTTTTAAATCATTGTTTTGAGCAAAATACTTTTCTGTGGTTTTAAGGGGTTTTAAGATGGTTTTGCTGGAGCTTCCTATGTGGAGACATGCCAAAAGTTTTATTTATTAAGGCTTTTATTAATTTATTAAGGCTATATTATTTATATGCTTATTAATTTCTCAAAAGGTATGATATTGTTAAGGCTATAAAAGAAATAAACAAGATTTCATAGTTTTTCATTTAGGTCTTTAGTATGGTGATTCCATATTTTCAATTTACCGTCGATTATAAACACACAAAAATAAATAGACTTGTTTAATTAATTATTATTATTTAATTATTATTATTTTTTTAGGGATATTACAACTCGATCAGGATAACGTCATGAATCTGATTGTCGCCGGCGATATGCTGGGACTGAATGATGTCGTCGGTGAATGCACATTTAGTCTCATCAGGCATACAAACGTTTCGAATGCTGTGGGCCTTTACCTGTAAGAAATAAATTCAAATAAAACCTTCCAAAAAATTAAACAATTCTGTATTTTTAGATTTGCAGAACAACACAACCTTCTTCAACTGGCTGAGTGGTCCTGGAAGTTTATCGAGGAGAACTTCCAGGCCATCGCCAAAGAAGAAGAGTTTTGCGAGTTGGAAAAGGCCCATCTTATCCGACTCATAAAAAGCGAGTTCCTCAGAGTAGACAGCGAGTACCAGGTAATTTTAACGAAAATATTATAAAATATGAGTAATAATTTTATTTTGTAGGTGTTGCTCGCTGTCATTAAGTGGCTCTCTAGTGATATTTCTGAAAGGAAAAATTACTTGGATGACCTCTTAAGGTACACACGGATTCCATTGATCCCTACACAGCAGTTGACGGATTGTATAGAGGAAATGCCTCAATCTACCTTAAAAGTAAGAAAATATTTTATTTTCTCACCAATAATTTTTTTTTCATAGCTCGCTTTGAGATGCATGAAAATGGACATGGATCTTAAAAAGGAAACAAGATTCCCTTTATTCACTAACCCTCGCCTTGGAACAATAAAAGGGATTTACATGATTGGAGGAAACAAAATAGACCTAGGCAGCGACTGGTCTAGAGTCGTTGTGAAACCTCATAAGACCATCGAATATTTTGATTGTTCTACTGCGTAAGAACGTAGAAAATAAAATTTCAATTTATTTATTTTTTTATTATAGCACTTGGACAAGCGGCATTGAATTAGAAAAATTGCGAAATCTTCCAGGGGCTGCAACCGTCAACGGCAAAATTTATGTCGTTGGCGGTTGTTTGGGACCAGCTGTCGATCCGAGTGATCCTGAGGAATTTTATGCTGATGGAGCAGTATATGATCCATTTACAAACACCTGGTTCAGTATCGCCAGTATGGTATGTCTTTATCCATTTCCTTACAGAGTTTATTGTTTTACCTTCACTTTTCGGGTTTTTGGGGAAGTTTCTTCCAGTGGAGTAAAATTAATTATTGATATACATATACCGATACCTTGTCTGTTGTACCGGCTGGTCGTAGCTTTTTTTATGGGACACTTTACTGCCATAGTTTTCAATCGTTTTACACTTTTTTAAAATCTTCCTCAGTAGTTGAACAAGGAATTTTTGCGAGCAATTTTTGAATTTCGAAAAAATTTTGGAGATGTGTCTGTTTGAAATTTTAAAAACTGCGCTGAGGCAGTACAATGGGACAGATTTTCACCAAATACTCTTCATATTTTTTAAGCATTTTTGGTGTAAATTTTTTTTTAAAGTAGGAAGAAATTTGATTCTTTTCCACTGGTGAGAGGGACATCCCTTCGGCAGACGGTCCATTATTTCTACCTGGAAATTAAAACTTAGAATAAAAAAATAAAAAATAAAAAACTTTTCTTAATGACTAATTTTTTTAGAGTGAACCGAGGTGGGACTTTGGCTTGTGTGCTATCGGTGGTTACCTCTATGCGATTGGTGGATCCGCCTATGATAAACCGACAGCCTCAATTGAAAGGTAAATACCTTCAAATTCCTGTATTTCTTCATCTTCTTATATTTTATATATTTTGCTAAAACATAAAAATTGTAGATATGACATCGAGAAAGATGAATGGAGTGTTATAGGTCATTTACCTGAACCTCGGTATGGCATGAGAATTGCAGCCTATGAAGGTAAGATATTTTATTTAATTTTTGAAAGGAAATTAATAGTTTTTTTAGGCAATATATATATTGTCGGAGGGACTACTCCAGGCGGAAATCTGGAGAATGAGTTTATTAAATTCAACCCAACGACTGGGCTGTTCACGTCGTTGCCTCCCATGTTGGACGAAAGGAGTGGAATGGGTGTCATCATACTTGATGGATTTCTTTATGCTGTGGGAGGTTCCCATAATAAAGCCCTTTTGGATAGAGTTGAGCGATATTCTTTCATAGATGTAAGTATGAAGATTTAAAAACTAGATTTTCATCTGAAAAATAATTTTATTTGGCCATCATTTACCCCAAAACTGAGGGATCGGTGGTGACGACTGTCTTCGTGATGCCACTAGATTTCCCAGTGGTGAAGGGTGATCAAGCTGAATCTGCAGACTGTTTTAGCTTCTCAAAAATTGTATGTTCCTATTTCTAACCATTTTTTTTAAATTTTCAGAATGAATGGAGCCGAGTGGCTTCAATGAGTACACCCCGATGGTACCCAGCGGTAGCGGCTTGTAGAGGTAGCATTTATGCTTCCGGTGGCCAGCATCGGTATTTCGTAAATTCTCATCGTTTTCTCCCATATAATTCGATCACTGTTGAAAAGTACGACCCACTAAAAAACGTCTGGGACCAATCAGTTAATTTACCCGCTAGCCTCAGTCAATCAGTCGCCATCGCTCTGTAAAAAAAAAAAATTTCGCTTTCACCACTGATCTCGCACAAAAGCTACTGGTCAGCTTTTTATGTACAAAGTTTCATAATTTTTTTTTTTTTTTTTAATTTTTCATATTAGAAATAAGTTACTGTACTACATAGTGCTGTATTTTTGCATTTTAATTTTATATTAGAAATTAGTTACTGTATATAGTACTGCATTTTTTCATTTTTTTTTCAATACATTTGTTTAATTTATTACTTTTTTTATTACTTTCTTTAGTTTTTTTCCCCCATTTGAAAGTTATGTAAAATCAGGGTAGGAAAAATTTGATATTTCTGAGAAGTTTTAGAATAATTGAGGGTAATAAGTATGTAATAGTTGTACAAAATCTGATGAAAGTAAAGAAGGCAGATTATAAGGAGTATCTTGGAATCCTGAGACAGGTTGGCTATCTGGAAAAAAAGGAGGAAGGGTATCTTCCAGAAGATGAGAAAAATGCCTTAAAATTTAATTTAAAGGGAGTTTCTTAGGCTGAAAAAGATAGACGAAAATCAGCTGGATGTATCAGTCGAGAGAAATCGAAGGAAAAGAGAGTCTCTCTTGAAATAAGAAAACCTCTAGGAAAATGGTTGGTTTTTCAATATTAGAAAAACAAAAATTAGTTAGAAAAGACAATAATATAGAGTTTTTGAATTTGCTCCCAATTTACAAAACTTTGACTGTGGTTAGGAAAAATCTTTCTCATCTTTAAGCTATATCAAACACTCATTTTAAATAAAAACTCATTTTATTGATTTTTTTTTTTTTTTAAATCATAAAATTATAATTTAACAAAATTGACGTTGATTTTCTACATTATCATGATTTTTGAATAAAATCTTTTGTATAAATGCAAATGTATTGCATAGCCAAATCAAAAAGAAAAATTTAAAAAAACAAAACCGTTTTTTCACAAAATTTGAGCAAAACTTCAAAGACAAAAACTTCGCTTATTAATTATTATTGTGGCATGGTCAAGTACGTTAAAAGTTTAATTTAAAAAAATAAAAAGCGGTTATTGTGATTATTTACTATTAAGATGTTATTGTGATACCCTCCACGTCGGGTTTTTGGGGAAGGGTCTTCCAGACCCCGGAGGGTCAAATCGATTATTGATCTTTACCGATCTCAACTTTGTCCGTGGTGCCGGCCGGCCGTCCGGCCGTAGCATTTTTTCACTTCGCCACAGTTTTCAACCAATTTTCACCAAATTTTCTTTAGTCGGTGAACAAGAAACTTACGAGGGCGATTTTTGAATTTCGAAAAAATGGCGGAGATATACTTCCCCCTCAGTTATACTTTCCCTCCCTTATACTTCCCCTCCCTTATACTTCCCCTCCCTTATACTTCCCCTCCCTTTTACTTCCTCCTCCCTTATACTTCCCCTCCCTTATACTTCCCCTCCCTTATACTTCCTCTCCGTTATACTTCCCCTTCGTTATACTTCCCCTTCCCCTAAGTTTTCATTGGAAGTACGTTAAAAGTTTAATTTAAAAAATAAAAAGCGGTTATTGTGATTATTTACTATTAAGAAGTTATTGTGATACCCTCCACGTAGGGTTTTTGGGGAAGGGTCTTCCAGACCCCGGAGGGTCAAATCGAATATTGATCTTTACCGATCTCAACTTTGTCCGTGGTGCCGGCCGGCCGTCCGGCCGTAGCATTTTTTCACTTCGCCACAGTTTTCAACCAATTTTCACCAAATTTTCTTTAGTCGGTGAACAAGAATCTTACGAGGGCGATTTTTGAATTTCGAAAAAATGGCAGAGATATACTTCCCCCTCAGTTATACTTTCCCTCCCTTATACTTCCCCTCCCTTATACTTCCCCTCCCTTTTACTTCCTCCTCCCTTATACTTCCCCTCCCTTATACTTCCCCTCCCTTATACTTCCCCTCCCTTATACTTCCCTTTCTTATACTTCCCCCTCTGTTATACTTCCTCTCCGTTATACTTCCCCTTCGTTATACTTCCCCTTCCCCCTAAGTTTTCATTGGAAGCTCTTCAAACTAGTACTTTTTTTAATAATTTAAAAATTCTGCGAAATCTTTGTGCTGGAACCAAATGGTGTTTTCGAGAAGTCTGTAGAGAGTGAGCGGCATCGTCGGGAATACGGATAGAAACCAAGAAATCGAAGATGGGAGGGTGTCTTTGAAAAGTTTAAGTAAACCGCTTATAGTATCCGAATATTCAAGCCTACGCGGTATCACATCGGTCAATTGTTTTTCCACAAGTTTGACCTAATAAGCAAAAAAATTAAAATTTGTATAAAAAAATGTTTACCCATTTTATTTGGACGTTATTTTCTTTGGCGCATCGGTCGAGGCTTTCGTGAAAAAATTTCGTGGTCATCGTTATCGTTTTGTTATCCGCTGAAACTCCTGCGCAAGTCAAAATAAACCTCCATCGTTTATCTTTATCCCAGAAGAAAACATGTCTTAAAATTTTCATTAAAGTCTAAAAACGTTCAAAGCCTTGACCGACCTTAAAACCGTACGGACAGAGGGTCTTTCGTTTGTTTTTTCAAGCATCATCCATTCCACCATATCTCTTACTTCTTCATATTCAATTTCGAAATTGGGTTTGAATTTTTCCATATTTGAGATGATTTCATCCGCGTTTTCTCCAAACGGGTGGCCTCCTCTGGTAGCCAAATAATGGATTATCATACCGCAAACGTATATGTCCGACTGCATGCCTACGAATAGCTAAAATATACATTTTAGAAAAAGATAAAACTGATTTTATCCGACCTTTTTGTGCTCTCTGAAAAACCAGAAAGTTTCAGGTGCCCACCAAATCTGAGCGTTATTCGAAGGTGGAGCTTGCTGGTAAATAACCTGTAAATAATTTTTGTATTTTAAAATTCGATTTACTAAAAAAATACTGCGCTAATTAATAAAAACGCCATTAGATCCCAACCAATCAGAAGGAATCAAAATCATTTCATGATTTCTCCCACCAGATTCGCTAGACTCGCAAAACTAGAGCAGCTACGTAATAACCCTTTAAAATCGCCATTATATCCCAACCAATCAGGAGGAGTCAATACCATTTCATGATTTCTCCCACCAGAATCGCTATACTCGCAATACTAGAGCAGCTACGTAATAACTCTTTAAAAACGCCATTAGATCCCAACCAATCAGAAGGAATCAATATCATTTCATGATTTCTCCCACCAGAATCGCTAGACTCGCAATACTAGAGCAGTTACGTAATAACCCTTTAAAAACGCCATTAGATCCCAACCAATCAGAAGGAATCAATATGTATCATTTCATGATTTCTCCCACCAGATTCGCTAGAATCGCAATACTAGAGCAGATACGTAATAACCCTTTAAAAACGCCATTAGATCCCAACCAATCAGAAGGAATCAATATCATTTCATGATTTCTCCCACCAGAATCGCTAGACTCGCAATACTAGAGCAGTACGTAATAACCCTTTAAAAACGCCATTAGATCCCAACCAATCAGAAGGAATCAATATCATTTCATGATTTCTCCCACCAGATTCGCTAGACTCGCAATACTAGAGCAGCTACGTAATAACCCTTTAAAAACGCCATTAGATCCCAACCAATCAGGAGGAGTCAATATCATTTCATGATTTCTCCCACCAGATTCGCTAGACTCGCAATACTAGAGCGGCTACGTAATAACCCTTTTAAAACGCCATTAGATCCCAACCAATCAGGAGGAGTCAATACCATTTCATAATTTCTCCCACCAGATTCGCTAGACTCGCAATACTAGAGCAGCTACGTAATAACCCTTTAAAAACGCCATTAGATCCCAACCAATCAGAAGGAATCAATATCATTTCAAGATTTCTCCCACCAGAATCGCTAGACTCGCAATACTAGAGCAGTTACGTAATAACCCTTTAAAAACGCCATTAGATCCCAACCAATCAGAAGGAATCAATATGTATCATTTCATGATTTCTCCCACCAGATTCGCTAGAATCGCAATACTAGAGCAGATACGTAATAACCCTTTAAAAACGCCATTAGATCCCAACCAATCAGAAGGAATCAATATCATTTCATGATTTCTCCCACCAGAATCGCTAGACTCGCAATACTAGAGCAGTACGTAATAACCCTTTAAAAACGCCATTAGATCCCAACCAATCAGAAGGAATCAATATCATTTCATGATTTCTCCCACCAGATTCGCTAGACTCGCAATACTAGAGCAGCTACGTAAAAACCCTTTAAAAAATCCCAACCAATCAGAAGGAATCGACGTCATTTCATGATTTCTCCCACCAGATTCGCTAGACTCGCAATACTAGAGCAGCTACGTAATAACCCTTTAAAAACGCCATTAGATCCCAACCAATCAGGAGGAGTCAATATCATTTCATGGTTTCTCCCACCAGAATCGCTAGAATCGCAATACTAGAGCAGCTACGTATAATAACCCTTTAAAAACGCCATTAGATCCCAACCAATCAGAAGGAATCAATATCATTTCATGATTTCTCCCACCAGAATCGCAAGACTCGCAATACTAGAGCAGCTACGTAGTAACCCTTAAAAACGCCATTAGATCCCAACCAATTAGGAGCAATCAATATCATTTCATGATTTCTCCCACCAGAATCGCTAGACTCGCAATACTAGAGCAGCTACGTAAAAGCCCCTTAAAAAATCCCAACCAATCAGAAGGAATCAATATCATTTCATGATTTCTCCCACCAGAATCGCTAGACTCGCAATACTAGAGCGGCTACGTAATAACCCTTTAAAAACGCCATTAGATCCCAACCAATCAGGAGCAATCAATATCATTTCATGATTTCTCCCACCAGATTCGCTAGACTCGCAGGCTCACCACTTTTTATAAGTAATTAAAAAAATTAAAAAGAATACATTTCCAAGTCCAAATTCTGACAATCTCAACTTTCCATGGCAATCGATTAAAATATTGGTTGGCTTCAGATTTCCATGTATAACAGGATAACGACGAGTGTGAAGAAATTCAATCCCATTAATAACCTTAAAAAAATTAAGAATTTAAACAAAAAAGTTGTTTACTTGTCTTATAAGAAGAGAAGCAATTTTTAAATAAAATTTTGCGGACTTCATCAGAATCAAATATTCGCTTAAATTCCTTTCGAATAAAGGAGTCGCCAAAAATAACTGAAATTCAATAAGTTTTTGAGGAAATATTTTGAAGTAAAAACCTCATTTTTGACTTGGACCAAATGAGTATAGGGGACGAGAAAATCTGAATGGAGATTAATCAATGATTTTAAGGAAAACTCCAAAGTTTCGACCATCATCTGCTCAGCGAGGGTCTCCCTCGGGATTTTTTTCACAGCCAAAATATTTTTTGCTGTAAAAGAAAAAAGATTTTTGAATTGAAAAATATGTTTACGTACTGCATAGATCCAATCCTAAATAGACGTCACTGAAACTTCCATCTTTGATTTTACATTCTGAAATATTTTCTGTAAAAACGATATCGTGGATGTTCCCAGATTGAATATGCTTATCCCAAGCTGTGTTTAAATTTGAAATTTTTTCTTGATATGTATTGTTTGAAATAAAACGTAATGTTTTTTCTCGACATGCAGGGCAGATGAGCTCTAATTTTTTGTTTTCTTCTGAAGGATATGTCTGACTGTCTGCGGCGGCGAGAAGTTTGTCAGTCCTCAGCCACTCATCAGATGAAGAATCGTCAAAATCGCTATCATCGCTGGATTCATTTTCTTCAAATTTGGTTTCCTCTAATTTTGACATATTTGATGTTAACTCTTCTATAGTCGATTTACATAGGTCCTGTTTTGATTTATAATTTGTTTTTAGAGTTTCGTGTAAGTTTTTCCATTTGTTTTTGACCAAATTTAAAAAATGGGATTCCATATCTGGTAAAATGAGCTTCAGTTTTAAACTTTCGTCTAAATCGAATATTTCAGGGTATCCATTTTTGAAGTCTTTTTCCCAAGATTTTTCGTATTTTTGTAAAACTTGGTTTAGTTTTTGTTCAAGTTCTTTTAGGGTTTCAAATTGATTTTCTTCCGTGCATGTATCTCCGCTTCCTAGTTCGATTTTGATTTCTCGGACGTTTTTCGGCTCTTCGGGACATTCGGCGACTCCAAAGAGGTCGCAGCCTTCTTTGAGGTAATCGTTCCAATTCGAACTTTCATGAACTAATTCGTGATTCTCAGGCCAAACTTCGAAAACTTCTTTCTTCCTGGGGACCTCCTTAAATAAATTTTCCTCAGATCTTTTTTTCTTCATGTTATTCTCCTTTTTGTATGGCTCAAGAGATTTAGTCCTTTTATCAAATCCTTTTTTCTTCTGATTCTTAACCGAATTTTGCTTTGTTTCATTCAAAATGTTACTAAAATTATTTATAGACTCTCGAACAAGATCGACGTGTTTATCATCAGGATAAAGCGAAGTAAAAGGAAACGCTGAAGACTTCGAAATTTTATAATAATGCATAAGAACATTTTGATTTTTCCTTATAAAATTTTTCGAACTAATATGATTACACGTTAAAAATATAGGAAGCATCATTTTTCTCGCGTTCACACCAGTGTTATGCCTAAAATTTATTTTGTGAAATGAAAAAAAAATAAGTTTTTACTTTTTTATCGCTTTTAAGCAGATTTCTAATATCCCGGAATCGTAGAGGGAGCCGTAGAGTTCGTCGGAAGAGATTTCGCTCATGCAGCATTCGCAGAAACGTAAAATCTCCGATAAAATCATAACGCATGAAACGACGTTTTCTTCGCTTTCGATGTGTTCTTCTAATATCTGGAATAATTTTATTTAATTTATATTGTTTATTTGGGGACTTGCTTCGCTCAATATTTTGAAGATCTTCATGTCTAGAAAGGCTTTGACGTTGAAGAGGCATCGGATTGTGAAGGTTACGATGTTCTGCGTTGTGGAAAACGTCTCGTTTCCTTTTTCAAGAGGTTCTTTTATTATTTGGAATCTCTTCTAAAAAAATATTATTAATATAAAAAATTCTGCAACTTTCTCAATTTTTAACCAATTAAAATTTTTTATAGCACTAAAAAGGTCAATAAAAATTGAGATATGAGGTTTTCTTGGCTTTTTCTGCTTCAGTGATTTAGGCGTTTTGAAACCAGATGTTCAGGCTCCATAGCGCCCGATTTTTACGAATTCTTTTAGGCCAAAAAAAAATCTTTCTACCAATAACATTTTTGCTCGTTTTGCACGCCATTTCGGTCAAGAAACTTTTAGAAAAGATTTTCAATTTTTCTTCCCTTTTATGGCTAAAAATCCATATCTTTTAATGGATAGTTGAAAGAAAAACTTTTTAAAAGGCAATATAAGTTCAAATATCCTAGAATGTAGGTACAGAGGGCCGAAGATTTTTTTCCCATCAGAGTTTTGGCCGTTTGTTCGCAATTTTGGGGAAGTCCTTCTAACCTTTTTTTCCTTTGGCTTTTTTAGGCTGAAAAACCACCTTTTTACTGGATTTTCTTTTTCATTGATCTTTCTACCTGATTTTTGGCTAATTGTTTAGGTTTTTGATTGAGAAACCCCTATTTTTTCCCCATTTTTTCTCCCTCTTTCTGCCAAAAAACACATTTTTTGAGTTCCTTCTTGCTCAAATACCCTTTAAAATGGATTTTTGGGCGTTTTCTTCGGTTTTAAATGAGAGAAACTATTTTTTTAATGGATTATTTGGTCATGAACATTGGTTTTTTGCTGAGAAACTTCTATCACATTAAATTTCTAAGGCATCCCCCCCCCCCCTCGTTTTGCTCGCTATTTCGGCCAAGAAACTTTAAGAAAAGGTTTTCAATTTTTCTTCTCCGTTCTGGCTAAAAATCCATATTTTTAATGGATTCTTGAAAGAAAAACTTTTTAAAGGGCAATATAAGTTGAAATATCCTAAAATGTAGGTACAGAGGGCCGAAGATTTTTTTCCCATCAGAGTTTTGGCCGTTTAGCTCGCAATTTTGGTTTAAAAAAATTCCTTCTAACCTTTTTTTTCTTTCGCTTTCTTAGGCTGAAAAACCACCTTTTTACTGGATTTTCTTTTTCGTTGCTTTTTCTTCCTAGCAACCATTATTCTACTGATTTTTTTTGACGGAGGAGCTATCTTCTTACCCGATTTTTGGCTAATTTTTTACGTTTTTGGTTGAGAAACCCCTCTTTTTTTCGCTTTTTTCTCCCTCAAAACACATTTTTCTCCCTCTTTTTGCCAAAAAACACATTTTTTGAGTTCTTTCTTGCTCAAAAAACCCTTTAAAAAGGGATTTTTGGGCGTTTCCTTTGTTTTAGATCACAGAAACTATTTTTTTATGGATTTTTTGGTCATGAACATTGGTTTTTTTGCTGAGAAACTTCTTTTAAACTATATTTCTAAGGACGTCCCCCCCCCCCAAACCTCTTGGATATTGGTGAAAAAGTTTACCATCAAGTATGCTTTAAAACTTCTTTTGGAGGTCTTCCTATCGAAAGTTTCCATCAATTTTTCCATCGAACGATTCGGCATTTTCATTTTGTTTTCCACAAAAACGAAATGGCGTAGCACAAAGCTGTACATCCTTTCTGTTCAAAATTGTTTAAATAATTTGTTTTGATTAATTAGTTTATTACGTGGTCTTCGATCAAAACGTCTGCCTTATGTTTTAATAATGTGACGATGGAATCTTCATGGAAAATCGTACATGCGATCATCAATGGTGTGATGCCTTTTCCGGTTATGCGGTTTATGTTGACGTTTGATGACGTAGCAATGACGTCGATGGCTGCATCCCAGTGGCGTTTGACCAAATAATGAAGTACGGAATAGCCAAACTAAAAATTGAGATGAAGGATTAATTTAGAGTGCTCTTCCCACTGGAGGGGCTGGGAGATGAAGGGTTTAGTGGTTTAGCTCTTTCCCAATAGAAGATTTGTCTGCAAGGGCCATTGAAGATTCAAAAGTGCGGAAAAAAATGACTACTTGAAAATAATCCTACCTCATTTGTATGGTTGACATCGATTTCTGTATCTTGGATTTTAAACCAGAAATCTATGAACTCATCTTGGTCCCATGCAGGCGTCTGTAGGGCGACAAGAAGGACGTTATTTCCGTGCGTGTCGCTCATATTCACATCCGCTCCTCTCCTAAATAGAAAATCCGCCATGCTAACAAGCTTCAGCTTCACAGCCCACATCGTCGCAGTTTTCCCATCCTGATTATTAGTTTTACTTTTCGACATTTTGTTTACCTCAAACGTTTATTTAGATCGTAGCCGTCAACCAATAATTTTTTGACGATATTGAATTTCCCTAAGACTACGGCGCCGAGGAGGGCGTTTGTCTCGTTCTAAAAATCACTTCTGTAAATGGGACAAAACGTTCTTTTTATACCAGTTCCGTTATTTTGAGAATATTCATGATGATAACGATTTCGTCGCTTTTGAACATAAAAGAGACGACGTTTTTCTCATGCTTTGACGTCTCTTCCTGTTCGCTCTTCCAAGTTTCCCTTTTGTCCGTCTCCTGCCTTTTCGAGTCTTTCTTCTTCAATTTTTTACTCCGAGTCATCTTTTTAAAAAGAATATTAGAATGAATACGACAACAAAAATTAACAAAGTGAATTCAATAAAAACATTTCAGATAAATTGTCAACGAGGATTAATGATTTTGTCAAGGATCATGTGTTACACAAACTAAAATGAAAAATATTTTATTTCCTTTTATTCAAGGCGCAGACCCGCAATACCTCAAAGCCTTCGTAGACAGCCTATATTAATGATCCAAGGAGCTTGAAAATTCTGACTTATTATGAAAAATAGTTTTTTTGGGTAGGCTTCATTCGCATTTTAGTGCGTTGCTAAGAAAGATTGAGAGTTGGATCAGCTGGATGCAATAGTTTTGACTTTTTGTCTAGATGACTGGGAGAAATGAGATGTTAAAAAGTACTTTTTTTTTGTTCGAAAGTTAGCGGAAGTTGGTAGACCTTTTTCTCTCTCTAAGCTAGGATTTATGGATTTTATTGTACCAATAGTAGGATTGCAATAGGATTATAAGGATTATAGGAATAAGATTATAATGGGAAAGATGCCACCAAGAGGAGCTTCAAAAACGAGAACTATGAAAGATTAGGAATAGATTTAGATCAGCTGGATGCCATAGATTTGATTTTTTGTCTACATATTTGTCCAAAAATCTAGAATTAAGCTGACAGAGCTACACACCAAAATATGCCACCAAGAGGAGTATCAAAAACGAGAACTAAGAATGATAGGGAGTAGATTTAGATCAGCTGGATGCCATAGATTTGACTTTTTGTCCAAATATTTGTCCTAAAATCTGGCATTAAGTTGATAACTACACACCAAAATATGCCACCAAGAGGGGCATCAAAAACGAGAAATATGAAAGATAGGGAGTAGATTTAGATGAGCATCAAAAAAGGAGAACTAAGAATGCTAGGGAGTTGATTTAGATCAGCTGGATGTCATAGATTTGAATTTTTTTTGTCCAAATTTAGCCAAAAATCTGGTACTAAGCTGACAGCTACACACCAAAATATGCCACCAAGAGGAGCTTCAAAAACGAGAACTAAGAAAGATAGGGAGTACATTTAGATCAGCTGGACGACCTAGATATGACTTTTTGTCCAAATATTTGTTCAAAAATCTAATACATAATACTAAGCTGACAGCTGCACACCAAAATATGCCACCAAGAGGAGCACCAAAAACGAGAACTATGAAAGATTGGGAGTAGTTTCAGATCAGCTGGATGCCAAAGATTTGATTTTGTCCAAAAATCTGGTATTTAGCTGACAGCTACACACCAAATATGCCACCAAAAGCAGTATCAAAAAAAGAACTAAGAAAGATTGGGAGCAGATTTAGATCAGCTGGATGCCATAGATTTGACTTTTTTGTCTAAATATTTGTCCAAAAATCTGGTATTAAGGTGACAGCTACACACCAAACCATGCCACCAAGAGGAGCTTCAAAAACAGAACTACGAAAGATTGGGAATAGTTTTAGATCAGCTGGATGGCATAAATTTGTTTTTTTGTCTTAATATTTTTTTTTAAATCTGATAGGTATTAAGCTGACAGAGCTACACCAAAATATGCCACCAGGAGGAGCATCAAAAACGAGAACTAAGAAAGATTGGGAGTAGATTTAGATCAGCTGGATTCCATCGATTTGACTTTTTGTCTAAATATTTGTCCAAAAATCTGGTATTAAGGTGACAGCTACACACCAAAATATGCCACCAAAAGGAGCATCAAAAACGAGAACTATGAAAGATTGGGAGTAGATTTAGATCAGCTGGATACCATAGATTTGACTTTTTGTCTAAATATTTGTCCAAAAATCTGGTATTAAGGTGAGAGCTACACACCAAAATATGCCACCAAGAGGAGCATCAAAAACGAGAACTATGAAAGATTGGGAGTAGATTTAGATCAGCTGGATTCCATAGATTTGACTTATTGTCTAAATATTTGTCCAAAAATCTGGTATTAAGGTGAGAGCTACACACCAAAATATGCCACCAAGAGGAGCATCAAAAACGAGAACTATGAAAGATTGGGAGTAGATCAGCTGGATGATGTAGATTTGACTTTTTGTCTAAATATTCGTCCAAAAATCTGATATTTAGCTCACAGCTACACACCAAAATATACCACCGAGATGAGCATCAAAAACGAGAACTAAGAAAGATTGGGAGTAGATTTAGATCAGCTGGATTCCATAGATTTGACTTTTTGTCTAAATATTTGTCCAAAAATCTGGTATTAAGGTGACAGCTACACACCAAAATATGCCACCAGGAGGAGCATCAAAAACGAGAACTAAGAAAGATTGGGAGTAGATTTAGATCAGCTGGATTATATAGATTTGAATTTTTTTTGTCCAAATGTATGTCCAAAAATCTGGTAAAAGCTACACACCAAAATATGAACGAAGAGTAGCATCAAAAACGAGAACTAAGAAAGATTGTGAGTAGATTTAGATCAGCTGGATGTCATAGATTTGACTTTTTGTACAAATATTTCTCCGAAAATCAGGTATTTAGCTAAAAAAAAACATAACTTAAACATAAATTAAAAGTGTCATTAATCATGAAATTCGAAAAGTTTAGACCCAAAGTACCATAGCTGCTTGTCTCACGTTTTAAAATACGTTCCACGCTTAATTATAAAAAAATGTAGGTTTGTATGGACAAAAACGCAACGGGATTTAAAAAAAAAATTAAAATTAAGATGGAACGGAGGTTGAATAGAAGGTAGGCTAGTGGTGATGAGGGGTTGCTACACACCAAAATATGTCACCAAGAGGAGCATCAAAAACGAGAACTAAGAAAGATAGAGAGAAGATTTAGATCAGCTGGATGCCAAAGATTTGACTTTTTGTCCAAATATTTGACCAAAAATCTGGTATTTAGCTTAAAAAAAAATTAATTAAAAAATAAAAGTGTCATTAATCATTAAATTCGAAAAGTTTAGACCCAAAGTACCATAGCTGCTTGTCTCTTTTAAAATACGTTCCACGCTTAATTATAAAAAAATGTAGGTTTGTATGGACAAAAACGCAACGGGATTTAAAAGAAAAAATTAAAATTAAGATGGAACGGAGGTTGAATAGAAGGTAGGCTAGTGGGGATGAGGGGTAGTCCGACTGCAAGAGAGGCAAGCCGGTTATTCCGTACCGTGACTCCGTCCCGTTTAGACCGCGTCCTTTTTTCTTTTAATTTCTCCCCCTTTCTTTTTTAAAGTTTACGAGGGAAGAAACTCGGCGACCCCCTCCGTCCCATAATCAATCCATCCGCGCCAGCCGAGCCAACCCGAAAATTCACGACCTCTCGCTATCAAACGCCATTCTATCATCGCAAAACAGTGTCGGTGCCTTCTAGTCGTAAATGTGACAATGTGACAGTGATTTTTTTCACCGGTGCTCGTGGATTTAAAAAAATATAAATAACTTTTTTTTTTCCATAAAAAGCGAATTTTAACATGTATTTTTAAAATTTTAAAAAAATCCTAAGTGTTTTAAAATTGACGAATTTCTACATTTTATTGGCATTTTATTTATTTTGGTCGCCTGCCACATGCTAGCTGTACTGAAGAAACGTTGGAAGCCTAAAAGGTAATTTTTTTCAATTTTTTTTAGGCGTGATAAAATAATAGAAAAAGTGCGAAATAGATTTATGCTCTATTACGTGTTTATTATGCATGCTTTTAATGATACGGAAATGATTTGAGGGAGAATGGAAGGCAACGGTCTTTACCACCAGCCGGCCGATCAGCTGTTCGGTGGGGGTCAATCAATAGCGCTTTGTAGCGTGAGTCATATCTGACTATTTTTCGTAACCTTGCGTTTTACCTTTTTTACAACTTCTTCCGGGACGTTTCCCGTTTCATCCACCGACGCTCTACTTGGCTCGGATTCGCTTTGGATTCCTTTTTCCAAGGATTCCCTTATTTTGTCTTTTATACGATTTTTCACGCTCGAAACCGGAACAGTTTGGAATCCGAGACATCCCAGGAGGGATAAAAAAATATTAAGTGTGACTTGAAATATCGTTTCTTAATAGCCAGAGGCGGCTAACATTAAAAGGTGTCCAAATTGGCCCTCCCGACATTCTCAAGCGCTTTCCAGAAATTATTTACCGACAAAGCAATTAATTTATTCCCTTTGACCCAAAAAAAATAAAAAAACACTTTTTAATTTAAAAAACCATCCATTTTCTGTGGCCTATTTCATAACTCGGAAACCGTAAACTTTATCAAGATTTTGTACTTAGTACTTTTTGTTGCAAATTTAACGTAGATTATTTTTGTACTTAATAACCTTTGCCGTAAACCTCATAGTTTTTGAGATATTTGATAAAAACTGTCAAAAACCGATTTTCGACACCTTTATCCTCTAAACTTTAGTACGTCCATAACGTAGAAACCATAAACTTTATCAAGATTTTGTTCTTAGTACTTTTTATTGGAAATCTAACGAAGATTAATTTTGTACTAAATAACATTGGCTGTAAACCTCATAGTTTTCGAGATATTTGATGAAAACCGTTAAAAACTGGTCTTGAAACCCCAAAATCTTGACAAAATGTCTAATTTTACGTCTGAAAACGCAAAAAATACGTGAAATCTATCCTTTTTTGGATTTAAAACTAAGGTAGGATTTAATTGTAGGTAGGTTAAATGTAAGTGACCGTATTTCAGGTAGCTGGCGCCCAGGGTAGGTAATTTTTCAACCCTAATTGTCCCTAAATAAGTCTTAAAACGTCATTTTTCAGGGGTTTTTATGTACTTCCAACAGCCTTTTTAAGGGATTTCTGGGGTTTTCTTGGTTTTTTGACCGAGGAACCCACTTTAATTTAGGACTTTTTTTTTTGCACTTTACTGGATCTTTTGTTCAAAATCGCCACTTTTTAATAAATGGGCGTTTTCCTGGATTTTCAGGCCAAAAAACTCTTTGTTTTTCACGGTTTTTGGCCAAAAACCCTCTTTGGAACAAATTTTCCGGTTTTTTCTGTGTTTTTTCTACCAAGAAACCAATTTTTTGGGGATTTTTATGCAGTTTGCTTCAGTTTTTATGGGATTTTTGTAGGTTTTTTCGTTTCTTCGACCGAGAAACCCACGTAAATAATATTTTTGAGCTTTTTACCGGTAATTTTCGCCAGAAACCTCATTTTTTAACGTAGTTTTGGCCATTTTTGCACGAGAGACCCCGTCTTTGAGCATTTTCTTCTTAATTTGGGGGGGGGGGGGCTTTTTGGGACGGTGGACATGCTAGGCCCTTTTCCTGGTTACTAGGAAATTTACTATAATTTTCGTGAACTTTCACTGTTGTAAATTACATTAAAAATTTTAAAACAATTAACTCGTGATTGAAAGTGTGAAAACTCCATTAAAATTTCGCCTAGAAAGTCCTTGATTTTTAGCCAAAAGAGTTAAAAAATTAAAAAAAAAAAAAAAAAAAAAAAAAAAAAAAAAAAAAAAAAAAAAAAAAAAAAAAAAAAAAAAAAAAAAATGACCCACTTTCGAAAAATCCTTTTAAAGAGAAAATCTCGAAAATCCATTTTGCGGTTAAAATTTTTTATTTTATTGAAATATGTTGAAAGAATGTTACAGTCACTACGGTTGAGGGAAAAAAAATTCTTTTTCTCACCAGGCCCTTCGAACATTCAGATCCGGAAACGTCTGTGTCTAATCTAAGTAACGATTCGACTTCCTTAAATGGAATCGAGGAAGTAGTTGTCGTACCTTTTCAGGGAGTTTGAGACGTTTTCAGGGCAAAACTACGCCGGGAGCCTCCAAGAATAATCTCGCATACCGTAAAAATATTCCAAATTGGAATAACGTTTTTACTGCTTCCATTTTTAGCAGATCAACTGCTGTGGGTTGGTGGTCATATTGGTTGACTCATACCTCGGAGGAAAAGGTTGAGCACGCAAAATCTGTAATCATAGTGAAGATCTCTGATTTTTGCACCCGAAAAGTCAAGTTATTTATCAAGAGGTATAACAATTTAGTTTTTCCACTAGAGATCAACTGCGGTGGGTTAGTGGTCATATTGGTTGACTCACACCTCGGAGGAAAAGGTTGAGCACGCAAAATCTGTTAGCCTAGTGAAGATCCTTTTTGCACACGAAAAGTCAAGCAATTTATCAAGGGTTTAACAATCTAGTTTTTCCACTTGAGATCAACTAACCTTTTACATTTTTTTAACTTCCTCAAGAAGTTACTGTGATACCCTCCGACCCCCTGTTACTAGAAAGGGTCTTCCAGACCCCGTAGGATAAATCTGATAAGTGATCTTTGCCGATCCTGACTTTGTCTGTGGTGCCGGCCGTCCGGCCGTCCGTCGCCACTTTTTCCGGAACACTTCACGGCCGCAATTTTCATCCGATCTTCACCAAATTTATACACAAGCTTCCTTTCACAGAAATCTTGAAAATGACGAGAGCTTTTTTCGAAATTTTTCAAATGGCGGAGATATGACTGTTCAAAGATTTAAAATGAGCGCTGTGGGCGTACCGTTGGTCCGATCTTCACCAAATTTTCACTAAACATTCCTTGAATTATTTAAAAATTTTCCATGTTTTTAAAATTTTAATTTTCCAAAATTTTTTTACTTAATAATTTTTCTAGGCAGAAATGTGAGTCACTTCGCCGGCTCGAGGGCGGCCTCTCTTTGGCTAACCGTACTGAATTTCTACCTTGATATAAAATTTTCAAAATAATTTTTTTTTTTTTTTTTTGTTTTTTTTATTATGCATAAATGTTTTACTATGCACAGATTGTATGTTAAAATTGGGTTTTACTAATTGAATTAAATTTGAATGAAAATGTACTATTGAAATTTGCTTCCCCCTCCTACGTACATTCTCTACCTGTGTTCTCCTACTTAATACTTCCTCCTCCTGTATCCTTGAGGAAGTTATCGTTGGAAGCTCTTCAAACCGGAACTTTTCTTTTTTTTTTTTTTCAACGGTTTTAGGGCTAAAAACCCCCTTTTATGAATAGACATGAGTTTTCAGACCTTTTTTTTTTAACTTTTTAAATTTTTGGCTTTTTTGTTGGTTTTTGGGGCAAAAAACCAGATTTATCGGATTTTTTGTGAGTTTCCTTGGTTTTCAGACCAAGAAACAGCTTTTTTTCCCGGATCGTAGGGAGTTTCCACAATTTTTGAAGGGAAAACCATTTTTTTAAGAAGTTTAATTTTCGGGCGTTTTTCTCCGGCCAAGAAACCCCCTTTTTACGGCCGTGAAGGAGTAGGTAATTTTATTGCTTTTAGATTACGAAACGTTGATTTTCATGGACATTCATGTAACAAATATTCAAGGATAGAATGAAAAAAAATTATTTAAATAAAACTTCTTCCTTATTTTGCTGACCTATTTTTGCAGAAGCTTCTGCGGTCACTGAAAGTCAAATTTAAAAAATTGCGGTACCGTCTTCACAAATAAAGTTAGCGGTCCAGAATTTTTCAAAAACGAGTAAAACGCCCCAAAAGTTTGTATAAAGAAGGATACACGAAAGTAGTAGTTTCCATTAAGGGTATCAAACACCTGTCTCTAAACAGAACAGACCTTAGGTTGCTTGTAGGTATCCTGACGGGGCACCACCCCGTCAGATATCACCTAAGGAACATGGGCTCATCGCAGAAGTAAGGTGCAGACTCTGCGACGAGTATGCAGAGACAACAGAGCACCTTCTGTGCGAGTGCGAAGCACTCGCGAGGAGAAGGTACCTGCACTTCGGCAAACCACTCCTCACACTGGCGGACCTAAAAGGCACTGCCTTCCGGAGACTGATGGAGTTCATGAGAACTCTACCAGTCTCCAGAATCTGATCCCTAGAGTTGGGGCAGTACAATAGATCCCTTAGGATTTAAGTGCGTAGGGCTACAAAGTTAGCACCACCCCGGATATCAACAAAAAAAAAAAAAAAAAAAAAAAAAAAAAAAAAAAAAAAAAAAAAAAAAAAAAGTAGTAGTTTGAAGAGCTTCCAACCAAAACTTCCTTAAAGAGAAGTAAAAATAGGAGGGGTAAGTTAAGGGAGGGGAAGTATAACTGAGGGGAAGTATAATGAGTGGGAACCACAGACAAAATTGAGATCGATAGATCTTCTTTAAAGAAGTAAAAAAGGTGGTACATAGCAATGTGATAAACGTGGGTATTGAAACTATACACGAAGAGTAATGCGATCCGTTTCAATAGCTACATAACGATATGATCCCAACGGAAGAAAGTTCAGAAGCGAAGCTTACATATTTATCCCCGTGGGAGACGCCAAGATTTTCCCATGACTATAAAAAAAAATCGTGAAATCTTATTTTCTCCTCGCCATATTGCCAATTTCCAACGGCGTGTATTTCGTCAGATAAATTAAGACTCATTCAAAATTAAAAGGTAACCTTTTGGCCCATGTGGATTTCAAAAGTCGAGAATCACGAATTTTTTTTGATTTATGCAAAAATAAGGGAATCGACGGACCAGATTGGCGAGGGGTTCACCAAATTTTATGGCCTCAAGGGCCTCATATGGGATGGGAAATAAATTCCGTGTGTGAACCCCATAAAATGTTCCAGCACCTGTCTTGATATCTGCTGATTTGTATATAAATCTCGGCAATAAAATAGCAGATACACCTGTCATCATTTGGAAATTTCACAATTTTAAAACGTTTTCGCGTTTTAAGAATTTTGGCCCCCGTTCAAGGCGAACGTGTTAATTCATTATTTAGACTAAAAACTTTTTTTTATTAAATGCTCCCCCAAAAAAAGTAGGCCGGAGTAAATTATAGTAAAGGTCAAACTTGCGAACTGGGGAGAGAGTCTTTTTTGCAATCTTCACTTGGTACAGAAGCCCCATTTTAATCAGGAAAAACGCCCTTATCGTCGACCCGCTAACCTTAAATTATTTAATTGGCTCATTTTATACAGGCGACTCTAGTGGAAAAACTAGATTGTTAAACCCCTTGATAAATGGCTTGACTTTTCGTGTGCAAAAAGGGATCTTCACTAGGCTAACAGATTTTGCGTGATCAACCTTTTCCTCCGAGGTGTGAGTCAACCAATATGACCACTAACCCACCGCAGTTGATCAAAAAAAGGAGGAAAATTCCCTAGAGTCCGGTTTAAAAAATATAAAAATTTACCTTACATTAATGTCTTTCTGTCCACATTTCAATTTGTTCTTTCTTCTTCAGAAAATAGAGGAAAATCAAAAAAAGGAGGAAAATTCCCTAGAGTCCGGTTTAAAAAAAGGAAAATTTACCTTTTAATGTCTTTCTGTCCACATTTCAATTTGTTCTTCTTCTTCAAAAATAGGAAAAGTCGCAGAAGTCCGGTAAAAAAGATTTTTTTGCGCAGAAAACGCCTGAAAATTAAAAAAAAACAATTGAGGGTTTTCACATCGAGGAAAACCCCTAAGATCCGGTAAAAAAGCTGCTCTTGGCGCGAAAACCATGGAAAACTCCCTAAAAATCTGGTGAAGTCTGGTTGTTTGACTTAAAAACCCAAAAAAAAAACCAAATAAAACAAATTTTGCGTTGGAAAACGCAGGGAAACTCCTGTCAATCCTAATAAATGTTTTTTTGGGCCTAAAAACCGTGGAAAACGTCCAAAAATGTTTATAGAAGGGAGTTTTTTTAGGCCGAAAACCTGAGGAAGTCACACACTAAAAGGGGGAAAACCCCCTAGAATCCGGTTTAAAAAATATAAAAAATTTTCCTTACAAATATTAACTTCTCTCCACATTTGAATGTTCTTTCTTCTTCGGAAAATCGTGGAAAACCCCCTAAAAATCTGGTAAAGTCTTGTTTTTTGACCTAAAAACCGAGAAATACGCCCAAAAATTAAAAAAAATACAAATATAACAAATTTTGCGTTGAAAAACGCAGGAAAACTCGTGTTAATGCTGATAAATGTTTTTTTGGCCAAACGTCCAAAAATCTTTATAGAAGGGAGTTTTTTTAGGCCAAAAAACCAAGGAAAACACTCCCACAAAAAAAGGGGGAAAAACTCCTTGAATCCGTTTTGAAAAAATTTTAAATATTAGCTTTGTTCCAACCGCAGTTTGAAACTCCTGGAGCATGCGCAAAAGGACTTAGACGTCAAATCTGACGTCGATCAAATCATTTGTCTGTCGAATCTGACGTGCAAATCCTTCTGCGCATGCTCCAGGAGATTCAAACCAGTTTCAAACTGCGATTGGAATAAAGCTGATAATTTCTTTCTCTCCACATTTGAATTTTATATGAAAATCAACGTATTCGTAATCAAAAGCAATAAAATTTACACCTTCACGGCCGTTGAACTCGATAAAATCTTGACCAGCTCCTTGTCAAAGCAATAAACCTAACGGAAGCCATAATAGAATCGTTTCGCTTTTATCTCTATAAAGGAAAAAAAAAAAATTATCTTGGTCAATGAACCTCGCCATTAATATTGTCGCAGGTAGGATCGATATCGGGCGAAAACTCTCGTATTTAAAAGGGGGCACGTGTGTTCCCACGTGAGTTCTCACGACTCCTCCACCTGCCCCGTGAGGCCTTTATTAAGGCCGGAACTCGTCTTTTTCGAGCGGCATCTGCTTTCGGGATGCATCTGCGCGGTCCCCTTTTTTAGGTAGATTTTTTTATCTCCACCTGTGGATAATATCGGATATACTTCAAGAAATAATCAAATTATACTTAATAATCCCTAATAACGTTAAATAGGATTCGATAAATCTTGCTGTAAAATAAATCAAAATAATTGAAGCCCCCAATTATGTAAATACGATGGCATTGAAGAGCTTCTTGTGTATCAGGACGATCATACCACCCACCGATCTAATTTCAAATATTACATAATCATTCCTCTAAAAAAAATTCAATTGTTTTATTGACGAAAACAAGAATGTTTTGTTGGATAAGAAGGTCAAAAGAATATGTTAATTTTTAAAAATTCTTTGTATTTTTCATTAACAAAACTGTTTTTATTTCGTGTTTTATCATTGAAAAAACGTCGTGAGAGTTTTCCCAACGATCGGAAGTTTCACAGGAGCTCAAAGTTGGCGAGAAATTATCTTGAGGCGATGCACTTCCCTGAACGTTCTTCCGTGTCATTTAAAATAACGAACTACCGCCGAAGGAAGGGAAATATTAATGTGCCGATTGTTCGAGGGAAACGCTCAATTTTCAAGTGTTTCTATCACGAAAGGGCTTGTTAACGACAATTTACCTGTTTTTTAAAAATACCAACAATACGGAGCACGAAAAGAACTTCTTTAAAATTCATAACTTTGGTCTATTTTTAACCCGTTGTCCGTTTTCCGCTGATGTTTGAGGGAAGCGAAGAGAGCGGCCGAAATTCCTCCAAATTTTGTAAAAGGATTACGACGAAACTATTCATCGGATTTTCTTATAAAATGTATTTTTAGAAAGAGCTCATCAAAGCCTACAAAATGGCTAGCTGTATTTTTGGAAAAAATGTTTTAGTCGAAAAGTAAGTTTTCCATTTTCCAAAGGAAAATTTTTTCGGAAAAACTGCCCCGAAGACCGTATAGGCATTCCCAAACTAACGAGAACTATCTTTTGTAAAAAATTTTCCGACGATTTTTAGTGCTCAAATATAGGAAAGTAATTTTGAAAGTGCTGCGATCTCTTGTTTTGAAAGAAAATGCTCGGGCCCTTAAAGAGTCTATCTAAAATTGATTTCTTGGCCAAAAATCCTGTAAAATGCGGGTTCCCTGTTTATTTTTACGGCAAAAAGCCAAAGAAATCTGTCTAAACTTTGGCGAAAAACTGAGGAAAACTCCTGGAAATCCGGCGAAAATGGGATTCCCTTCCAAAAAATTGAGGGAAAAATGCCTAAAAGTTTTGTCTAAAATGGATTTTCTCCCTAAAACCCTTTAAAAGGGTCCTTTTAGGCCAAAACTTCTGCTAAAAGAGGGTCCATTTCTTGACTCAAAAACTGTATAATCATTGCTTTTGCTTCCAGAACCTTCTGGGAGTTCGTAAAAACTGGCCTAATTTATAACTCGGTAATTTTTTAACCGAATCACTTGCCAGATAGGTCGTTTGAAAGCTTAGATTTTAATCTTTTCGAAGTAGCTTTGATGTAAGTGACTAATCGATTCGTATCATGCGTTTCCGCTGCAGACAGCATCCTGTCTCCGGCTTACGTGTGAAAAATCACACTTTTCTTATGTGGCGAGTGAAAGGTCCGAGAGAATGGGATCCGATAATCTTAATTATCGTCGTGGGCACCGTCATTTAGACAGATCGAATCTGAAAGAATAAAAAAAAACCTTTCTCTTTCGAAATTTGCAAGTTTTTCGACTCCATTAACCCACTCTACGGGCTCCGGACAATGGGAAACTTCTGAGGGGTGGAGGGACAAAAGGGCAGTAAACACAATATTCTGTTCTATTGATCTACGACAATATTCGCTCGTAGGGGTGAAAATGAGTCAGTAAGTGAACGTCTGCTGGATATAGAACATGAGGTATTTTTTCCATTTTGACTTTTTTAATTTCTTTAAAAAACGTATGGAAATGAATTTAAAAGTTCGGGATAACAGCCATAACTTTTGAGCCGTTCTAGAAATCGTTTTATGGGCGACTTCTCGACTTTTGATAGGAGGGGGTGTAACAGTAGAAACAAGAAGATATCCCTTGTTCCAAATGTATTTATGTGTAAGAAATCGAGAAAGTTTTTGTGCGTCAAAAAAGTTTTAAGTGCTTTACGACCGTTTCTCTGAAAGATGGTGTATAAAACAAAAAGAAACGTTCGGAAATAAAACGATAACGCGGAGCACGAGCGTCTATCTCTCGGGTCGTGAGGTTTTCTCTGTCTGTCTGCCAGGGTGAAGGGACGTTCCTCGGCACTCGGCCAGAGGCCCTCATCAGATACCCCCCGCCCCGCAGTAATTAGCACACAACTCTACATCACGATAATACAAATTACGGACTCGTGAGATCCCTCCCGGTCACTCCTATGTTGGTTTTAGCGCGGACGTGATTATAGACGGTAAGAAATCTCGAGAAGCACGGCCGCGTTCCGCCTGTCATGAAGCAAACATACAGGCTTAAAAAACGCACAAATCATCTGATTTTTCTATGTCAAAAGTCAAAATGTCAAATGGCCAAGATATTGAGGATTTGGGAGTTTCTGCGTATACTTGTCGACATAATGCGGTTCGTCATAATGCATTTGACCATAAAATAGCAGAAATCAAGTTACCGTTCACCATAATCTACAACTAAACATAAAGAAAATAGTCGAAAAAGTTCACCGTAATGCATTTGAACATAATACATCTCGCCATACAGAAGAGAACAATTGTCATTTCCACATAACGCAGTTGAACATAATGGAAACTATCATTTTAAATAACTTGACGTTTCGCCATAAAACTGTGTCGTTTGGGCATAATGCATCTCACCATAACCTAGGGACAGCCATAGAGCAAGCCTATTTTCGCCGTTTAAAACGCGATTATGGCAAAACGACAAAAACCTTAAAACTTGACAGTTGACCATAATGCAATTATGGTGCAATTATACACAATGCAATTATACGAGCTGATCCAGTTGGCTGCGTGCTTGCTTTCCTAGCTTATGGTGAGATGCTTTATGTTGAATTTAATTATGGTGAACTGACAAGTTTTAAGGTTTTTGTCGTTTCGCCATAATCGCGTTTTATACGGCGAAAATAGGCTTGCTCTTTTGCTGTCCCTAGATTATGGTGAGATGTATTATGCCCAAACGACAGAAACAGTTTTATGGCGAAACAACAAGTTCAAAAAGAGGCATTTATGGTGAGAAGCGTGGTGGTGACTTGCATTTTTTTTATGTCGACTTTTATTTATTGAAAACTCGTTTATGGCGAAACGCTTTATGTTGAAATTATGCTCAAAATTTTTGAATTTTTGAGAGCCTCAAAAGCGAAACATCTTTTTCATCGACTTTATGGGTGTCACCCATTTTGCAGAGTTTAAGGGCATTTTTCCATGTTTTTTGAACTAGAAACCCCAATTTTACAACAATTTTTTGCGAAACGAGACCCTTTTTCCCGAATTCAAGGCTTTTTCCTTCAGCTGAGAGGGGGGGGGGGGCTTTGGTGCTTTTATCAATCTCCTGGTCGAGAATCACCATTTTTACCTATTTTACTACTGGCGTTCTACATTTTTAGCCAAGAAACCCCGGTTTCACTGCATTTTCTTTCATTTTGGTTTGGTTGGCAAAGCTGTACTTTGACACCTGAGATTTCCGCTTAAAAGTTTGAAGGCGGGGCTTTGAAATGTCAAATTTTCCGCTTTTCCCAGATTTACAGCAGTAAATCGATGATAAATGCTTAAATGCCATAGTAGGATTGAAACTGCAGACAAATGCGTGAGATTACTCTTTCGATAAAGACATGTAGGAGAAGAAGAAAAAAAGTAGAAAAAGAAAGACCACGTCTGGACAATAAAATCTTTGGCAACCCTCCATCTTTTTCCAGGGCTGCTTAGTAAACAAGAGGTGGAGTCGAAAGGCCTTGTTTTCAATGAATGAACCAGCCTCGTTAATCAAGCCCCAGATGACCTTAGCCCGAGAGGCTCGATCTTCTTATTCTATCCGGTTCTATCTTCTCGCGGAGGCTTCCGTCCGTAAAAATTACATGCGCTACCCGCATCACAAAAATATAAGATTCAAAAGATCGTGGGATCTTGGCCTTATAGTTAAAAGCCAAAAGGTTTTGCCACCGTTTTTTCTCTCTTAAAAACCCGTTTAAAGCGCAATAGTTTAAAAGGTCACACAAAACCATTTCAATTTTCATTGCAAAATATTCAACGCAATTTTTTTAAAGACCTTGATTTCAAAAATTTGTTTCCTGTTTATCAAAAACTCGACCTCACGTAGAATATTTATGTTAAAATTCTCAAATAAAAAACTCATTAAAGCAGATTTTCTCGAGGAAAAAAATAAAACAAATTAATTAAAATGGTAACGGAGGTTTCATAAAATTAGGGAACGATTCATCGTTTGCGTGTTTACGCTGAACGGTGAAACCACGCGACAAACTAATGGCACGCTAATTTTTTGGTGCTTTGACCCTTTGGTAAATTTACGAGAAACTTAATTTTTTTTGTAAAAAGGCCCTTGACCTTTTTTTGAGAGGTTTCTCATTTTTGAATGGTCAATAGGGATATAGCCAATTATCTTATTAAGTTCAAGAGTAAGGTTTCTTTAAAATAGGACCGAAATTTTCATAAAATTGAACCAGGGATCTTGTAGAAAAAAAAAAAAATCTGATTCGATTTGTGCGGTCTTCGAAACCCGATCTGACCTCAGAGGCGTGATTAATGGTCGAAAAACGACCGATGCCCAGCCGACCGTGTTTTTATCCATTAACCATTTTTTGTACATCTCATCACTTCCATTAATTCGGTTTAGTTCAGAGGATTCGGGACGGACGGAAGGTCACGACAAAAGGGCCCCGACTTTGTTTGCTCAAGGGGAAAACTAGCTGAGTTCACAAGAAGTTAACAATCGGATTTTTATTTTAGTTACGGCTCGCCGTACAAAAAAACGCTGATTAATCTCATATTTTAAAGTTTTTTTTCTAGATTCTTAGCTCCTCCCATTTTTAGAGTACAATAATAAGAATTTTAAAATATGCTTGCTTTGATAGCTCAGCTAAAAATTAAGAACTAACATAATTTTTTGGAAACCCAAATTAAAGAAAAATGCCGTTTGAAATTTTTTTTTCTCCAGTTAAAAAATAGATTTGACTTTTTGTGCCAGGTAGGGGAGGGTGACGGCGGAGAACACCTTAAACATAACGCATTTCACACAAAAGTAGTTGAACGTAAAAAATCTGCAATTCGACATAAACAAGTCTGTAGTTCACCACAATGCATTTCGGCATAAGGCAAGTGGAAATCTCCATTATTCGGGGATAAAGGGCTTCTTTTGGCCAAAAAATTGAGGGAAGCGTTCGAAAATCGAGTAAAATTGGGGTTTCTAGTTCAAAAAACATGGAAATATGCCCTTAAACTCTGCAAAATGGGTGATTTTTTGATTATACAATCGATAATAACACCCATAAAGTCGATGAAAAAGGTGTTTCGCCGCCTGAAGTTGACGAAAACTCGATTATTCGGGGATAAAGGGCTTCTGTTGGCCAAAAAATTGAGGGAAGCGTCCGAAAATCGATTAAAATTGGGGTTTCTAGTTCAAAAAACATAGAAATATGCCCTTAAACTCTGCAAAATGGGTGATTTTTCGATTATAAAATCGAGAATAACACCCATAAAGTCGATGAAAAAGGTGTTTCGTCGCCTGAAGTTGACGAAAACTCGATTATTCGGGGATAAAGGGCTTCTGTTGGCCAAAAAATTGAGGGAAGCGTCCGAAAATCGATTAAAATTGGGGTTTCTAGTTCAAAAAACATATAAATATGCCCTTAAACTCTGCAAAATAGGTGATTTTTTGATTATAAAATCGATCCAAAAAGTCGATGAAAAAGGTGTTTTGCCGCCTGCAGTTGAGGAAACTCGATTATTCGGGGATAAAGGGCTTCTTTTGGCCAAAAAATTGAGGGAAGCGTCCGAAAATCAAGTAAATTTGGGATTTCTAGTTCAAAAAACATAGAAATATGTCCTTAAGCTCTGCAAAATGGGTGATTTTTCGATTATAAAATCGAGAATAACACCCATAAAGTCGATGGAAAAGGTGTTTCGCCGCCTGCAGTTGACGAAATTTCGATTATTCGGGGATAAAGGGCTTCTTTTGGCCAAAAAATTGAGGGAAGCGTCCGAAAATCGAGTAAAATTGGGGTTTCTAGTTCAAAAAACTCAATAATATGCCCTTAAACTCTGCAAAATGGGTGATTTTTCGATTGTAAAATCGAGATTAACACCCAAAAAGTCGATGAAAAAGGTGTTTCGCCGCCTGAAGTTGAGGAAAACTCCATTATTCGGGGATATAGGGCTTATTTTGGCAAAAAAATTGAGGGAAGCGTCCGAAAATCGAGTAAAAATGGGGTTTCGAGTTCAAAAAACATAGAAATATGCCCTTACACTCTGCAAAATGGGTGATTTTTCGATTATACAATGGATAATAACACCCATAAAGTCGATGAAAAAGGTGTTTCGCCGCCTGAAGTTGACGAAAACTCGATTATTCGGGGATAAAGGGCTTCTGTTGGCCAAAAAATTGAGGGAAGCGTCCGAAAATCGATTACAATTGGGGTTTCGAGTTCAAAAAACATAAAAATATGCGCTGAAACTCTGCAAAATGGGTGATTTTTCGATTATAAAATCGAGAATGACACCCATAAAGTCGATGAAAAAGGTGTTTCGCCGCTTGAAGTGACGAAAACTCGATTATTCGGGGATAAAGGGCTTCTGTTGGCCAAAAAATTAAGGGAAGCGTCCGAAAATCGATTAAAATTGGGGTTTCTAGTTCAAAAAACATAAAAATATGCCCTTAAGCTCTGCAAAATGGGTGATTTTTCGATTATAAAATCGACAATAACACCCATGAAGTCGATGAAAAAGGTGTTTCGCTGCCTGCAGTTGAGGAAAACTCCATTATTCGGGGATAAAGGGACTCTTTTGGACAAAAAATTAAGGGAAGCGTCCAAAAACTGAGTAAAATTGTGGTTTCTAGTTCAAAAAACATTGAAATATGTCCTTAAACTCTGTAAACTCGATTGCAAGATGAAGAAAAACCACGCAAAAAGTAAATTATAATGGTGTATTTTGGCTAAAAATTGAGGGAAATTGGGTAAAATAGGTTTATTTTAATTAATTTACCTTTTTTCCGGGCTTTTTTCTCTGATATTACCCGGAAAAACCCTGATCCTAACTACATATCAGAACGAAAAAATTATAAAAAATGAGCAAATGGTGGTTTTGGCCAATAACGTAGAAAACTACCCTCCAACTTAATAAAGCGGGCGATTGTCGATAAGGAAATCGAGAAAAACACCCAAATATTCGAAGAAAAAGGTGTTTTTCTGCCTAAAAAAATAGCAAAAAACAGATGTTGGGAAAAAGTGCAGTGGCAGAACATGGGGGCCCTGGTTCCTAAGTCTCTTCATGGAGCTCCCTCTAAATCTTTCAAAAGAAATTTATTGTTATACCCTCGACAGTCGGTTTTCCGGAATGGGTCTTTAGGACCCTTTAGGATCAAAATGACCCCTGGTCACCATCAATCCTGTGGTAACCTCCAGTTTCCAGGTCAATCACACTCAAAATTTTCTTGGTGCTTATAATTTGTACCCTTTTCTTTTCATTTTGGGGCCCTGTAGCGACGCCACTTTTTCCGGTCCTGTTTTGCCCCCATTGAAGTTTTCATCAGACGCCACTAACGAGTTTTGAGATATTTTATTACATATATTTATAAAAAATAAGAAAAAAAGGTTTCAGAAATGAAAGAAACGTGGTTGATGTAGTGCCAATATCAATAGAGAATGGTCGGAAGGACAGGTGGTACTAAGCGTCTGGAACTTGGAACGCCAATTTACTCCTTCTTTGATCCGTCCCGCTGAAGGATTCCTCCAAGCGTTTTTTAAAAATAATTTTTTAAAGAAGATAAGCAAGCAGAACGGAAGCGATTACGGGTGACAGGGATTCTACCTTGAAGAGAAAAAAAATGTGGGTCGAGGACCGTACAAGTCCCGCCCAAAGAGCCGGCGACCATACAAGGATAGCCAAAGACATCTATAATTACGTTTGAAATTTTTACAAAAATGGTTATTCAATTGAAATTGCTTTCATTGGGGTTTCGCACTCTTTAAATTTTGAGATAAACGATCTTATTTGAGATGACAGAAACGAGTTTTATTTGCATACTGAAAAAAAAGGTTGTTTTGATTGTTATGCTAACGTTATAGGGTTAGGCACCTATGAAGGATTTTGTCACGTTGGCCACAATGACTTTTTTTTCCCAGATTAAAATCAGAAAGTCCGCAATATTTTGACATCAATCAAGATTCTGTCGTTTCGCGTTAATTGAAGAAATCGTGAGATATTTAACGGGTTTTGATAAATGAAAAATCTTCCCAGGATGTTTTTCGGAGTTTATTACGGTGGAGGCATCAATCATCGGATTTCGCTCAGGCGACGTTTTTCCCACAGTGTCGCCACGAAATGTCAACCAGGAAAACAACAGACGCCATTAAATTTGATGGATTGTTAACCCCCGGTGAAATTATCTCATGATTTGTCCTAACCGACGGCAATTCATTTTTGATTCCATCCTAACGATTCTGTGAAAAATCGTATTTCTGCATGTTTCTTTTGCATTGTTTGTTAATGGGAAGGGGCCCTCCAAAAGAAGTACATAGTTCATAAAAAATGTTGTCTCCTCACCAAACAGTAGAAAACGCCCAAAAATGCGGTAAAACGGCTTTTTTCGGTCATTAAAAATGGTGTTTTTTGGCCTTAAAGAGAAAAACGCCCTTAAACACAGTATAATGGTGATTATTGTCCAGAATAGTGAGAAAAACGTACAAAAATTCTATTTAAAATGTGTTTCCCCTAAAAAACTGAGGGGAAAGATATAAATTATGCACAAAAAAGTTCTCACATAGAAAAAAGTTGAGGAAAGAGTCTAAAATTTGTGTGAAATGGTAATCTTTTGGGGAAAAAGTCCTTTAACTACGTAAAATGTGTGATTTCCGACCAGGAGAACGAGAAAAACACCAAAAAATGAAATACAAAATGTGATTTACCGCCAAAAAACTGAGGGTAACTGCATAAATTTGGGCCAAAAAAATCTAGGAAAGCTTCCTAAAATCGAATAAAATTTGGGTTTTTGGCTACGAAAAATCGTAGGAAAAAATGGAAAATCTCTTTAAATGAGTCGAGAAACTGAGAAAAACAGACTTAAGCAAAGTAAAATGGCGATTTTCGACCAAAAGAACGAGAAAAACACCAAAAATTCCTAAGAAAACCTTATTTCCCGCCAAAAAGATCAGGGAAAACTACGTAAATTCGGACAAAAAGGGCCGGTCATTGCCAAAAAATCGAAAAAAGCGTCCTAAATTCTAGTATAGTTGGGCTTTTTGGCCAAAAACCCACAAAAACTCCCTTAATCCCGGTAAAATAGGTGATTCTATACCAGATTATAGAGAAAAACACTTAAAAATCCTATATCTTAGTGTTTTTCTACTGCGGAAATGAAGCCGCGGTAAAAACCTCATAAAAGGGTCCAAAAAATTGTGAGAAAGACACTGAAAAAACTGATAAAAATGAAATTCAAAATGTGATTTCCCGCCAAAAAACTGAGAGAAACTGCATAAATTTTAGGTCTCTCATTGCCAAAAACATCTAGGAAAGCGTCCTAAAATCGAATAAAATTGGGGTCCACGAAAAATCGTAGAAAAAATTGGAAAATCTCTTTATATGAGTCGACAAACTGAGAAAAACAGACTTACCAAGTAAAATAGCGATTTTCGACCAAAAGAATGAGAAAAACACCCAAAAATCCATTAGAATACGTTATTTCGCATCAAAAGGATGAGGAAAACTACGTAAATTCGGACAAAAACGTCCTGTCATTGCCGAAAAAATCGAGAAAAGCGTCCTAAATTCGAGTAAAATTGGGTTTTTTTTGGTCAAAAACACACAAAAACCCCCTTATACTCGGTAAAACGGGTGGTTCTCTACCAGATTATAGAGAAAAACACTTAAAAATCCTACATCTTAGTGTTTTCTACTGCGGAAATGAAGCCGCAGTAAAAACCTCATAAAAGGGTCCAAAAAATTGTGAGAAAGAAACTGAAAAAACTGATAAAAATGAAATTCAAAATGTTATTTCCCGCCAAAAAACTGAGGGAAACTGCATAAATTTTAGGTCTCTCATTGCCAAAAACATCTAGGAAAGCGTCCTAAAATCGAATAAAATTGGGGTCCACGAAAAATCGTAGAAAAAATTGGAAAATCTCTTTAAATGAGTCGACAAACTGAGAAAAACAGACTTACCAAGTAAAATAGCGATTTTCGACCAAAAGAATGAGAAAAACACCCAAAAATCCATTAGAAAACGTTATTTCGCATCAAAAGATGAGGGAAACTACGTAAATTCGGACAAAAACGTCCTGTCATTGCCGAAAAAATCGAGAAAAGCGTCCTAAATTCGAGTAAAATTGGGTTTTTGGTCAAAAACACACAAAAACCCCTCTAAACTCGGTAAAACGGGTGATTCTCTACCAGACTATTGTGAAAAACACATAAAAATCCAATATTAAAGGTGTTTTCCTACTGCACAAATGAATAAAACCACATAATTTTGAGAAACGACGGCCAAACTTGTTAAAATGAGGGTTTCTAAACCAGAAAAATGTTGGAATATTAGTCTAAGAAGTAAAAAAAGTCCCAAAACCAGAAAAAAAGGGTCCCCTGTATATCAAGTCTCAAGTCCACCTTGAAGATAAAATTTTGAAAATCCGCATTGCCTAGTATCGATCTGTTTATCTAGGACGACCCATCCACTCAGGGACGTTCACAAATCATTAAAAAACTATTTTAGTTTAATGATGATTGAGAGATAAAAATGGTAGGCGTAGACAAGTTTATTTAAGGTGTGAAGAAAGTAGACGGGAGGAAGTTTTTTTTATGTCCATGAACTTGACCCCAAGGCTGATGATCTGGTGAAAGTCATGAGGTCGATCAACCTTAAAATCTTCGCGATTTTATTATTTTATATGACTTATCTCCTGAGGACGCTTTCTCACAATTAAAATAAAAATGTCAAGTATTTAAATGTCTAGAAAAACTGTGCTCCTTGAAGCTGACGATTATTCAACCCCTTTAAAGGTCAAGATTCCTAGCGTTGTCACTTCAGTTTAAACAAGGTTCTCGTGTGTTTAAAAAAACTTTCATTTTTTTTATATTCTTGTTAATTAACTTAACTATAAAAAAGTTTTATAAAAGCACTTTAAACTGTTGAAAGAGAAAACAATAAAGCCGCACCGGTAATTACGGCTTCAACCTGTTTTCACAATGTAGATAATTTACCGGACGAAGGTGTTTTTACCCTTTAGGTAGTAACTTTTTTCTATTCCCTCCTTTTTTTCTTGGGAAGACCCGTCTGGAACATGTTCTTCAACTTGACCTCATACGGTTGTGGTTTTTGGCCGTAAAGGATTCGTTAATTTAGTTAAAGGTGGACGTTTTTTCCCGTTATCTCCTGCCCTCGTTTGATAAGGGTCGATTCCATTCCCTTTGATATCGCCATTCGTGGAACGTCCTCACTTTTTTTTAAGTAGATTACTTTGTATTCTTACGACTTTTTGTCCTCGATATGAAATAATGTTATCGCACTCTATAGAATTAAAGAATTCAGAATTGATAATAAAGTTTATAAATTATTTATAATCTTGCAAGGAGTTCTATCCATTTTAAAATTGTTGATAAAAGCCTAAGAAAAGGAATTAAGGGGAAGAAACTGTTTTTTTTTTTTTGAAAAATTTAGTAAATATCAACGTAGATATTAATTGATTACTATAAAATGGATTTAAAAAATAATAAATATCTACTTTGATATTCTAATTTTTATTAGAATTCCGCAAGGAGCTTGATTTTACTAATAACCAATAATGGAGGAAGAATGACTGTGATTACGGGTATGACGCGTTTCGGCTTAAAAAGCCTCGTCAGGTGAGCTATTCCCTCTTTAAAAAACCAATAATGAGGTGGTGAGTGGCTCTATCTCTTGGAGAACGGTGGCGGCGGTGAGCTTCCGGGAAACGGTTTGTTTCCAGCTTCCCGCTGTATCTACTAAATCTCTCGGAGATCAGGTTCACAGTGAAAAGAAGAATGATTGTGATAGCTCACCTGACGAGGCTTTTTAAGCCGAAACGCGTCGTGAGATACCCGTTATCACAGTCATTCTTCCTCCATTATTGGTTATTAGTAAAATAAATGAGGTAAAAAAATCGCAGAAAACTACCGATACCCTAGTAAAATGGAGTTTGTTGACCAAAAACATTAAAAATAACTTTTTTAAGGAAGTTAAAACGCCAAAAATACCATGAAAGCAGGGGTTTTTTGCCCAAAAATGTTCGCTAAAAGTCTGGGAAAGTGGAATTTTATACTTCAATGAATTTCCGTTTATGGGGTTTTGCAATTGTGGCAGACATCACCACAGTTGACAGTGAAAGGGGGAAAAAAATTATCTTCACTCATTTATTAATGAATTTTTACGTAACCATAGGATTAAGATAAGTCGTTTTTTTTATAGAATTCTTTATCTCATATTTTTCAACTTTAAATATTGAATGAGTTTAATTAGGGAGGTTATTCCGGAGATCTTAACAAGGGCCCTTTCAAAATGGTCAATGGTGATTCACCTACGACAGTTGCTAAGCGACCTCCATAACAAAGCCCTTAGGGCTTCCCTGTTACACATCCAAACGATTTATCCGCCTTGTCATATGGTGAAATCCACTAACCAACTGCCAAAAGAAGCCCTAAAAAGGGCGGACGGAAAAAAATTGGTTCTACATTTCTAGATTTCTTCTTTTTTTTCTAAGTTTTATTATTTTGTGAAAATTGTGAAAGCGAGAATGTTTCGATAATTGTTTTATGGCTGACGCTTTCTCTAGATTGACATTCGTTTTTTTTTCTGAGGTGGGAACTTGGACAACAATGACTGGTGGCTTTTAGGTTTTAAAAGATGAATAGTTTTAAGAGATAAAAAAATAAAAGCGTGCTTTCTGAATGCAAATGGTCTTTGAAGACGTTGAGTTTATTAGTCGGTTCGGTTCAAGGTATCCGGGCTGTCGGAGGTTTCTTTCGTTTAGACAAAGAAGACGTGTTCGAGATAGGATCATGCCGGAGGCTGAGCCAGCTTTGTCAGTCTTCCAACACGTTTTCTTCGGAGCCGACGTGAAAATCCAATTTGCCCCTCATCCCCGGTTTTGAAATTACGTTTCATGGATTTGCCCGAAGAACTCGCGCGACTCCCGTTTCCCTCGCGATTATTGAATAAATCCAGCGTTCTTTAACAGCAAGAATACGAATATCGAATATTAGATTTGGCACTCAACTTGAATCATCTGGTGATTAAAATGAAAATCGTTAATCTTCCTTATGACTCAACGTTGAAAAGCATCAAAGTTTACAAGATTTGAAAAAAACGTCAAGTCGCGTGTCTGACCTTGACTGTGCCATCAACGTGATTAGATTGCACCATAACTCATTCACAAAAAACATGAATCGATAATACAAAAAGCTACGCGGATTTGAAAAAAAGATTCGAAAGATAAGTTACTTCAGAGAATGTTTGGTAATAGGATAAATTTAGTACTGCAAGGTTGTAGGGACTTCTGAAGAGCAAAAGTTAGGCAAAATCTCGGCAAAAAAGGGGATTTGGCGCCGGAAAAATGATAAAACAAGGGACATAGAGGGACATCCTTGCGGCAGACGGTTTATTATTTCTTCCTTCATATTTACCTACACACAAAAAATTTTTAATTTTAAAATTCAGTGAAGAGACCCATTTATAGTATGGAGACTTTCACACGGGCGAGAGGGACATCCTTGCGGCAGACCGTCCTTTATTTCTACCCTGATATTTACAAAAAAAATTTTTTTCAACTTTTTTTTTCAAAAATTTGGTAAATATCAAGGTAGAAATAATGGACAGTCTGCCGCCACGATGTCCCTCTCGCCCGTGGTGAAAGTATCGCATTTTCCCCCCAACATTGAAGACCCTTCAGTCAAAAAAAAAAAAGAAAATTGATTTAAAGTAATTTTGGAAAACCGGCTCCGTGGCTGGAAGGTTCTGTCTTGGACTTCCACCATTGGAGACCGGGGTTCGATCCCGGGTTGGGTGTAGGGATTTTTGTTTGGAAGTTAAATTCCAAATAAATATTCTTCCACAAAATCCGCGATAAATTGGTCTGGCCACTCCTCTGGAGTTGGCCCTGATAGGGCGCCACGGCAATATGGCGAGAGCCCCCGCCTGGGTCCTCCCCCCTCCCTTAAATGGCCTATGGGCTAGTCCAGAAAAGAAGAAGAATGGATTAACCGATGAGGAAGAAGGCCTCTTGCTCATCGGTTAAATCCCATTCTTCTTTCTTAAAAAAAAAAAAAAGTAATTTTGGACAAAATACCCAAAAATAGACATTTTTTTAAGAAATAGAAAAAAAAGCGCACTTTCTATCCTTTTTAGGGATTTTTTTTTTTTGGTTTTCGCACGGAGAAACCATACAATTACCGAATTCGAATTTTCTCGGTGTTTCAACTCTTTCCCCCATTTTTTGGCCTGCTTCTTCTATTTTAAGGCCAATAGCCTTATCAACCGATGTTAAGGATTTTTCCTCAGCTTTTCGGCTGAGAAACGAAGGGAGATTTTATTAAATTTTGCGGTTTTTCTGGCATGTAGACGCTTCTTTTTTGATTTTTTAACTGGATTTGACCATTCCTTAAAATAAATATTGGACATACTTGACGGTCGGTCAGGTAAAAAATGAGATAAAAAATTTCATTAAAGATTGATGGTATGCTTTTGTTAATTATAAAATTCTTTATACCTGCTACACGTAAGTAAATACCTAAGGGTATTGATGACATTGTTATGTAAATAAAATGAAAAATTATTTTTTTCTTTTTATGGTAGTAGGAAGGACGTTTTACGCCGGCGGAGAAAGCCATAATCGTTTTGAAGGGTGGTGATTAAGACGTTATAAGCGCGAAAAATTCGTACACAGTTTCCAATTTTGGTAGCGGGCGGGGTTTTAAATGAACGCCCGGTAATAACAGTGGACGTAGACATTTTATGTCAGTCTGAATCATCAAATTGCATGCCCTCCGGGGGACTTATAATCGTTTTTCCATACTTCGGTGGCTCCACAGGTGCTTCCTCAGAATAAAAGGGTTATAAAAAAGACAAAAGAAAAAAGCCACAGATGCTCACAAAACGTTTTTTGCGGTTAAAACACCTGTACCGGTTCTTCCACTCCAAAGCCCACCATCTTAATATTGCATAATAATTACGAAACATAAATATACTTGTTAGTAACGCACTAATTCAATACTCTAAAATTAACGAATTTTAATTATTTTCCGCTCTGAAGAATTTTATTATGAAAATAAAACATCTTAATTGAATAAAAAGGTACGCGTAGAAAGAGACAAATTGCGATAATCGAAGCTAATTTATCTTCGAAGCCGACATGGAAATCGTTGGCCGTTTATTATCTTACACGCTGCACTTTAAATTTATGTACTCACACGAAATATTTGACGTATAACGGTGAATTATAAAATGTTTAATTATTTTCTTTTAAATAGAGACCACCTACCTGATTCGTAAATTAATTATTTAGAGATTTTAATCTTTGTGGAGATTTGGAGGGTTGTTTGAAAAATTTGTGAGTCACCCTTTTGTCGATGAGTGATTAGCCCGCTTGTCCCTTCATCCCTCGGCGTGCGTTCATCGAAAAAGGGGAGATTGATTTTTTTTTTCGTTCATCCTTTAATGAACCAATTTTTAACCAAAACCGTAAAAAAAATCTTTAGTTGGAAAGTCTACAATTACTCCTTTGAACTTATCAAGTGCATATAAGTGGACGGTTTAATTTGTTAATGGTTAAGAGGAGTGTGTAGGTAATTGGGTCCAATTTGTTTTAAAGGTTGAAGGTGTGATTATACCCGATTTGTTTAAATTAAAAGCGTTACTATTAACACGAAAGATTTATTATTCTATTGGTGTTTTTTACTAACTATCCTGTTGTTCCTTTCCTTTAAAGAAGGTTTCTCGCTCCAAAAATCGATGAAAACGGCAGATTGCTGTAAGATTTAACTAAATTTGGTTATTGAGGGAAAGATGGATGGATTTTGTTATGGAAAAAATGGATTAGAAGGGGTTTTTTTCGCTGAAAAACCGAAAGAAACGCCCAAATAACCGTTGAAATCGGTGTTTCTCGGCCCTCAAAAGCGAGGAAACGGAAAAATCCTGTAAAATGGAAGTTTTCGGTCGTATGATAACAGAAAAGTACTGGTTTGAAGAGCTTCCAACGAAAACTTCCTTAAAGGGAAATAACAATACACGTATAGGAGAGGAGGTATAACGGAGGGGACGTACAAAGGGGGGGGGGAAGTATATGGGAGGGGAAGTATAACGGAAGGGGGAGGTATAAGGGAACGAAAGTATAAAGAAGGGGGATGTATAAGGGAGGGGAAGTATAGCGGGGGGGGAGTTTTTTTTTGAAAATTTTCCGAGTTTTTTTTTTGAAAAATTTTCCGGGTTTTCTATTTTAAAGCGTTTTTTTTTTCTGAAAAATTTTCTAAATCTTTTTTTTTTTTTTTTTTTTTTTTTTTTTTTTTTTTTTTTTTTTTTTTTTTTTTTTTTTTTCGAAAATTTTTCCCAGTGTCAAGGTAGAAATAATTGGCTCTTTGGCCTAGGGATGTGCCTCTCGTAATGGGTAGAAGTATTAAATTTCTCCCCATTAAAAAAATAATAATTAAAAATTGTCAATTTTTTACATCAAAAATTCGTAAAAAATATAAGGAGTCTTTGGTGAAAATTTGATGAAAATAACGGTTCGGCCGCAGCGAATTTCTTAAAATTTCAAACAGCCATATCTTCGCCATTTTTTCGAAATTCAAAATCGCTCTCTTTAAATTCTTCTTCGCCGGCTAAAGAAATTTGTGTGAAAATTTGGTGAAAATCGGTTGAAAACTGTGGCCGTAAAGTGACGGCCGGCCGGAACCACAGACAAAGTGTAGATTGGTAAAAATCAAATTTGACCCTCCGGGGTCTGGAAGACCCTTCCCCAAAAACCCGAAGTGGAGGGTATCTCAATAACTTCTTTAAGGAAGTTAAAATCCTCAAAAATGCTGTTATAGTTGGGTTTCTTTTAGGAAAAACAGAGAAAACTCATTGGTATCTGATTGAGCAGTTTCAATTGGCCGAAAAATCTTGGAAAGTGGCAGAAAATTGAGCAAAATGGGGGTTTCTTGGCCAAAAACATAGAAAAACTCCCAAATTTGCGGTGAAAACCACGAAAAATAAAATTTTAAAGGTATAAAAAGAACAGGAAAAAAACCTTACAAACTCGGACGAAAAGTAGATAAAAACGGCCTAAAATCTTGAGATAAAACTTGAAATGAGTTCCTTTTTTCTATCGACTGTAGGAGGACTAAAGAGGGTAAAATGGATTTGAGCCTCCGGAGTGCAGATGTTCAGTGTTCTAGTAGCCCACACACAGTGGAACCTTCTCTAATTACGACCTTCGATGCTTTTGTTTTCAAAAGATTTTTTCTTTCTTTCTGTTTTTACCCTTCACGACAAAGGGATGCTCGAGTCTGTTATTAGAAAGGATGAAGATAATTCAGGTCCCGATATGTATCATATTACAGAAGCGGAATTGCTCGAACTACAAGGACAATCTTGAAAGATGTTGTAATACCATCGTTGGACGATTTCTGGAGACTTGGAGGCCAAGAAACTCATAATGAACGATAAATCATTGTCAACTTTATATTCATCATAATCGTATTATCCCACTAAAATTGATTAAAGAATTCTTTTGTCAAGGGGTCCTCTGGTGCAAACATTAAAAAAGGGAAGGCCTTAATAATCATACTCTCTTTTATTATGCTCGGGTGACATCCGAAGGATAGAGAAGCCCGTCTATTTTTGTGACCCCTTTTTTCATTTTACAGCCACTCCGAATGCCCTCTCCTCACTGATATACATACATTGGACTTTAACGATTTTCGACTCATTAGATCTTTTACCCTTTGGATCTTTTTTTACGACTTGTACTTTTTATGAACTTTTTTTAACACAATGTCAATTGAGGTTTGCTTTTTCATTTTTTTTCTCTTAAAAGAAATGGCTTTACTAATAATAAAAGCTTCTATTCATATAAACAGAACCTTTCGTGAATGGAAAAACGCCAGATGGCTCATTTTCTGGCAACCTTGCAATCTCAAGATACAGTCAATAAGAAGAAAATTTCTTTTGTATGTCTTGGAAGAATAATTTTACGCTTTTATTCATTATTATTATAAAATGTGAGGCTTACATCTCAATCCAGTTTTAAACGGCGAAAATAGGCTTGCTCTTTGTCTGTCCCTAGTTTATGGTGAAATGTATTATGCCCAAATGACAGAAACAGTTTTATGGCGAAAAGACAAGTTCTTTAAAATGAAATGTTCAACTGCGTTATGTTGAAACGACAAATTTTATGTCGAAACAAGTGTTATATTTTTACTTTATGGTGAGATGTTTTATGTTCAAGACTTTTTCAATAAATAAAAGTCGACATTAAAAAAAAGTCACCACAACGCTTCTCACCATAAATGCCTCTTTTCGAACTTGTTTTTTCGGCATAAAACTGTTTCTGTCGTTTGTGGGATACATCCCACCATAAACTATGGACAGCGAAAGAGCAAGCCTATTTTCACCGTTAAAAACGCGATTATGGCGAAATGATAAAAACTTTAAAATTTGACAGTTCACCATAAATTCAACATAAAGCATCTCACCATAAACTAGGAAAAGCAGGCAGGCAGCCAATGGGATCAGCTCGTTATATAACATAAGGAGGTTAATTTTTTTCCTCTCGCGAGGATGTGCGAATTGCATTATGGTGAAAAGTAAAGTTTTAAGGTTTTTGTCGTTTCGC
This sequence comes from Orius insidiosus, assembly GCA_014119065.1. Classification (NCBI taxonomy): domain Eukaryota; kingdom Metazoa; phylum Arthropoda; class Insecta; order Hemiptera; family Anthocoridae; genus Orius; species Orius insidiosus. The sequence goes on from JACGAQ010000114.1 coordinate 194,937, forward strand.
CATAATCGCGTTTTAAACGGCGAAAATAGGATTGCTCTTTGGCTGTCACTAGTTTTTGTTGACAAATGTTATGCCCAGACGACAGAAACAGTTTTATGGCGAAACGACAAGTTCTTAAAAATGAAAGTTTCCTTTAGGTTAAACTTCGTTATGTTGAAACAACAAATTTTATGTCGAAACAAGTGTTTCATCTTTACTTTATGGTGAGATGTTTTATGTTCAAGACTTTTTCAATAAATGAAAGTCGACATTAAAAAAAAGTCACCACAACGCTTCTCACCATAAATGCCTCTTTTTGAACTTGTTCGCCATAAAACTGTTTCTGTCGTTTGTGGGATACATCTCACCATAAACTATGGACAGCGAAAGAGCAAGCCTATTTTCACCGTTAAAAACGCGATTATGGCGAAACGATAAAAACCTTAAAAATTGACAGTTCACCATAAATTCAACACAAGCATCTCACCATAAACTAGGGAAACAAGCAGGCATCCAATGGGATCAGCTCGTTATATAACATAAGGAGGTTAATTTTTTTCCTATCCCGAGGATTTGCGAATTCCATTATGGTTAACTATCAAGTTTTATGGTTTTTGTCGTTTCGCCATAATCCCGTTTAGGCTTGCTCTTTGGCTGTCCCTAGTTTATGGTGCGATGTATTATGCCCGAACGACAGAAACAGTTTTATGGCGCAACGACAAGTTCTTAAAAATGAACGTTTCCTTTATGTTTAACTGCGTTATGTTGAAACGACAAATTTTATGTCGAAACCAGTGTTAAATGTTTACTTTATGGTGAGATGTTTTATGTTCAAGACTTTTTCAATAAATGAAAGTCGACAAAAAAAAAAGTCACCACAACGCTTCTCACCATAAATGCCTCTTTTCGAACTTGTTCGCCATAAAACTGTTTCTGTCGTTTGTGGGATACATCTCACCATAAACTATGGACAACGAAAGAGCAAGCCTATGTTCGCCATTTAAAACGTGATTATGGCGAAACGATAAAAACCATAAAAATTGACAGTTCACCATAAATTCAACACAAAGCATCTCACCATGAACAAGGAAAGCAAGCAGGCAGCCAATGGGATCAGCTCGTTATATAACATAAGGAGGTTAATTTTTTTCCTATCCCGAGGATTTGCGAATTCCATTATGGTTAACTATCAAGTTTTATGGTTTTCGTCGTTTCGCCATAATCCGTTTAGGCTTGCTCTTTGGCTGTCCTTAGTTTATGGTGCGATGTATTATGTCCGAACGACAGAAACAGTCTATGGCGGAACGACATGTACTTTGAAATGAAAGTTTCCTTTATATTCAACTGCGTTAGGTTGAAACGACAAATTTTATGTCGAAAAAAATGTTAAATCTTTACTTTATGGTGAGATGTTTCATGTTCAAGACTTTTTCAATAAATTAAAGTCGACATTAAAAAATGCAAATCACCACAACGCTTCTCACCATAAATGCTTCTTATTGAACTTGTTGTTTCGCCATAAAACTGTTTCTGTCGTTTGTGGGATTCATCTCACCATAAACTATGGACAACGAAAGAGCAAGCCTATTTTAGGGGTTAAAACGCGATTATGGCGAAACGATAAAAACCTTAAAATTTGACAGTTCACCATAAATTCAACATAAAGCATCTCACCATAAGCTAGGAAAGCAAGCAGGCAGCCAATGGGATCAGCTCGTTATAACATAAGGAGGTTAATTTTTTTCCTCTCGCGAGGATGTGCGAATTGCATTATGGTGAAAAGTAAAGTTTTAAGGTTTTTGTCGTTTCGCCATAATCGCGTTTTAAACGGCGAAAATAGGATTGCTCTTTGGCTGTCCCTAGTTTTTTGGTGAGATGTATTATGCCCAAACGACAGAAACAGTTTTATGGCGAAACGATAAGTTCTTAAAAATGAACGTTTCCTTTATGTTTAACTGCGTTATGTTGAAACGACAAATTTTATGTCGAAACAAGTGTTAAATCTTTACTTTATGGTAAGATGTTTTATGTTCAAATGCATTATGGTGAACGTTTTTGACTATTTTCTGTTGCAGATTTTTCATGGTGAATGGTAACTCGCCATTTCAGCTATTATAATACATCTGTATTTGATCAACCTATTATGTCGAACCGCATTATGTCGACACGTGTCATGACGAGCACTGTCGTGTACAAAAAATTTCCTATTTGCGTTTTCTTCGCAATTTAGTTTATTTCTACTGAAATCTTTAATCGTTAAATATTGCTTTCTACGGAGAAAAAAAAACTGGGAAAGAATTTATGGCGCGCGTTTTATAGGAAACCTTTGAACACGGCGATTTTCCCTTTCAAACGCATTTTTTAAATGTTCGTACCAGGTAGTTAAATTTAGAAAAAAAAGTTTCTCGATCCAGTTTGGCCATAAAAAGTGGATTTTTTATCCTCAAAAATTTAAATATGTACAATAGAATATTTGTGACTTCCTACTTCAATTTCAGATTTAAATGATAAAAAAATCGCTGATCATGTAAAAGTATAAATCATTTCCAGACAACTGACTTCATTATCGTCTTTGAATTAGTGTTTATGGTCCGGTTGTGGGTTGTATGGTAGATGGGGCTTCATGCTGTTTGTATAACCGTTTCTATGTTTACAAGAGAGTCCGATCACGTATTTGTGAGCGTATACGCGCCTTTTCATAACTCTGAATGGATCGCGTCTCTTGGAATCCCTCAATGCCGCCTACATGTTTTGTAAACATGAATAGTCGCTGGTAACACAGGCGTCTCCGTCTTCTAAAAATTCAAATCTTGGACACCTAAAAAGCTCTTAAAAAAGTCTTCCTGTCTAAACATGTCGCAATTTATCCGCTATAAAACTACCGTAAATAGAAAGGTAAAGAAGAGTGCAATGCCAACCACTCGACCTTTTCCCCGCAAATTAACTAACTACTCCGCTCTTAATCATTTTAAACGACTTTTGCTATCCAGAGTTTTATGGAAGTTGAGAGAAATTTTTTTAATGAACGTCCCCTTTTTTTTCTCATATTTTAAAAAATGGTTCAATTATTTGAATATTCAATTTTTTTGTTTGTATTGCATATTTTTAATGTTTGTATTTTTTTTTTCAGGGCTGGTGCTGGAACTGTCAATAATAATAACAACAATGCTCGTCGGTCTGTAAAAAGTATTATAATTGAGCCTACGGTTCCTTTAGATTCGTCAATTGAGAAAATTCGAGTTTCCACATCTCCCAGGTAAAATTTTTTAAATGAAAATTAAATTTTTTTCGCCCCAAAAACCAGTAAACCGTAATTTTTGACCAAAATTATCTTAAAACGGCATTTTTTGACCTCAAAATCTATGAAACCACCGTGAATTCTATAAAAATCCGTGGATCAGTTGGCAAGAGAGCCACTGAAATACGGCTAGAGCCCCCGCATGTGTCCCCCCATTTAGAAAGCCTGTTGAGGCTATACATGACCCTGATTTTTGACCAGTTTTTTCGTCCATAATATTGAAAAAACTCCAAAAAAACCAGAAAAATTCTGCTTCAGTATTATTTTTTACCAAAAAATCCCTTAAAAACTGGGTTTTTTGAGCAAAAAATCCCTTAAAAACTGTTTTTTTTTAACCAAAAAATCCCTTAAAAACTTGGATTTTTGACCAAAAAAACCCTCTAAACCTATAAAAACGCATTTTCAAAGTATTTTTAGTCTCTCAGAAGAGAAAAAAATCGCTGAAAAAAATTTTTTTAACCTAAAACCAGAAAAACACCTAAAAATTATGACAATTGTCATTGGGGGGGGGGGGAACACATTAAAAATAGGTTTTTTCGCCTTCAAAATTTTTCCCAAGTCCCTGTGCTCTGAGGGACTATCCTCATTTATACCTTATACTAAGAAAACGCCTTAAAAATTGTTTGAAAATTGTTTTTGACCAAAAATCCCTTAAAAACTGGGTTTTTTGAGCAAAAAATCCCTTAAAAATCAGGTTTTTTGACCAAAAAATCCCTTAAAAACTTGGATTTTTGACCAAAAAAACCCTCTAAACCTATAAAAACGCATTTTCAAAGTATTTTTAGTCTCTCAGAAGAGAAAAAAATCGCTGAAAAATTTTTTTTTAACCTAAAACCAGAAAAACACCTAAAAATTATGACAATTGTCATTTTGGGGGGGGGGGAAACATATAAAAATAGGGGTTTTCGCCTTCAAAATTTTTCCCAAGTCCCTGTGCTCTGAGGGACTATCCTCATTATACCTTATACTAAGAAAAACGCCTTAAAAATTGTTTGAAAAACGACATTTTTGAGCAAAAATAACTTTAAAGTAGTATTTTTTGGCATAAAAAATTTCCCAGGGTATGACAATCGTTGTGAGTTCGCCTGTCGACCGCAGTTTGAAACTCCTGGAATATGCGCAGAAGGATTTGCACGTCAAAGTAGACTTCTGATGAGTTCAGATTTGACGGATAAACGATTTGAATGACGTCAAATCCTTCTGCGCATGCTCCAGGAGTTTCAAACTGCGGTTGGAACAAAAAGGACGTTTTTCGTTTTGAGCGACGGTTTCCTAGATAGAAGGGAAAAAACCGAAAACCGTTGTTAGCAACGAAATTTGCAAAGCAACCACCTTAAATACTTCCATATCTCCTAAAGTATTGCTCTGACGGTAAAAACTAATAAGATATTTTATGTAGTAAATTTCAGTACCTACAACTTTTACTTAAGACATTTTTTCGTTTTGAGCGACGGTTACCGAGATAGAAGGGAAAAAAAACCGTTGTTAACAACGAAACATTTGCAAAGCTCACTTAAAAACCATCATACCTCCTTAAATCCTTCTGCGCATGCTCCAAGAGTTTCAAACTGCGGTTGGAACAAGACTATTATCTTCCAAGAAATGACCTGAGATTAGAAAAAAAAAATAAAACCTAACTAAACTAGACATTCTGTCTCTCTTTCCCGACATTTCTATAAATAAACGTCGAATTCAAATATGTCAAAACGACTCTGAAAAGTGTAGAATCCAATGAAAAGTCCATCTTTTTTTTTTTTCCCTTCACAAGATGGAATAAAATGCTTTCTCCGCACTTTACCTAAGTTGTTATTTACTTCCTGCATTTTTTTCCCTCTACCTCCTCGTTTCCCCTCGAACGGAATCTACTTCATGAAAATCTTTTGTGTATGACGGGAATGCGGTGAGACGGAAAAAAACTTCAGAAAATCGATATTTCCTTTAGAAATTCCTTGCATTACTTTTTCGGGGTATTGAAATAGTTTATTTTTATCAACAGGATTTAAAGCATCTGTTCGTACAATTGATAGACATTTGTAACTTTATTTAAAAACAAGAAACAGGTGTTTTAAAAGCACTATAAAGAGGCTCTCTCATAAGAAGAAAAAAAAGTCTCGGCTGCATTTGTGAACGGAAAGATACAAGGGTTGACACAAGGTGTATTTTGAGGTCACCAAAATAGCCAAACATGCCAACACTAAAATATCTCTAGAGGACCTGAAGTTTTATTTAAACTTTTGTCCAGTAGTTTGAATTGTGTGATCGAGATTTTAGGCTCCCTATTTCGAACGTCGTGATGATGTCATTAATTTTCTTTTGTTTCCAGACAGGTGCCTGTGGGAGAGAAAGTGTCTATGGCGCCTGCTCCCAACATTTGCGTTCAAGGAGGCCGAATCGAATTCATCAAGCCGAACTCGCCGAACGCGAAGGTAGCGTAAACGTTTCAATTTACTTCCTTCTTCCCGTATTTATCGCTCCATCAATCTCAGAAGATGAAAAAAAAAACACTCAAAAAACGGAGGAAATTTCCAGAAATGGGGCTCAGAAGGGTTTCCAAAAAAGCGAGGAAAAGGACCAAGGCTTTCAAAAAAATCCGTTTATCTGGTGTTTAGGCGTTTAACATCTTTTTAACTCTTTTTGTGTCATTTTCTGGTCTAGAAACGTCCTTTTTATCGGGTGTTTGAGCGTTACCGAGATTTGGATCATATCTCTCGATTTCTGGTGTAAAAACACCCGTTTGTGTCGGGTTTCTGAGCGTTTGAAACGCTTTTTAAAGAGTTTAGGGTCATTTTCCTTCATTATATGGTCCTTAAAAACCGTTTTATCTGTTTCTGGCGTTTAACATCTTTTTAACTTGTTTTGGTTCATTTCCCTCGATTTTCTGGTCTAGAAACGTCCTTTTTATCGGATGTTTGAGCTTTTTTTTTGCCGTGATTTTGATCGTGCCTTCAATTTTTGGTGTAAAAACACCTTTTGTCTGGTTTCTGAGCGTTTCTAACGCAAATACGCAAATAAACGAAAATGGGGGTTTTTATCCAAAAATCCGAGAAAAACGCTGATTTCGTCTAATTTGTAAGAAATTTAATCACCTTTCATTTTTGTATAATACATTTTTTGGCTAGGACGCATCGTTTTGAAGATACAGGCGAAAAACCGTGAAAAGTCACGCTTCAAATTTTATTTTTCGTTTTTTTGCACCGTTTTTCGTCGCCCTGTAGCTCGGGAACCGTTGGTTGTACAAAAAATTTTGTTGAACCGAGTTTGTAGGAAATTTAGTCAGCTTTCTTTTTTAATTTACATATTTTTTGGCTACGACGTACCGTTTTGGAGATACGAGCAAAAAACCGGGAAATCTTGGGGTTTCTCTTGGTGTCCCAAATTTTTCCCATTGTTGAAAAATTTTTCCTTGCTTCAAAAATTGAGGGAAACGGCCGCTATATCAGCCAAAAATATCCAAAACACGAAGCTTAAAGTCGAAAAGTGGCTGTTAAATGTTATCCTGAAGGACACTATTTTTATCGCGTGACTCATACGATCTGCCACCGACAGTCCTGATTGACAGCCAAAGGGCAATTCCTTCGATTTCAACTTCGATTATTCTCACTTCTTTTTAAGCCTCTTTTTTCTTTTTTTCCCCTCCAGGCTCCCTCCACCCTTGTTTTTCGACTCTTCGGTTTACTCACTGTTTTTATAGAAGTTGAAGAGAAAAAGGGGTTTCGGGTTTACTCAGCGACATTTTAACCACACACCCTCTTTATTTGTCTATCATTAAGAAGTTTTTCTCTCTCACTAATTGTTGAAAATTTTCCCTAATGTCACCATAAACAAGGATTTCTAAACATAAGGGACATTATATGAAATCCTTTTTTTCTTATCTTATCTTCTATATTCCTTAAACTTTTTATTTTATTAGCAAAATGGGAAAACTTAATTAAAATTTATATATTCAAACAAAAGGTTTAATTACATTTATGTGACATAAAACGTCAATTTTATGGAGTTTTTAAGGTTTTTTTTACGTTAAAACTTAATTTTTATTACCACTATTAATTTTAATTTTTAAGCACGATTTTATGGGGAAAAATCTTTTTAAAAAATTGAAGAGGATTAAAAAAAAGACTTTTTTTATGGAGGGGAGAGAAAATTGGAAACGGTTGTCAATGTTCTCTGACGACGGATGCTAATTTCGAAATAAAGAGAGTTGTTTTCACGACATGAGGAATTAATCGTACAAAAAAAGAGGGTGGAAATGAGGGGGTTTGTCCTTGAAAAACGTTTTTTTACCCTCAAGGCGTCCTTTTCCAAACCCCTGTCGAACGTCCGGAATTGAATCTCGTTAATTGAGAAAATCCCCCTTCCCTTCTTTTCTAATTAAAATTTCTAGTATTTGAACCGTTTTTGTTAATTATTTCGTCCGTTATAAATCAGAGGCGTGTCGGGACAATAGTTTTCAGACGTTTCGTAACCGTAATTAAGGCGACTTTCACTCCATCTGACTTTTTTTTTTTATACAATCAAAGTTGCCTAACCTTGACGATACGTTCTCGATTAGTCCGGCTGTCGATCTCACAAAATCAATTAGATATGCCCTAATTAGAAGAAGGCCAGAAGGAAATAGACGAGACAAATAGAAACGGTAATTGAACCATTTTTTAAATCTTTCGAGTGTTACCTACCCAAAAACAGGATAAGGCGACCGTCCCACTTTGTGCGGAACAGTCCCGCGATCTTATAGTGGACGGCTAAATGTCCCGCTTGCAAGAAAAGGTCCGCATTTACGCCCCCCTTTTTAGCGAGTTTTTGGTCGTTTTCCTCGATTTTTTGCTCTAAGAAAGTCCCTTATATGGGTTGTTAAGTGGTTATTATCGTAATTTAGATCGTATTCCTCGATTTTTGGTGTAAAAACACCCCATATTGTCGGGTTTCTATGCGTTTAAAACGCTTTTTTAAGAGTTTTGGGTCATTTTCCTCGATTCATGGTCCCATTACCCGTTTTTATCTGATGTTCAGCGTTTAACATATTTTAGTGGGTTTTGGGTTGTTTCCTTGATTTTCTAGTCTAGAAACGTCCTTTTTTCGGATGTTGAACGTTTTTTTTAAACCGTGATTTTGATCGTATCCCTCGTTTCAGGTGTAAAAACACCGTTTTGTTGGCTTCTGAGCGTTTAAAACGCTTTTTAAAGAGTTCTTGGTCATTTCCTCGATTTCTTGGTCCATTACCCTTTGATCTGATGTTCAGGAGTTTAACATCTTTTTAACTTGTTTTTGGTTCATTTTCCTCGATTTTTCTGATAGAAACGTCCTTTTTATCGGTGTTTGAAGCATTTTTTTACCGTAATTGTATCGTATTCCTCGAATTATGGTGTAAAAAACCCTTTCGTTGGGTTTCTGAGCGTTTAAATCGCTTTTTACGAGTCTAGTTTTTTTCCTTCATTTTATGGTCCTTAAAAACCGTTTTATCTGATGTTTAGGCGTTAACATCTTTTTATCTTGTTTTGGGACATTTTCCTTGATTTTCTAGTCTAGAACGTCCTTTTCTCGGGTGTTTTGAGCGTTTGTTAACCGTGATTTGGATCGTATCTCTCGATTTCTGGTGTAAAAAAACCTCGATTTCTGGTCTAGAAACGTCCTTTTTATCGGGTGTTTGAGCTTTTTTTTTGCCGTGATTTGTATCGTATTCCTCGAATTCTGGTGTAAAAACGTTTTTTTCGGGTTTCCGAGCGTTTAAAACGTTTTTTAACGAGTTTAGGGTCAATTCTTTCATTTTATGTTTCTTAAAAACCGTTTTATCTGATGTTTAGGCGCTTAACATCTTTTAAACTTGTTTTGGGTCATTTTCTTTGATTTCTAGTCTAGAACTGTCCTTTTTATCGGGTGTTTGAGCGTTTTTTTATCCGTGATTTGGATCTTATCCCTCGATTTCTGGTGTAAAAACACCTTTTTTGTCGGGTTTCTGAGCGCTTAAAACGCTTTTCTAACGAGTGTAGGGTCATTGTCCTCGATTTTAAATCCTTAAAATTCGTTTATCTGACGTCCAGGCGTTTAACATATTTTTAGCGGGATTTGGGTTCTTGTCCTCGATTGTCCGGTAAATAAACGTCCCTTTTATCGGGTGTTTGAGCGTTTTTTTACTGTAATTTCGATCGTGTACCCGATTTCTGGTGTAAAAACACCCGTTTTGTTGGGTTTCCGAGCGTTTAAAACGCTTTTTACCGAGTTAAGGGATATTGTCTTTCATTTTACGGTCCTTAAAAACCGTTTTATCTGATGTTTAGGCGTTTAACATCTTTTAACTTGTTTTGGGTCATTTTCCTTGATTTTTGCTAGTTTCGAAACGTCCTTTCTTTCGGGTGTTTGAGCGTTTTTAACCGTAATTTGTATCGTATTCCTCGAATTCTGGTGTAAAACACCCGTTTTTTCGGGTTTCCGAGCGTTTAAAACGCTTTTTTAACGAGTTTAGGGTCATTTTCTTTCATTTTATGGTCTTTAAAAACCGTTTTTTCTGATGTTTAGGCGCTTAACATTTTTTAACTTGTTTTGGGTCATTTTCTTTGATTTTCTAGTCTAGAACTGTCCTTTTTATCGGGTGTTTGAGCTTTTTTTTGCCGTGATTTGGATCGTTTCCCTCCATTTTTGGCGTTAAAACACCAGTGGTTTCGGGTATCTGCGCGCTTAAAACGCTTTTTATCGAGTTTAGTGTAATTTTCCTCAATTTTATGGTCCTAAAAAACCGTTTTTTCTGATGTTCGGGCGTTTAACATCTTTTTAACGGGTTTTGGCTAGTTTTCCTAGATTTTCTGTTTTTCTGATCGAGAAAAAACGGTTTCCGTACATCTCTTCACACCGATTATTCTTTTTCAAACTCTGCTCCCCACGAAGGCCTCCTAGATTTGTCTGATAAAAAAATCAATATCGTATAAGCCCCTAGTTATGAATCAATGTTTACACAGGCCTTATCAACCCACACGCCCTAGGAAAATTAAAATACCCTCAAGCGCCCCATATTAATCTCAGAATGCAATTTATATTGAACTCGGATGATAAAATTCAAATCGCACACGTCCGCGCAATAAAAAAATTATGTAATCCCGTTAATAATAATTCAAACATAGCGGCGCAAGGTCAAGTTGAAAAGAAACTAAATTTACACCCTAGTTGGACGTTTAAGAAAATTACGAGAGTTTTATTTTCTTCGTATTTTTACCCGGAGGTCAGGGAGGTTTCAAAATAGAAAAAATTAATCGTTGCGTAATTTGCGTTCCGCGTTTGTAGGCGTTCAAATGCATCCTTGAGTTTTTTATTTTGTCGATTGTTTTTTTGAGGGCAGAAGAAAGTGAGTGCATAAACGAAGATATAGCCGATAAATTTGTCCGTCTGTTGCTTCATGTTCAACGGAGCGAAATTCCTCCTTTTAACCGGGAGACCTTTCTTATGGAATTCATTACTTTTTTTCCCAAGTGTAATGAACTCCCACAATCTATTTTCCTCATCTCCATAATTATATCACTGTTAAACAGTTAAACGCTGTTAATTCTTAGGAAGCCCTTTTTTTTTTATTTCTCACAGAGATAAGAATATTTTAATAAGGAACGATTTATTACCATAGACATGGCAATAAGGCGAATGCCGCATGGTTTTGGCTACAATGAAGTAGAACATAGTTTCATGGGCGATTTTATTTTATTAGCTAATAAAAACAATAAAAATTCTCAAAAACCGCTAAAAAGTAAACACAATGGTTTTCGGGGGGGGGGGGGGGGATGCTGGAAAAAAGGCGTTTCCTGGTTGAAAAATCTAGAAAAACATTATAATCGTAAGAAGCATTTATGGGTCTGAGGGTTAAAGTCCTTAAAATTGTGAAAAAAATCGGGAAAAAGAAGTTTTTATAACCTAAAAGTTGATGAAACGTCCTTAATATGGTTATACCCCAAAAGTCTGTTAAAAAGGAAGGTTTCTAGTGCGAAAAACCGACTGCGCCTGAAAAGCCTCTATTTAAGGGATATTTTGGTCGCCTAAGCCAGGAAAACGTCCTAAAATATGGTTTAAAGGATGCTTTAAAATATGCAAACACCAAAAAATCTGGTAAAAACGAAGGGTTCTCGCGCGAAAAACCAGTCTGCCCCTGATAATGCTCTATTTAAGGGATTTTTTGGTCGACTAAGCCAGGAAAACGTTCTAAAATATGGTTTAAAATATGTTAACACCAAAAAATTTGGTAAAAACGAAGGGTTTCTCGTGCAAAAAACCAGACTGCGCCTGAAAAGCCACTATTTTAGGGATATTTTTGTCGACTAAGCCTGGAAAACGTCCTAAAATATGGTTTAAAGGATGCTTCAAAATATGTGAACACCAAAAATTTGTTAAAAACGAAGGGTTTTCGGGCGAAAAACCAGACTGCGCCTGATAATCCACTATTTTAGGGATATTTTGGTCGACAAAGCCAGGAAAACGTCCTAAAATATGGTTTAAAGGATGCTTTAAAATATGTAAGCACCAAACATCTGGTGAAAACGAAGGTTTCTTGTGTAAAAAACCAAACTGCGCCTGAAAAGCCACTTTTTAAAGGATTTTTTGGTCGACTAAGCCACGAAAACGTCCAAAAATATGGTTTAAAGGATTCTTCAAAATATGTAAACACCAAAAAATCTGGTAAAAACGAAGGATTCTCGGGCGAAAAACCTGTCTGCGCCTGATAATCCTCTATTTAAGGGATTTTTTGGTCAACCAAGCCAGGAAAACGTCCTAAAATATGGTTTAAAGGATGTTTTAAAATATGTAAACACCAAAAAATCTGGTAAAAACGAAGGTTTCTCATGCGAAAAACCAGTCTGGTCCTGATAATCCTCTATTTAAGAGATTTTTTGGTCGACTAAGCCACGAAAACGTCCAAAAATATGGTTTAAAGGATTCTTCAAAATATGTAAACACCAAAAAATCTGGTAAAAAGATAGGGTTCTCGGGCGAAAAACCAGTCTGCGCCTGATAATCCTCTATTTAAGAGATTTTTGGTCGACTAAGCCACGAAAACGTCCAAAAATATGGTTTAAAGGATTCTTCAAAATATGTAAACACCAAAAAATCTGGTAAAAACGAAGGTTTCTCATGCGAAAAACCAGTCTGGTCCTGATAATCCTCTATTTAAGAGATTTTTGGTCGACTAAGCCACGAAAACGTCCAAAAATATGGTTTAAAGGATTCTTCAAAATATGTAAACACCAAAAAATCTGGTAAAAAGATAGGGTTCTCGGGCGAAAAACCAGTCTGCGCCTGATAATCCTCTATTTAAGAGATTTTTTGGTCGACTAAGCCACGAAAACGTCCAAAAATATGGTTTAAAGGATTCTTCAAAATATGTAAACACCAAAAAATCTGGTAAAAACGAAGGATTCTCGGGCGAAAAACCAGTCTGCGCCTGATAATGCTCTATTTGAGGGATTTTTTGGTCGACTAAGCCAGGAAAACGTTCTAAAATATGGTTTAAAATATGTTAACACCAAAAAATTTGGTAAAAACGAAGGGTTTCTCGTGCAAAAAACCAGACTGCGCCTGAAAAGCCACTATTTTAGGGATATTTTTGTCGACTAAGCCAGGAAAACGTCCTAAAATATGGTTTAAAGGATGCTTTAAAATATGTAAGCACCAAACATCTGGTGAAAACGAAGATTTCTTGTGTAAAAAACCAAACTGCGCCTGAAAAGCCACTTTTTAAAGGATTTTTTGGTCGACTAAGCCACGAAAACGTCCAAAAATATGGTTTAAAGGATTCTTCAAAATATGTAAACACCAAAAAATCTGGTAAAAACGAAGGATTCTCGGGCGAAAAACCTGTCTGGTCCTGATAATCCTCTATTTAAGAGATTTTTTGGTCGACTAAGCCACGAAAACGTCCAAAAATATGGTTTAAAGGATTCTTCAAAATATGTAAACACCAAAAAATCTGGTAAAAACGAAGGTTTCTCATGCGAAAAACCAGTCTGGTCCTGATAATCCTCTATTTAAGAGATTTTTGGTCGACTAAGCCACGAAAACGTCCAAAAATATGGTTTAAAGGATTCTTCAAAATATGTAAACACCAAAAAATCTGGTAAAAAGATAGGGTTCTCGGGCGAAAAACCAGTCTGCGCCTGATAATCCTCTATTTAAGAGATTTTTGGTCGACTAAGCCACGAAAACGTCCAAAAATATGGTTTAAAGGATTCTTCAAAATATGTAAACACCAAAAAATCTGGTAAAAACGAAGGATTCTCGGGCGAAAAACCAGTCTGCGCCTGATAATCCTCTATTTAAGGGATTTTTGGTCGACTTAGCCAGGAAAACGTCCTAAAATATGGTTTAAAGGATGTTTTAAAATATGTAAACACCAAAAAATCTGGTAAAAACGAAGGTTTCTCATGCGAAAAACCAGTCTGGTCCTGATAATCCTCTATTTAAGAGATTTTTTGGTCGACTAAGCCACGAAAACGTCCAAAAATATGGTTTAAAGGATTCTTCAAAAGATAGGGTTCTCGGGCGAAAAACCAGTCTGCGCCTGATAATCCTCTATTTAAGAGATTTTTTGGTCGACTAAGCCACGAAAACGTCCAAAAATATGGTTTAAAGGATTCTTCAAAATATGTAAACACCAAAAAATCTGGTAAAAACGAAGGATTCTCGGGCGAAAAACCAGTCTGCGCCTGATAATCCTCTATTTAAGGGATTTTTGGTCAACCAAGCCAGGAAAACGTCCTAAAATATGGTTTAAAGGATGTTTTAAAATATGTAAACACCAAAAAATCTGGTAAAAACGAAGGTTTCTCATGCGAAAAACCAGTCTGGTCCTGATAATCCTCTATTTAAGAGATTTTTTGGTCGACTAAGCCACGAAAACGTCCAAAAATATTGTTTAAAGGATTCTTCAAAATATGTAAACACCAAAAAATCTGGTAAAAAGATAGGGTTCTCGGGCGAAAAACCAGTCTGCGCCTGATAATCCTCTATTTAAGAGATTTTTTGGTCGACTAAGCCACGAAAACGTCCAAAAATATGGTTTAAAGGATTCTTCAAAATATGTAAACACCAAAAAATCTGGTAAAAACGAAGGATTCTCGGGCGAAAAACCAGTCTGCGCCTGATAATCCTCTATTTAAGGGATTTTTGGTCGACTTAGCCAGGAAAACGTCCTAAAATATGGTTTAAAGGATGCTTTAAAATATGTTAACACCTAAAAATCTGGTAAAAACGAAGGGTTTCTCGTGCAAAAAACCAGACTGCGCCTGAAAAGCCACTTTTTAAGGGATTTTTTGGTCGACTAAGCCAGGAAAACGTCCTAAAATATGGTTTAAAGGATGCTTTAAATATGCAACCCCCAAAAAATCTGTTAAAAAAGAAAGTTTTCTCGGGCGAAAAACCGACTGCGCCTGATAATCTCTATTTAAGGGATTTTTTGGTCGACTAAGCCAGGAAAACGTCCTAAAATATGGTTTAAAGGATGCTTTAAAATATGTACACACCAAAAATATGGTAAAAAGGAAGGTTTCTCGGGCGAAAAACTAGATTGTGCCTGAAAAGCCTCTATTTAAGGGATTTTTTGGTCGACTAAGCCAGGAAAACGTCCTAAAATATGGTTTAAAGGCTGCTTTACAATATGTAAACACCAAAAATATGGTAAAAAGGAAGGTTTCTCGGGCGAAAAACCAGATTGCGCCAATATCCACTATTTAAGGAATTTTTTGGTCGACTAATTCAAGAAAACGTCCAAAATATTGTCTGAAAAGAGGGTTTCTAAGCCCTTAAATTGATAAAATTCTGTATAAAGGTAGTTTTTGTACTGAAAACCGCAGAAAAACTCTAAATTATTGGTCAAATATTCCATGAAAACCATTAAACACTTCCCACTTTACCTTATGTTGAATTTACCCTAGGCTTTTGGTCGTTCGTAATTTGAATATGGAATTAATTAAAAAGGCAGGGTTGACATAATTTAACTTCCCCTGCATGTGCGAGTTATAAATCAGTAAGAAATACGCAGAAAAGGGGGCGGGATCCCGAATAGTCTATTTACTAAGAGGGTTGTCTTTCTTTATATCGCTATTTTATACAAGATGCTCTTTACAGTCCTTGTTACTAAAAGCCCCGCAATAAAATCCATGTTAGGTATATTGGCAAAAATCCCTGACTAGACAAAACGATCAGCCCTTAGCCACATGGGTCCAAAAGGGGTGATTCACCACTTAAAAGACTCTTTAAATTTACATTTATAATTCGATTTTGTAAAAAGATTTAGAGATTCTCGCCCCCTAGTTTAATGGAACCGGCTTATTTTTCACACGGACGAGTCTATAAGTGGACGTTTTTATTTAATTTATTACGATGTAAACTATTTGGATGAGATTTCGTATATGATTGATATACGAAGGACACTTTTTTTAATATTCTTCCTCATATTTTTACCATAACCATGACGAAAGAGTCATAAATTATGCAATTCTAGACCACCCACACAAAAAAGTTTCAAATAAATCTCTTTATTTACATTATTATATTCATAAATAAAAAATAAATGTTCTAAAAATCGATTTTGGGACTTTAATCACGTTTTTGGTTGGTAGATTTCTGAAGAGACTGGCGTATTTTAAATTTTTCTGCCTAAACCAGTATTTTGGGCCAAAAAAATTTCGGACGTTTTGTTTTTTTCGGTTTTTGCGGTAAAGTCGCGCTCTCTCTGATTTTTGCCCAACTTTCAATTTTTGGGCGTTTTTGTTGTTTTTTTTTGTGTGTTAAAACGCCGTTAGAAGCCTTTCCAACTTGATTATTGGAATTACTGGATTATTTAAATTTTTCTATCGGATTATCGGACGTTTTTTTTCGGTTTTTGCGGTTAATAAAGTCGTTCTCTCTGATTTTTAGCCCACAAAACTTGAAATTTTTGGGCGTTTTTGATGGTTTTTGGTGTTTAAACACCGTTAAACCCCTTTCCAACTGGATTATTGGAATTACTGGATTATTTAAAATTTTCAAGCGGATTTTCGGACGTTTTTATCCGGTTTTTGCAGTTAATAAAGTCGCTAGATCTCGGATTTTTAGCCCAAAAAACTTTCAATATTTAGGTGTTTTTGTTGGTATTTTGGTGTTTAAACACTATTAAACGCCTTTCCAGCTGGATTATTGGAATTACTGGATTATTTAAATATTTCTAGCAGATTTTCGGACGATTTTTCTCGGTTTTTGGGTTAATAAACTCGCTCTCTCTCCCCGATGTTTGGCGCAAAAAACTTTCAATTTTGGCGTTTTTGTTGATTTTTTGGTGTTTAAACACCGCTAAACGCCTTTCCAACTGGATTATTTAAATTTCTCTTGCGGATTTTCAGACGTTTTTTCTCGGTTTTTGCGGTTAATAAAGTCGCTCTCTCTGTCTCTGATTTTTAGCCCAAAAAACTTTCAATTTTTGGGCGTTTTTGTTGGTTTTTTGGCGTTTAAACACCGTTAAACACCTTTCCAACTGCATTATTGAAATTAATGGATTATTTAAATTTTTCTAGCGTATTTTCGGACGTTTTTATCCGGTTTTTGCGGTTAATAAAGTCGCTAGATCTCGGATTTTTAGCCCAAAAAACTTTCAATATTTAGGTGTTTTTGTTGGTATTTTGGTGTTTAAACACTGTTAAACGCCTTTCCAGCTGGATTATTGGAATTACTGGATTATTTAAATATTTCTAGCGGATTTTCGGACGATTTTTCTCGGTTTTTGGGTTAATAAACTCGCTCTCTCTCCCCGATGTTTGGCGCAAAAAACTTTCAATTTTTGGCGTTTTTGTTGATTTTTTGGTGTTTAAACACCGCTAAACGCCTTTCCAACTGGATTATTTAAATTTTTCTTGCGGATTTTCAGACGTTTTTCTCGGTTTTTGCGGTTAATAAAGTCGCTCTCTCTCTCTCTCTCTCTCTCTCTCTCTCTCTCTCTCTCTCTCTCTCTCTCTCTCTCTCTGATTTTTAGCCCAAAAAACTTCCTATTTTTGGGCGTTTTTGTTGGTTTTGTGGTGTTTAAACACGTTAAACACCTTTCCAACTGCATTATTGAAATTAATGGATTATTTAAATTTTTCTAGCGAATTTTCGGACGTTTTTATCCGGTTTTTGCGGTTAATAAAGTCGCTAGATCTCGGATTTTTAGCCCAAAAAACTTTCAATATTTAGGTGTTTTGTTGGTATTTTGGTGTTTAAACACTGTTAAACGCCTTTATAGCTGGATTATTGGAATTACTGGATTATTTAAATATTTCTAGCGGATTTTCGGACGATTTTTCTCGGTTTTTGGGTTAATAAACTCGCTCTCTCTCCCGATGTTTGGCGCAAAAAACTTTCAATTTTGGCGTTTTTGTTGATTTTTGGTGTTTAAACACCGCTAAACGCCTTTCCAACTGGATTATTTAAATTTCTCTTGCGGATTTTCAGACGTTTTTTCTCGGTTTTTGCGGTTAATAAAGTCGCTCTCTCTGTCTCTGATTTTAGCCCAAAAAACTTTCAATTTTTGGGCGTTTTTGTTGGTTTTTTGGCGTTTAAACACCGTTAAACACCTTTCCAACTGCATTATTGAAATTAATGGATTATTTAAATTTTTCTAGCGTATTTTCGGACGTTTTTATCCGGTTTTTGCGGTTAATAAAGTCGCTCTCTCTCTCTCTGATTTTTAGCCCAAAAAACTTCCTATTTTTGGGCGTTTTTGTTGGTTTTGTGGTGTTTAAACACCGTTAAACGCCTTTCCAACTGGATTATTGGAATTAATGGATTATTTAAATTTTTTTAGCGGTCGAAAATTTCCTTCTTCCCCGAAAAACCTTCCTTTCAGATAAAGTTTTTTTTTTCAACTTTTTGGTATTTTTGTTGAAAGAAAAGGGCGTTTGGCATAAAAAATTTTTTCTTCCGAATTTCTAGACTTTCTCAATTTTTAACTTCTTAAAAATACCACAAAAAGTTTTAAATTAGGTACTCTTATTTTCTTCCTTAATTTTGTTGCCCTCGTTAGATGGGTCAAAAACTTGAAGCTTAAACAGGAAATATATCTGATCCGATAAAAACTAACAATAACATTTAAGTAAAAAGTGTAGGAGAATGAAAAATAAGGAAATAGTTCACCTGATGAGGCGTATTACGCCGAAACCGGTCGTGAAATATCCGTTTTTTTCATTCTTTCTCCCTCTGTAACTTTTAATAGAATAACATTTGTCTTGATCAAATTTATCTACGTGACCACAAAATGCGGGTTTACTAACAAGGTGTTCACTATGAGGGCTAACAAATTATTTTAACCCCACATTTTTTCTCTGAATCATTTAGTTCGAAAAGGTAACTTAAGGAATACGCTACCTTTTGTCCTAAACGATTCATTGTTTCAGGAGAGGCTGGAAGCCAGAATTGCGGAGCTGGAAGCCCAGCTGGAAGACGAGAAGAAAACTACGTTGAAAGAAAGGCGGAACACTGCCCGATTTCAAGCGCTCATCGAAGACGTAAGTGCTTTTTCTTCATTTCCAGGAAAGTAAAAAAAAAAGTGGCTATCGCTGATTACATCGGGAACACCTACTTGTTTATTTTTCCCATGGTCGAGGGGAGGAAGTTTCATAAAAGTCTTGTTAAAAACGAAACGGAAGAACTTAAAAATTACTTTGAAAACACCATTTCGCAATTTCTTCAAAATGCGGTTAAGGGGAAATGAGGGTTTTAAGTTGGTTGCTTTGTACATTTTTCGTTGTGAGCAACGGTTTTCGGTTTTTCTCTTCTATCTTGGAAACCATCGCTCAAAACGAAAAATTCTCCTAAGTAAAAGTTGTAGCTACAAAAATTTACTACATAAAATATCTTATTAGTTTTTTCCGTCAGAGCAATATTTTAGGAGATATGAAGGTTTTAAGTTTTCAGACAGGCTCTGTAGGATTATTAGTTTTAACCTCATAACTCCTTAAATATTGCTCTTACGCAAATTTGAATAAAGAAATTTTTGTAGTAAATCTTTGTACCTACAACTTTTACTTAGGACATTTTTTCGTTTTGAGCGACGGTTTCCGAGATAAAAGGGAAAAACCGAAAACCGTTGCTCACAACGAAAAATTTGCAAAGCAACCAACTTAAATACTTCCATATCTCCTAAAGTATTGCTCTGACGGAAAAAAGTAATAAAATATTTTATGTAGTAAATTTTAGTACCTACAACTTTTACTTAGGACATTTTTTCATTTTGAGCGACGGTTTCCGAGATAGAAGGGAAAAACCAAAAAACCGTTGTTAACACTCACTTAAAAACCATCGTACCTCCAGGTGTCTCAGTGTCTATGAGGTCATGGGTTCGAGTCTCCACTACTTAATTTTAATTTAAATATTTCCATTCCCGATTTGAAAAACATCGAAAAAAAAGTTTTTAAACATTACCCCTTATCGAAATTATTCATTTATACAGTCCTCTCCTAATTTTCCCTTCAAAAGTACACTGTGAATGTTTCATTTGCGGGAGAAGGGATGTTTTTGAGCCGATTTAAAATAACATGCAATTATGCATGAGCCGTTTTTTTCTCCGTTAACCCTCAGGGACAAAACGCCATACATATTTATGGAAAAAGTCTTCCCCAAAAGGATTTTCCCGTCTCTTTTTCGGTAGATTAGCGCAAAGATAAAACATCTGCTATAAAATTAAAAGGTTTTTTTTTTCTGTTTTTGGGTCTGAATTGTAGGAGGGTTAACCGCGTACATTTCATTGGTTAACACCCTTGTCACACGTCGTTCCTCACCCTGGATTTGGTCGAAAAGGGTTTTTCAAATTATTCACCCCTGACAGGCCCTAATTTAAGCCTAAAAGTCCTTTTTAACTTCATCAAAGTGATACCCTCCAGGTACGGTATCTGGAAATCGCAAATTTCATTCATGCCACATTTTTGATCCGATTTTCACCAAATTTTTACAGGTTCTTCCTTTTGTAGCAACCTAAAGTACTAGTCTGGAGCTGGCCCCGACGGGAACTTCCTTAAAGAGAAGTATCTATATAGGAGGGGGAAGTATATGGGAGGAGAAGTATAACGGAGTGGGAAGTATGTGGGTGAGGGGGGGAAGTATAACGGAGTAGGAAGTATAATATGGGAGGGGAAGTATAACGGAGGGGGAAGTATAACGAACGGGGAAGTATAACGGAGGGGAAAGTATAAGGAAGGGGAAAGTATAACAAAGGGGAAGTATAAGGGAACGAAAGTATAAAGGAAGGGGATGTAGTAGGGAGGGAAAGTATAAAGGAGAATTTTCCAAGTTAGTTTTTTCAAAAAATTTTCAAAGTTTTTTTCGAAAAATTATCCGGGTTTTCCTTTTTTTTTTTTTTTTTTTTTCTTTTTTTTGAAAAATTTTTAAGTTCTTTTTTTCGAAAAATTTTGTAAGTGTCGAGGTAGAAATAATGGGCTCTTTGGCCTAGGGATGTGCCTCTCGTAAAGGGTAGAAGTACGAAATTTCTCCCTACTAATAAAAATAGTAATTAAAAAGTGGCAATTTTTTTGCACCAAAAATTCTTAAAAAATATAAGGAGTAATTGGTGAAAATTTGGTGAAAATCGGATTAACGGTTCGGCCGCAGCGAATTTTTTAAAATTTCAAACAGACATATCTCCGCCATTTTTTCGAAATTCAAAAATCCCCCTCGTTACATTCTTCTTCACCGGCTAAAGAAATTTGTGTAAAAATTTGGTGAAAATCGGATGAAAACTGTGGCCGTAAAGTGTTCCGGAAAAAAATACTACGGACGGCCGGCACCACAGACAAAGTTGAGATCGGTAAAGATCAATATTCGATTTGATCCTCCGGGGTCTGGAAGACCCTTCCTCAAAAACCCGACGTCGAGGGTATCGCAATAACTTCTTTAAGGAAGTTAAAAATGACAGCTTTTTGGAAATTCGCAAAAATAAGGGAGATATGTCTGTCTAAAGTTCAGATTTATCGGCCGGCTTTTTGCAACTGTCTAATCAATGAGTTTTCGAAGATTCCTCTTTTCTTGGGGACATCCAAAACAAAAATTGAATCATCTTCAAAAAATATAACCCTTGTCACATTCGAGAGGGGGCCCCTCCTAAAGGCTCTTCCGAAGATTGCTTTCTTCTGGTCAACAACTTGGGAGACGTTATTAAATCAAAAATGACGCACCCAACCCTTTTTTTCTTCTTCTATTCGTATAAACACTATTTCTTTTTTACATTTCCCTTTCGCCTTCAATAAAGGAAGTGGCAACCATCCAAATGACTTTTTTTTCTTTAAAAAAAGATATCTTAAACCCAAATTTATGAGTTTCCTTCAATATTCCAGAACCAATAAATATCACTAGAAAAAGTTTTAAAATAAAAAGGAAGAGCCGTAAAAATAAAAAACTCCCCGGAGTTACCGATCTCAACTTTGTCTGTGATGCCGGCCGGCCGTAGCATTTTTCTGGAACACTTTACGGCCACAGTTTTGAACCGATTTTCTCCAAATTTTCACACAAATTTCTTTAGCCGGTGAAGAACTAACGAGTCTTCCCCCTCCTTTATACTTCCCCTCCGTTGTTCGTCCCCTCCGTTATACTTCCCCCTCCTGTAAACTTCTGGAGCCACTGTTTTCATCGAATTTTGACCCGAAAGTATTCCTTTCGCGAGTTTTTAAAGTCATAATGATAATGCAACTATTATAATGTCTTTTCATCTCGTGAAGGGCTCATTATTCAAATGAACGACTTCCTCGTCGGAATCCTGATTTAGATTTTATGAAAGGGAAACTAGGACAAAACAAAAAATTCATCTTTGTCACTCTTTGTCTCGTTTTAAACTTGAGAAATCACGAAAATGAAATTATAGAAGAAGAAAAAAATTAGTTGCCATTGATCCACAAAAAGGAAACATTTGTTTCACCTTTGTTTTCGTTTTTTCTATTTTCAAATCTTTGGAGTCAATCCAAAAAATAAATTGCTTAATGAAAAAAATCTTGAAATTAAAAGAATTGATTCAGTTTTAGAATTATTTAGGAGTTTAAGAGGACCGGGGTTCAATCCTGGGAGTTGTAGGTTTTTCTCTTTGTGAATGAAAAAAAATTAACCCACTCGTGTTATCAAACTAGATGAAATTTTGGCAAATTTCAAACATGAATTTTTGAAAAAACGCGGGGACTAAAACTACTTGAAAGCTCACGCATGCGCGTTGCCCTTGGTATGGTAAACTCACATGTGCCGTTTTTTATTGCAATAGTCTCGAAAAAGTTCTCTAGTGGCTTTATACAGGGTCCGGAAACACATGGCAAGCGTCTGGGAGAGCGTTAAAAAGTGGTTTTACGAAAAAAAGTTAAATGTAAACCCCCCTTAATTTAAATCAAAGAATTTGATGGTGTAGTTTAAAATCCGCCTGGATATACAGGGTGTCCCAGACACAACCTAACTTCGTTATTTCAAATGAGAACCCCTATTTTTTATTTCAGATTCGTAATCTACGCAAAATTTCAAGTAGATTTGAGTACTCATATGACAATTTTGGACAACTTTTAAAAAATGTCAAAATTTAGCGTTTTTTGCGCTAAAATCCGTTAAAATTGACCTAGGAGACTCGTTTTTTTTTTAATTCCACTTATTTTTCCTGAAGAATCCAACTGTCTCAAATTTGAGCATCTTCGCATTCAGCATCACGAGATTTCGTCGCTAATGGCCTTTTTTCTAGTTTAACTCCAAATTACATACTTCAAAAATGGAAATTAGCGATTTGTTGACGGAATTTTAATTTTTGATGCATAAACACAAAAGACGCTGTAGCTCTTTCAAAATTTGTGGTCCGAAAGAAAAATTCCTTTCAACAAGTGCTAATTTTCATTTCTGAACTAAAAATTTGGGTTCTAACTTGAAAAAAGGCCATTAGCGACGAAATCTCGTGATGCAGAATGCGAAGATGCTCAAATTTGAGACAGTTGGATTCTTCGGGAAAAAATAAGTGGAATTAAAAAAAACGAGTCTCCTAGGTCAATTTTAACGGATTTTAGCGCAAAAAAACGCTAAATTTTGACATTTTTTAAAAGTTGTCCAAAATTGTCATATGAGTACTCAAATCTACTTGAAATTTTGCGTAGATTACGAATCTGAAATAAAAAATATGGGTTCTCATTTGAAATAACGAAGTTAGGTTGTGTCTGGGACACCCTGTATATCCAGGCGGATTTTAAACTACACCATCAAATTCTTTGATTTAAATTAAGGGGGTTTACATTTAACTTTTTTTCGTAAAACCACTTTTTAACGCTCTCCCAGACGCTTGCCATGTGTTTCCGGACACCCTGTATAGTCAAGGAACTCCTTTTCAATTGCGAACGAAAAGTAATCTCAAACGTGAATTTTTGAAAAAAAACGCGGGAACTAAAACTTCTTGAAAGCTCGCGTATGCGCGTTGCCCTTGGCATCGTAAACTCACATGTACTGTTTTCTTATTACAATAATTCCCAATAATTCTGGCGAAAGCCCCCACCTGGGACCATCCTGTTTTTCCCGATATTTTGAGATGGAAGGCTGTTGGTACTATAAGGGAAGGATGAAATTCCCTTTTCTCTAAATAGGTAATTCAAGTTTCACTATTAATCCTTCGAGACCACCCATTCCATTGCAATGGTCACCGCAGTCTTCCATTAAGGATGACTAAGTTTGAATTGCTTTTAGCCCCGTAACAATAATCTAGAAAATCCTCTTCAAGCCTTTACTACAAAATTATAACGTTCACCAGATTAAAATCGATACAATTCTCATTTTCGTACGACCCCGGATTTAGAAAATCCTTTTTCTGGAAACCTAATTAGCGCTAATAGTCCTTAAGCGATTTCTACGTAATTTAAATAAAATATTTGAGCTTGAAAAACGGAGGTTTATTTACAGTTTTGAGTACGGTGACGTTTTACATTCGCCGCAATCAAAAAGGGGTTTTTAAGTGCCTACTTAACGTTTGAGCATTTCAAGGGCCCCATTTTGTATGACTCGACGCTCTAGGTTTAATTAAAAGCTTTTGAGTAAAGAATAAAATATTACGTCTCCTTTTTTTTTAGAAAGAAGGAAGAAAAGTGGTTTTTAAGGCCTAATTAGTAAATTACTGTTACGTCTCCATGAAGTGTGCAGATTTTTATCATCTTCCGACTTACAGTTAGTTTTCTCACAAATTCTTAAAAGTAAAAAAAATTAGCTTTGGCAATAGGGAAGAAACGGACGGTTCAACTGGCAGGTTTCCTCGTTCAAATCATTTGGGCCAAATTGGCACTTGAAAAAAATGGCAAATTCGCGCGAGTTCGCCGTCCCCATCACGTGGTACTCTTGGCATTCAATTCTAAATTCCAACAAATTCTATTTTAAATGAATGGAATTTCATGACGTTAAATTTAAAGTATTTCAAAGTTTCTGGCGTCTTAATGGTATAAAGTGTTCATGTGAATGCGATCCTCTCAGCCTCCACAAATAACACTTATCTCTCAAGCCCTTGAGGTCTCGTTTGTCTATAATTTACTGAGAGATATCCTCCCCCTTTCGGCCGGCCAACGCATCCCTCCACTAAGAAATCCGGATTTATTGCAAATTATTGCCAACCCCTATTGCTGAACAATCATTCGGATTTGCCCTTTTAACAATTTATTACTGTAGAAAAAGTACTAGTCTGGAGCTGGCCCCGACGGGAACTTCCTTAAAGAGAAGTAACAATATAGGAGGGGGAAGTATATGGGAGGAGAAGTATAACGGAGTGGGAAGTATGTGGGAGGGGAAGTATGTGGGTGGGGAACTATGTGGGAGGGGAAGTATAACGGAGGGGGAAGTATAACGGAGTAGGAAGTATATGGGAGGGGAAGTATAACGGAGGGGGAAGTATAACAGAGAGGAGGGAAGTATAAGGAGGGGGAAGTATAAGGGAACGAAAGTATAAAGGAAGGGGATGTAGTAGGGAGGGAAAGTATAAAGGAGAATTTTCCAAGTTTGTATTTTCGAAAATTTTTCGGGGTTTTTTTTTTTTTTTTTTTTTTTTTTTTTTTTTTTTTTTTTTGGAAAAATTTTCTAAGTTTTTTTGTCAAAAAAAAATTTTAATTTTTTTTTTTTTTGGAAAAATTTTTTAAGTGTCAAGGTAGAAATAATGGGCTCTTTGGCCTAGGGATGTGCCTCTCGTAAAGGGTAGAAGTACGAAATTTCTCCCTGCTAAAAAAAAAATTAATAAATAAAAAATCGCAATTTTTTTACGCCAAAAATTCTTAAAAAATATATGGAGTAATTGGTGAAAATTTGGTAAAAATCGGATTTACGGTTCGGCCGCAGCACATTTTTTAAAATTTCAAACAGACATATCTCCGCCATTTTTTCGAAATTCAAAAATCGCCCTCGTTACATTCTTCTTCACCGGCTAAAGAAATTTTGGTGAAAATTTGGTGAAAATCGGATGAAAATTGTGGCCGTAAAGTGTTCCGGAAAAAAATGCTACGGACGGCCGGCCGGCACCACAGACAAAGTTGAGATCGGTAAAGATCAATATTCGATTTGACCCTCCGGGGTCTGGAAGACCCTTCCCCAAAAACCCGACGTCGAGGGTATCGCAATAACTTCTTTAAGGAAGTTAAAAGTGTACGGCCGGCCGGAACCACAGACAAAGATCGATTTGACGTCGAGGAGGGTAAAACAAAAACTTCAAGGAAGTTAAAATTCTAATTTTAAAAACAATAAAATAGAAATCGTCGTTGCATCTCCTTATACAGACTGACCCTATTTGAAACACTATTGTTTTCTAATTAAACCGCTTTCTTTTCGCCTTTTAAAAACTTCCAGCATAATTAGGTCAAAAATATGTTTAATTTGTTATTTTTTATCTATAAATAGGTTCTTAAATCGTTTTTTGAGCTTCCCGGGGTGATTTTATTGCACGATAAATCTTCCAGACGCCCACGGTTCGATTCCTTATATTTTTGTTAAAAGATAAATGGGCTTCTTTTATTTATATAAGAACAAAGGTTTTAATTTTTGTGTGTAAAAGAAAGGAATAGCGTGTTTTCAGGCAGTTAAAACAAGGTGGAAAGAGAAGAGAGAGAAATAACATTTTGTCCTGAGGATCTCTTTTTGTTCCTCCTATCTAAAAGCCTACGCACGTGCATTTCGCCTTTTAAAACAAAAAAAAAAAGACGGCGGAGACTCGAAACGAGTTTTAATGATACCTCGACAAATATACCGGACGAAATGAGACCCCTCCGAGATGTTTATTCGGGAGAATAAATGGAAGGTTGATTGTGATTGCGAGATATAAACCTTGGGGAAGGAAAAAGAAGCAAATAAAGGAGTCGAAGAAAAGTGTTTGATAGAACTGGATAAGCGGTTCGACCCAATAAAAATACCTGAATCGCATTTGCATTTAACTTACTTAACTTTCAGTTCAGGTCTAAAAATATTTTTAAACCTTTTTCTATCCAAAGCTTCGCCTTGTTTATAATATTATCAATATAAAATAACCCCAAAAAGAAATAATCCTCTTTTCTTTGATTAGTAATCTGTTCAAAAACAACGTTAGCGCCGTGAATGGTAGTAGGGTAGATTAAACCTGCGAAACACAGGTGTAAACCTGTGCGACCTACCGGATAGTTTTTCAACTAAACTATGTTTACGCTTGTTTTAAGTTTTTCTACTTCAAATTTAAAAATTGCCGTTTTCTGATTTAAGGACTGAAAGAAATTAATTTGTGTGTTAAAAACTTGGAGTCTAGGTCCGAAATACCAGTCTGGCCACACGAAATGGGGCTCCTAAAAAATACCCTTCATGGAGGGTAATACAATAACTTCTCTTTGAGAAAGCTAAAAAGCTAGTATCAAGAAGGTACAAATTTTGCTCAAATTTTGGTCAACTTTTGCTCGCGAGTGTAGTTAGGACAAAATTAAAAAAAAAATAATAATAATAATAATTATAATTATAATAATTGCTCCAATAAAAAAATTACTCGAGTAAAAGTTGCTTGAAATAAAGAGAAGAATCGATTAAAAGCATAAAAACATAGGATTTTAATTTAAAATAACGAAGTTATTGTCGCTCTGGGACACCCTGTATACCCAAACCAAAATCTACCAAATGGAGTCGATTTCCCGTCCAAAAATCAGGGAGGTTTACATTAAACTTTTTTTTGTAGGACGAAAATTGTAGAAGTTATACAGGGTGGGCCATCTAGTTGGAACAAAATTTATACCCGAAAAAAAGTGCTCCAATCAAAAAATGACCTAAGTAAAAGTTGTTTAAAATAGAGCGTAGATTCGATTAAAAGCATAAAAACACAGGGTTCACATTTAAGGAGGTATGATGGTTTTTAAGTGAGTTGCTTTGCAAATTTTTCGTTGTTAACAGCGGTTTTCGGTTTTTCCCTTCTATCTCGGAAACCGTCGCTCAAAACGAAAAAATGTACAAAGTAAAAGTTGTAGGTACTGAAATTTACTACATAAAATATTTCATTAGTTTTTTCCGTCAGAGCAATACTTTAGGAGATATGGAAGTATTTAAGTTGGTTGCTTAGCAAATTTTTCGTTGTTAACAACGGTTTTCGGTTTTTCCCTCTTTTCTCGGAAACCGTCGCTCAAAACGAAAAAACGTCCTAAGTAAAAGTGGTAGCTACAAAACTTTCCTACAAAAAAGACCTCATTGGTTTTTTTTGTCAGAGCAATACTTAAGGAGATATGAGGGTTCTTAAGTGAGTTGCTTTGCAAATTTTTCGTTGTGAGCAACGGTTTTCGGTTTTTCCCTTCTATCTCGGAAACCGTCGCTCAAAACGAAAAAATGTCCTAAGTAAAGTTGTAGGTACAAAGATTTCCTAAAAAAATTTTTTATTCATTATTTGCGTAAGAGCAATATTTAAGGAGTTATGAGGTTAGAAGTAATAATCCTACAGAGCCTGTCTGAAAACTTAAAACCTTCATATCTCCTACAATATTGCTCTGATGGAAAAAACCAATAAAATATTGTATGTAGTAAATTTCCGTAGCTACAACTTTTACTTAGGACATTTTTTCGTTTTGAGCGACGGTTTCCAAGATAGAAGGGAAAAACCGAAAACCGTTGATCACAACGAAAAATGTACAAAGCAACCAACTTAAAACCCTCATATCCCCTTAAAATAACGAAGTTGGTGTCGCTCTGGGACACCCTGTATACCAAAACCAAAATCTGCCAAATGGAGTCGATTTCCCATCCAAAAATAAGGGGAGTTTACATTTAACTTTTTTTTGTAAGACGAAAATTGTAGAAGTTTTACAGGGTAGTCCATCTAGTTGGAACAAAATTTATACGCGAAAAAAAAGTGCTCCAATCAAAAAATGACCTAAGTAAAATTTGTTTAAAATAGAGCGTAGATTCGATTAAAAGCATAAAAACACAGGGTTCACATTTAAAATAACGAAGTTGGTGTCGCTCTGGGACACCCTGTATACCAAAACCAAAATCTACCAAATGGAGTCGATTCCACGTCCAAAAAAATGGGTGTTTACTTTTAACTTTTTTTTCTAGGACTAAATTTGCCGTAAAGTTGCTGGTCTACTCTAGTTGGGACACCCTGTATACCTTGGGTTCTAATTCTTCGAAATCGATATCTCGTTTTATCATATTGAACTCAAATTCTAAAACATAAAAAACTGCAAAAATCCGGTTTTTTTTCGAGTAGGTATGAGATAAAACTGTAAATTATAGTCGGTTATTACAAAAAGGTTAAGTCTCCCGTGTGGGAGTCCCTTATCGAATCAAAGGGCGTAAACGTATCGGCGGAGCGAGAATTTCCCGAGGCGATCGCCGGCTTTCATGCTAAACACCGTGGAAGGAATCACGTTTTTTTTTACCTCCATCTGTCCGAATTTATAATAAAGGTTACAGGACAATTCTATCTGTTTATCGCACTCGAAGAATTATAATCGGTGCAAATACTCGAATAAAAAGGTTTTAAAATGTAAATTCGTATTTAAATATAGAATTGACCACACTGGGGTGCGGCTTATCAACCTACGCTGCTCACAATTCGGAACGTTTAACCTCATTATGAAACTTTCACGGCGTTTTTAAAATGTTTTCACGGTTTCAAGTTTACTAGAAGTGCGATAAATCGTAATTTTGTACACGTGGAGTCTGGGGTGAGGGATACACGTGTGTTACATGACAGTATCTCTTGCAGTTTGACGTGAAATTGGGAGGGGAGTGAAATGACCGTGTACGACTCTGCCCATTGTTTAAAATTAAGTATTTTTTAAACCCAAAAAATCCTTAATTTTAACAAAATATTTATTTTAAAATAAAATATTAATATTCAAAGCTTGAAATCAAAACTTCAAAACAAAATACGAGGGTTAAAAAAATATTTGGAAGCGTTGTTACAGATCAGTGAATCGGAGATTTTTTTTTCTCTCTCTCATTCACTGATTACGTTGAAAAAAGGGATTGATAGAAGGGTGAAAATTGATTTTCACGTTTCAAGCGGCGATAGGATTGTAAAAAGCCTTTTTCGGTTGAATTGAAAATGTTTTGTCCTCATAAAAATGATTAAAAAGCTAAAAATCTCATTAGTTTTACTGTAGAAAATCCCTAAAAAGGCGCTTGGAGAGGTGAAGGATTGAAAAAGCTGCCTGTTTTTGGCATATTTTGTATTTCTAAAATGACCTGACTCTGCCTAAAAAAAATTTACGATTTTTAACTTCCTTAAAGAAGTTATTGTGATACCCTCGACGACGG
Source organism: Orius insidiosus (assembly GCA_014119065.1). NCBI lineage: Eukaryota > Metazoa > Arthropoda > Insecta > Hemiptera > Anthocoridae > Orius > Orius insidiosus. The sequence goes on from JACGAQ010000114.1 coordinate 224,914, forward strand.
GTTTTTGGGGAAGGGGTCTTTCAGAGCCCGGAGGGTCCGAATATTGATCTTTACCGATCTCAAATTTGTCTGTGGTGCCGGTCGGCCGTCCATACTTTTATACCTTCCCCTCCCTTATACTTCCCCCTTCGTTATACTTCCCCCTCCGTGATCCTCCCCTCTCTTATACTTCTTCAAGTTATTGTGATACCCTCGACGTCGGGTTTTTGGGAAAGGGGTCTTCCAGAATCCCGGAGGGTCCGAAAATTGATCTTTACCGATCTCAACTTTGTCTGTGGCGCCGGCCGGCCGTCCATACTTTTATACGCCGTTTATACTTCCCCCTCTTTTATACTTCCCCTCCTTTATACTTCCCCCTCCGTGATCCTCCCCTCTCTTATACTTCTTCAAGTTATTGTGATACCCTCGACGTCGGGTTTTTGGGGATGGGGTCTTCCAGAATCCCGGAGGGCCCGAAAATTGATCTTTATCGATCTCAACTTGGTCTGTGGTGCCGGCCGGCCGTCCATACTTTTATACGCCGTTTATACTTCCCCCTCCTTTATACTTCCTCCTCCGTGATCCTCCCCTCTCTATACTTCTTCAAGTTATTGTGATACCCTCGACGTCGGGTTTTTGGGAAAGGGGTCTTCCAGAATCCCGGAGGGTCCGAAAATTGATCTTTACCGATCTCAACATTGTCTGTGGCGCCGGCCGGCCGTCCATACTTTTATACGCCGTTTATACTTCCCCCTCCTTTATACTTCCCCTCCTTTATACTTCCCCCTCCGTGATCCTCCCCTCTCTTATACTTCTTCAAGTTATTGTGATACCCTCGACGTCGGGTTTTTGGGGATGGGGTCTTCCAGAATCCCGGAGGGCCCGAAAATTGATCTTTATCGATCTCAACTTTGTGGTGCCGGCCGTCCGTCCATACTTTTATACGCCGTTTATACTTCCCCTCCCTTATACTCCCCCTCCCTTATACTTCCCCTCCATTATACTTCCCCCTCCGTTATACTGCCCCTCTTTAATACTTCCCCCTCCTATATTTTTACTTCTGAAGTTTTCGTTGGAAGCTCTTCATTTATTTATAAAATCAGGCCATAGAGCGTGGCAAAAGGGCGTCCGATTGGTTTTTGCGGTCCATCCTTTGCGGTTAACAAATTTAAACGTTAATTAACAGGAAAATTGTCGGAAACAATTATCTTCGTTCTAACACTCCAGACATTTCGGAAGTAAATTGAAAACCGGAAAGAAAAACTTTTCCTCCCCTTTTTCCCACAATTGATTTACACCTGAAACTTTTGACTTATTAAACATTTTAAGATTTTTAGGAAGGGAAAAATTATAAGGAAATGTTTTGTTCTTCATTTTACATATCCACGCATATTTTTTTTTAATGAAAGGAAGCCTGTATAATATCAGAAAGAGACAAATTACTTCTTCCGAGACAATGGGAATGGAAATAATGAATATTCAAAGGTGTGTTACAAAATAATCCCATTAGCGATCTATTTTCAACGCATTTAAGTCCTTTATAAAAAAATAAACAATGGGGATTGAAGTTGGACTGTCAATAAAAAGTGTTCAGAGGTTCTGGTACTTCGCTTAGGGCATAGAAAGTCAACAAATTACCAATCTTCCGCAAAAGGCTTAGAGTATATTTAGATCTGCTGGATGCACTAGTTTTGAAAACTGAGAAAAGAAGATTTGTTATTTTAATATTTAATGAAGAGAACTACCTTTTGGACCCTTCTGTCACTTTTTATAAAGAAAGAATTTTACACCATTTTTGGAGAGTGGGAAGGTAAAAGCTTCCATTTTACCCCATTTTTAGATTATGAGAGGGTAAAAACCTCCATTTTACCCCATTTTTGGATAGTGAGAGGGTAAAAGCCTCCATTTTACCCAATTTTTGGATAGTGAGAGGGTAAAAGCCTCGATTTTATCCCATTTTGGGATTGTGAGAGAGTAAAAGCTTTCATTTTACCCCATTTTTGGATTGTGAGAGGGTAAAAGCCTCCATTTTACCCCATTTTTGGATAGTGAGAGGGTAAAATCCTCCATTTTACCCCATTTTTGGATTGTGAGAGGGTAAAAGCCTCCATTTTACCCCATTTTTGGATTGTTAGAGGGTAAAAGCCTAAACTTTACCCCATTTTTGGATAGTAAGAGGGTAAAAGCCTAAATTTTACCCATCATTTGCGGATAGTAAGAGGATAAAAGCCTAAATTTTACCCATTTTTGGAGAGTGGGAAGGTAAAAGCTTCCATTTTACCCCATTTTTTGATTGTGAGAGGGTAAAACCTCCATTTTACCCCATTTTTGGATAGTGAGAGGGTAAAAGCCTCCATTTTACCCCATTTTTGGATTGTTAGAGGGTAAAACTTTCATTTTACCCCATTTTTGGACAGTGAGAGGGTAAAAACTTTCATTTTACCCCATTTTTGGACAGTGAGAGGGTAAAAGCCTCCATTTTACCCCATTTTTGGATTGTTAGATGGTAAAAGCCTAAATTTTACCCATCATTTTTGGATAGTAAGAGGGTAAAAGCCTAAATTTTACCCATTTTTGGAGAGTGGGAAGGTAAAAGCTTTCATTTTACCCCATTTTTGGACAGTGAGAGGGTAAAAGCCTCCATTTTACCCCATTTTTGGATTGTTAGAGGGTAAAAGCCTAAATTTTACCCATCATTTTTGGATAGTAAGAGGGTAAAAGCCTAAATTTTACCCATTTTTGGAGAGTGGGAAGGTAAAAGCTTCCATTTTACCCCATTTTTTGATTGTGAGAGGGTAAAACCTCCATTTTACCCCATTTTTGGATAGTGAGAGGGTAAAAGCCTCCATTTTACCCCATTTTTGGATTGTTAGAGGGTAAAAGCCTAAATTTTACCCATCATTTTTGGATAGTAAGAGGGTAAAAGCCTAAATTTTACCCATTTTTGGAGAGTGGGAAGGTAAAAGCTTTCATTTTACCCCATTTTTGGACAGTGAGAGGGTAAAAGCCTCCATTTTACCCCATTTTTGGATTGTTAGAGGGTAAAAGCCTATATTTTACCCATCATTTTTGGATAGTAATAGGGTAAAAGCCTAAATTTTACCCATTTTTGGAGAGTGAGAGGGTAAAAGCCTCCATTTTACCCCATTTTTGGATTGTTAGAGGGTAAAAGCCTAAATTTTACCCATCATTTTTGGATAGTAATAGGGTAAAAGCCTAAATTTTACCCATATTTGGAGAGTGAGAGGGTAAAAGCCTCCATTTTACCCCATTTTTGGATTGTTAGAGGGTAAAAGCCTAAATTTTACCCATCATTTTGGATAGTAAGAGGGTAAAAGCCTAAATTTTACCCATTTTTGGAGAGTAGGAAGGTAAAAGCTTCCATTTTACCCCATTTTTGTAATGTAGGAGGGTAAAAGTGTCCATTTTACCAAATTATATAGAATTTCTGCGTACTTAATTATAATCATTGAAGTTATTAGTCTCAGATGTGTCCGTTTAAAAAGCATAAATCATCCTGAATCCGACAGGACTCATATTTCGGCCCCAGGGGAACTTGAAGATAATTAACTTTAGGATGAGCGACGTGTCAGAATGCGGAAGGGGCTGCTAATTCCAAGCATGGAAATTTCAAAAATTTCTGTATGACGAAAAATCAAAGTTTTCTGGTATATCCGAGCGTAAGATTTGAGAAAACTTTTGTTCAATAAAAACCCTCGTTATCTCTATTTTTGAAGAGTGAAAATAATTGGACCGCTAAAAAAGCCTTTTAACTTTTTAACTTCCTCAAGAAGTTACTGTGATACCCTCCGACCCCCTGTTACTAGAAAAGGGTCTTCCAGACCCCGTAGGATAAATCTGATAAGTGATCTTTGCCGATCCTGACTTTGTCTGTGGTGCCGGCCGTCCGGCCGTCCGTCGCCACTTTTTCCGGAACACTTCACGGCCGCAATTTTCATCCGATCTTCACCAAATTTATACACAAGCTTCCTTTCACAGAAATCTTGAAAATGACGAGAGCTTTTTTCGAAATTTTTCAAAATGGCGGAGATATGACTGTTCAAAGATTTAAAATGAGCGCTGTGGGCGTACTGTTGGTCCGATCTTCATCAAATTTTCACTAAACATTCCTTGAATTATTTAAAAATTTTCCATGTTTTTAAAATTTTAATTTTCCAAAATTTTTTTACTTAATAATTTTTCTAGGCAGAAATGTGAGTCACTTCGCCGGCTCGAGGGCGGCCTCTCTTTGGCTAACCGTACTGAATTTCTACCTTGATATAAAATTTTCAAAATAATTTTTTTTTTTTTTTTTTTAACTTCCTCAAGAATTTTTTTAACGGAAAATAAAATGGCGATTTATTAGGTACTTAATTTTTATTTTTTTTTCAAAAAACAGAAAACGAACAACAAAAAATACCTAAAATTTCTAACTTCCTCAAGACTTACTGCGATACCCACCAAATTTATTTCACAACTTTTACAAAAATTTAGTTCTCCTAAATGTTCTTTTTAGTTTTTTTGGGGATTGCGGCCAGTAAGATGAGCATTTCTACCTGATCAGCATACGAGGAGAAAATGAAGGAGCACCTGGAGGACAGATCAACCTACAAGCCATTAAAAAAGGACTGCACAACAGCTCTCCAAAGCCAAAGCAACCGGCTATGCAAAACTCTATTGGACAAAAAATACATAACAAAGGGACACTACTACAAACTTATAAGATATAATGCAGTACCCAGTAAAATATATGGCCTACCTAAAATACATAAAGAAGGAGGTAAACTCAGGCCCATTGTCAGCTCCATAGACTCGGCCACTACAAACCTAAGCAAGCTTATTTTACCCACTCTAAAGGTACTGTCCACTGACAACTTATTCGACTGTAGGAATTCGATGATCCTGAAAGAAAGATTAAGAGAGCTGACCATACCGGAGGGATATGTTCTTACTTCTTTCGATGCAGTCTCGCTCTTCACGAACGTCCCCACTGAAAAAGCAATCGAAATCATCAACGAAAAATGGGAAAAAATAGCTAACCATACCTGCATGTCGAAAGACCTGTTCCTTGAAATCTTACGCTTTTGCTGCACCTCATCATGCATATCATATAAAGGCCAGTTCTTCCAACAGACCAGAGGTCTAGCGATGGGCAACAACTTGTCACCCGACATCAGTAATATAGTGATGAACGTCCTACTGGATAAAGTGGTTAATCAACACCAAGGAGATATTCTACATATCACAAAATACGTGGATGATCTCCTACTAATCGTAAAACTGAAAAAAGTGGACGAAATTCTGCATTCATTCAACGGATTTCACCCAGATCTCCAATTTACGGTAGAACGAGAATGTAACCGCAGTATCCCGTTCCTGGAATTGAAGATCACGAGAAACCTACAAGGTAAACTAGACTTCGATTGGCACAGGAAACAAACGGCGACTGGAAGGATACTCCACTTTTTGTCAGAACACCCGACGAATCAAAAAATCAACACCGCAAGTAATCTGGTCAATAGAGTTCTCCAACTTTCCGATGAGCAATTCCACGATAAAAACCTTAACATAGTTAAAAACATTCTAAAACAAAACGAATTTCCGGAAAAATTAATCTCAAGAATAATTAAAAAAGAAAAGCAAAAAAACCTTACCACACCTCCAGCAGTGTTGCAGACAGCTGAAGAGCAGGAGCCTGAAGCGCGAGCACCAGAAGAGCAGGAGCCTGCAGAAACGCTCGCTGTTGAGGCAACCACGTTCTTTCCGTTCTCGTTCATACCTGGATTAACATACCAGATTACAAAAGTTTTCAAGAACGTCGAAAACCAGAATATAAACTTCGGACTTCGACCATGTAATAACTTATACAACATGTTCTACACTAAATTGAAAGATCCAACACCTCTAAAGGACAAGTCCAACGTCATCTACGCCATAACTTGTGAATGCCAAAAAATCTATATTGGCGAAACACGGCAAAAACTGCACAGCAGAATCATGCAGCACAAGGGATACGTACGAAATGAGAATGAAGACGCCACAGCTCTCAGCAGACACGTGCTACAAATGCAACACAGGGCAGGTTACGACGACGCAAAGATCATCGCGTACGAAAGCAACAGCCGGAGAAGGAAGCTCATGGAGTCGTTGCAGATTAATCTAGAAAAGAAGTCACTTAACCATAAAGAGGACAAAGATATAATCGGGAAGTGTTACTCACATATAGTCGACAAAATTCGAAATTTGAGCGGGAGATCACGTCATTCAACAGCTGGGAGAGACGATGAGACACCACCTTCCTCAACGTAGATCAAGAGGAAACTTTTCACTTGTTACCTTTCATTTCGTTTCATTGTTTTTTAACTATCTTTTTTACGCTTTTGACTTCTTTTTACCATCGGTCTAGTCATTTTAAGGTTAATTTGAAATTTAAGTGCATGTTACCAAAGTTTATTATATTTTTTATCGTTATTCAACTTAAAGTTTTTACCCTGTTTTCAAAGGAAAAAAATCTTTTTATTCAACACCTAGATGTATATAATTAATGTAAGCATGCTAATACCGTTACCCTGTAAACTTCACAAAAAATTCTTTGTAGATTGTACCTGATGATGGCCGGCAGCACGGCCGAAACGTCGTACCGAAATAAATAAATAATGAAGTAAAAAAGCAACTGCTCATCTTACTGGCCGCAATCCCCAAAAAAACTAAAAAGAACATTTAAAAACATCCGGCTGAAAAACAAACCAACAAATTAGTTCTCCTACTTAATACTTCCTCCTCCTGTATCCTTGAGGAAGTTATCGTTGGAAGCTCTTCAAACCGGAACTTTTCTTGTTTTTTAAAAATGTGGATTTCATAAAGAAAAGGCTCGTTTTGAGATAATGGAAGGTTGCTTATAATAACAATGAGGTGAAAGAATAACAATGGAGTTAAAAAAACTCAAGTCCTAAAGTGAACAATTTGGAACCTTTAAGACGAAAGGTGTCCATTCCCACCGGACAAGAAGTTTTAAACAATACCCCATTGTTTTTAAACACCAAAAAAACATATTCCATTTTAAACGATTCACTAATTGATGCTTTCTGGGTAAAATATGGACGAGCAGGGAGAAAAAATGAAGATAAACTTAATTTCGTTAATTTAATCTTGGCGTGAGCGTTTTTTTTTTTAGAATTTTTTTCCCCTTTTAGAATTATCAATGAAAAAAGAGAGGTATTTGCCTACATTTTTCAAACTTTTTGGCAAAAAAACACCCTCTTTTGGCGGAAAAACGCCATTTTTGATGGAATAACACCATTTTTTACGGTAAAACACCATTTTTGGCGGAATAACACCATTTTTGGCGGAAACTTACCATTTTTTGGCGTTTTTGCCTAAAGAATTCCCTCTCTATTGCCCCAGCCAATTGGGGAAAACACTGATATTTGATTAATTTTACTTCTTTTTATTGAAATGTACAATCAGAAGGAAACCTCACCCCTTTTTACTCCCTTAATTAATTCCTTGTGGACGTTTTTTCAATTAATTCTTCCCCTTGATTTCCTCTCAAAAATCGTGGGTAATTTTTTTCCTTTTATTAAAAAGTTGAGGTTTATCCTTCCCCTTTTTGTCTCATACGTTTTTTTGAAATTAAAAATGCTATAAATATTAAAAGAAGACGAAAAGCCGTTTGAATTTATTAAAACAGTTCAAGTAAAACGTTTTTGTCTCCGGGTGGAATTTCGGTTGAATAAACGCCCCTGAGTGAAATCCAATTTGCGGGCTCCGCGAACTTGTCAGCGACTTTCAAAAGGGAAAAACGTCTTTTAAAATATTTCACTTGGAATTTTCTTGAGAAATCATGAAATTCTAATTGAATGTGAGAAGAAAAAAAATCGGGATGAAAAGCCATTTATTATTTTTACGATAAACAACGATAAATCATAAAGGCTCGTATATTTTTCGGGCATGTTATGAATTGTAATTTTCTTTTAAACAATTTTCCTTCGAAATAAGAAATGATGGATGTTGGATGGATGTGGAAGTTGGACTGTCAATAAAACTGTTCAGAGGTTCTGGTATTTTGCTTAGGACCTCCATTTTACCCCATTTTTGGATAGTGAGAGGGTAAAAGCCTCCATTTTACACCATTTTTGGATAGTAAGAGGGTAAAAGCCTCCATTTTACCCATTTTTGGATAGTAAGAGGGTAAAAGCCTCCATTTTACCCATTTTTGGAGTGTAGGAGGGTAAAAGCGTCCATTTTACCCTATTTTGGATTGCTAGAGGGTAAAAACTTTCATTTTACCCCATTTTTGGATAGTAAGAGGGTAAAAGCCTAAATTTTACCCATTTTTGGATAGTGAGAGGGTAAAAGCCTCCATTTTACCCCATTTTTGGATTGTGAGAGGGTAAAAGCCTCCATTTTACCCCATTTTGGATAGTGAGAGGGTAAAAGCCTCCATTTTACCCCATTTTTGGATAGTGAGAGAGTAAAAGCCTCCATTTTACCCCATTTTTGGATTGTGAGAGGGTAAAAGCCTCCATTTTACCCCATTTTTGGATAGTGAGAGGGTAAAAGCCTCCATTTTACCCCATTTTAACTTTTTGGATAGTGAGAGGGTAAAAGCGTCCATTTTACCCAATTTTGGATTGTGAGAGGGTAAAAGCCTCCATTTTACCCCATTTTTGGATAGTGAGAGAGTAAAAGCCTCCATTTTACCCCATTTTTGGATTGTGAGAGGGTAAAAGCCTCCATTTTACCCCATTTTTGGATTGTGAGAGGGTAAAAGCCTCCATTTTACCCCATTTTTGGATTGTGAGAGGGTAAAAGCCTCCATTTTACCTAATTGAATGTGAGAAGAAAAAATCGGGATGAAAAGCCATTTATTATTTTTACGATAAACAACGATAAATCATAAAGGCTCGTATATTTTTCGGGCATGTTATGAATTGTAATTTTCTTTTAAACAATTTTCCTTCGAAATAAGAAATGATGGATCAATAAAAGGACACCCTTACCGCTGTAAACAATGGGAAAGTTCTGAAATAGGCTTCAACATTAAGGGTAGAGCCCCAGGGGGGAACGACGTATTCCCCAGTTTAAATTTCAAAAAGGAGGATTCCCCTCAGGCAACTCAAAAACCGCATTATCAAACTTGATACAGACTTATTCAATTTTTTATTTAAATTCTGAGGGCGTAAATTATATCTTTTCGTGTTTGAAAGGCCAATTACTTGTCCATATTGAGGTGTAAAAAAAATAGGCTGGTGAAATATAGTGAGTCACAATATTGGATCATCTAAACTTTCTCTTATGATTGACTTAGAACTAAAAATGAGCCGGAGATGTGTGAGTAAAAAAGGCCTTCTTACCAACACACCTCTTTCGGGCGTTTCACGGTCTATTGCTCAAGAAAACACTCTTTCTAGCCATTTTTTATTGACTCGTGGCCCAAAAACACCAAAAAACCTCGTTTTTTGGTGCTCTTTTTAGAAGATTTTAGGCTAAGATGTCCCCTTTTTTTTACCAACTTAATATTCGAAAACCATTTAACCAATTTTCGGTCGTTTTATTTGATTTTTCGGCCTAGGGTCTCCTTTTTCATCTGATTTTATACTGTTTTCTTCATTTTTTCGCCCAATAAATGGGATTTTCTCTTTTAAGGGGATATGAGGGTTTTAAGTTGGTTGCTTTGTACATATTTCGTTGTGAGCAACGGTTTTCGGTTTTTCCCTTCCATCTTGGAAACCGTCGCTCAAAACGAAAAAATGCCCTAAGTAAAAGTTGTAGCTACGGAAATTTACTACATAAAATATCTTATTGGTTTTTTCCGTCAGAGCAATATTTTAGGAGATATGAAGGTTTTAAGTTTTCAGACAGGCTCTGTAGGATTATTAGTTTTAACCTCATAACTCCTTAAATATTGCTCTTACGCCAATAATGAATAAAGAAATTTTTGTAGGAAATCTTTGTACCTACAACTTTTACTTAGAACATTTTTTCGTTTTGAGCGACGGTTTCCGAGATAGAAGGGAAAAACCGAAAACCGTTGCTCACAACGAAAAATTTGCAAAGCAACTCACTTAAGAACCCTCATGTCTCCTTAAGTATTGCTCTGACAAAAAAACCAATGAAGTCTTTTTTGTAGGGAATTTCCGTAGCTACGACTTTTTCTTAGGACGTTTTTTCGTTTTGAGCGACGGTTTCCGAGATAAAAGGGAAAAACCGAAAACCGTTGTTAACAACGAAAAATTTGCAAAGCAACCAACTTAAATACTTCCATATCTCCTAAAGTATTGCTCTGACGGAAAAAACTAATAAGGTATTTTATGTAGTAAATTTCAGTACCTACGACTTTTACTTATGATATTTTTTCGTTTTGAGCGACGGTTTCCGAGATAGAAGGGAAAAACCGAAAATCGTTGTTAACAACGAAAAATTTGCAAAGCAACTCACTTAAAAACCATCATATCTCCTTAACCGATTTTCGGTCGTTTTTCTCGATTTTTCGGCCTAGGGTCCCATTTTTCATCTGATTTTATACTGTTTTCTTCATTTTTTCGCCCAACAAATGGGATTTTCTCTTTTAAACGGACTTTTTGTCATTTTAGAAGCCTATAAATACCAATTTTTGGTCGATTTTGAGGAAATTTTGGCCCTTTTTAATAGGTTTTTGGGCCCTATTTAGGGACTCAGGCAATTTTAGTGCCCTGCCCTATTGGGTCTAAAACACCTGGTTCGTAAAATAGTCCTTATAAATAAACATTAACAATAAACGTAAAATAAACAATAAACTGTTCTTTTTTTTTAAAAAAAAAAAGCACCATCTATACCGTTCATGGAGAGTATACAGTAAAGTCGCTTTGGGGGAAAAAAAAAGAAAGAAAAATAAGTTCACGAGCCCCAGAAAATGGCCTTAAATCGTGTTAAAAGAGGGTTTCTGTCGGTAAAAAACCGTGAAAAACCCAAGGAAACTGGGTATTATTGGCGAGTGTATAAGTGTCGACATAATGCGGTTTGCCATAATGCATTTGACCGTAAAACAGCAGAAATCGCGAGTTACCGTTCACCATAATACATGTGAACATAATACAGCTCACCATAAGAAGAGATTTAACACTTGTCGTTTCAACATAACGCAGTTGAACGTAAAGGAAACTATCATTTTAATGAACTTGACGTTTCGGCATAAGACTGTGTCTGTCGTTTGGGCATAATACATCTCACCATAAACTAGGGACAGCCAAAGAGCAAGCCTATTTTCGTCGTTTAAAACGTGATTATGGCGAAACGACAAAAATGGGATTTTCTCTTTTAAACGGACTTTTTGTCATTTTAGAAGCCTAGAAATACCAATTTTTGGTCGATTTTGAGGAAATTTTGGCCCTTTTTAATCGGTTTTTGGGCCCTATTTAGGGACTCGGGCAATTTTTAGTGCCCTGCCCTATTGGGACTAAAACACCTGGTTCGTAAAATAGTCCTTTTAGAGTATTACAGTTGCTCGTTTTTGTAAAACTGAATTTTTTTTCCGACCCGAAGAAACCTTTTTTGCCGGAAAACATAAAAAATCGAAGGACGTTCTATTGAGAAAATTCTGATAATTTTCTTTTATTTAACTTATAAGCCGTCATCTGTTTAAAGAGGGGTCCCTCTGATCTGGGGCTGGTGGGCGACATCTGTTTCGACACCGTTTTCCCCTCTTACCGAAACTCGGGATCATTCAACCTGACAACAAATATTAGATAATGACGGATAAGATACGCCCGGGAGAGACTTAATTGCCCCTTATCTCGTTTATGTGCATTAGCAGATTCGCTTCCGCGTATCGCTTCTAAACTTCTGGCCATAAAATACGCACACCCAGGAGCGGAAAACGTTTAAACATTGCCAACAACTTAGCGGCTTTTCTTGAAGGATGGGGAAGAAAAAAAAGGGAAGTCAGTGGCAGGTGCTATGGGGTCTGGAATATTTATTTTTTGCTCTCGAGGGGGGTCGAAATGGAAAGAAGCATCAGGAAAAGGGAGGTATAACTAACGTAAAAAAAGTGTTAGCACATCGGCTGCAAACTGTCACCGATAAGGAAAGGCCGCTTTTATAGCGTATAGATCTTAGTAGTGTCCCCCGAAAAAAGAAAAATACGACCCAAGGGTCCACTAAAAGAGGCAATTGAGGCAATTTTGACTAAAATCTAAGGGCCCTTATCAAGAAAAAAGGGTTAACAGCCCTTCAAAGCTGATCAACTCGACCCAGTTGCAAAAAGAATTTACCATTTTTATTCTGAAGGAACTAAGTTGTAAAAAGCGGCCCTCCTAGCGCTTTAAAAAAATTCTAGAGCACCCTAATCCTCAACAATGTTCATTTTCCTGTCCTTCAGCTTGTTTACAAAGTTTATATTGACTTTTTTACGTTTTATTTACTTCCTCCTTATTGTTTGCGCACGTTTGACATTTTAATGTGGAATTGAATGAGAGGAAAGGTGAAAGGAGAAAGGGCCATTCACATGGAAGGATTCGAGGTCCCTTCACCCCCCCCCCCCATTCTAATTCGAGGATCCTCTTCAGAGCTATTATTAATTTCTCGAGTGCTCAACTGTGACAGACAGCGGCGGGATTAAAAATAACAGAATTTTCAAGTTTAAAAACCCTAAATAAATTTTATTCCTGTCCTTTCAAAAGTAATAAAAAGTTTTTCAACATTCTTTATATTTAGACTATAAATTACAAGAAGTCACATTATAATAAAGCCTCTAAGTTGGGTAATATATTTTTTAAGAAGATAAGATTTATCTTTTTCGGGCTTACATCAGCTTTGTTTTAAAATTTGTTACATCTATTTATCTAAGAAAACCAAAACCCAAGTTTACTATGTGAAAACCGTAAAATTTATCAAATTTTATGACTTTAAGTACTGAAGAAGGTAGCCAAAATTCGTTTTTTAGGCCAAAATTTAAAATTCTCGAAGATAAAATTAGCTAATGATTTTTTTTTCTTAATTTGGAAAGCGTCCCAATCCTCCAGAATTCAGGATGTACCGTACAAATCGTGATTATCTCCAGTCATAAGCATATTTCCTAATCAAGACACCTGTTTTTTGGTTTTAAAATCTATTTCTGACGAAATTTCATCTTTTTTATTCGGTGCACGTTCTTTGATTTCGAACGATTTTTCCCGTGTACGACTTGAGACATTTCAATCAACTTTGCGGGCGTTACAACCCGAACACGTGTTACCTCACTTGTATTCCAAACAGAAAAAGATTTATTTTTGAACAAAAATTAAATAAGGAAGGACCTAAATAAAGGTGACTTCATAGATTGTTTATTATTCGGAAAAAGGTTTTTCTTAATGCGATGATAAATTATAGTTGTCACCAGAAAAGGAAAGCCCCGGGTGATAACTTCTCGGGTGAATAAGCCAAGGTTAACGCGTATAAAAAAATGAAAACTTTTTAAATTTCTCAAAAAGAAGCTATTGTATTACTCACCATAAATGGTTTTTGCGGGAGGGTCTTCCAGAACAAGTTTTGGGGCATTCATCTTTGAATTCGGGAGAAGACCGTTCAACATACATTTCATCCTAAAGCAGGTGAACATATGAGGCGCTCCGAATACGAAGGGCGAACTCGACATCGGACAAATTTTTAACTTCCTTAAAGAAGTTATTGTGATACCCTCGACGTCAGTTTTTTTTCATTTTCAGATTCTAGACCTCTTGGTGAATACACCCATATAATTTTTATGTTGAGTTCGCCATTTTTTCCCCTTTAAATACGTAAAAACCGAAAATTTAAAATGGTCGAGTTCGCCCTTCGTATCCGGAGCGCCTCATATAAAATCTGCATTTCGACTTAAAATATCTGTAGTTCACCATAATGAAATTGAACATAAAGCTCTGAAAAGTTCAAAAATGTTGAGCATAATTCAACATAAAGTCGCCATAACTGACTTTTTCAATACATGCAAGTCGACATAAAAAAAAGTGCAAGTCACCATAACGCTTCTCACCATAAAAGCCGCTCATTACACTTGATGTTTCGCCATAAAACTGTTTCTGTCGTTTGGGCATAATTCACCATAAACTAGGGAGAGCCAAAGAGTAAGCCTATTTTCGCCGTTTTAAACGCGATTATGGCGAAACGACAAAAACCTTAAAACCTGTCAGTTCACCATAATGAAATTCAACATAAAGCATCTCACCATAAACTAGGAAAAGCAAGCAGGCAGCCAACTGTATCAGCTCGTTTTATGACACAATTGGGTTAACTTTTTTTCTCTAGCGAATTGCATTATGGTCAACTGTCAAGTTTAAGGTTTTTGTCGTTTCGTCATAATCACGTTTCGGCGAAAATAGGCTTGCTCTTTGGCTGTCCCTAGTTTATGGTGAGATGTATTACGCCCAAACGACAGAAACAGTTTTATGGCGAAACGTCAAGTTCTTTAAAATGATAGTTTCCTTTACGTTCAACTGCGTTATGTTGAAACGAAAAATTTTATGTCGAAACAACAAGTGTTAAATCTCTTCTTTATGGTGAGATGTATTACGTTCCAATGCATTATGGTGAACGTTTTCGGCAATTTTCTTTATGTTGAGTCCGATTTTTTACGGTAACTCGCGATTTCTGCCATGTTATGGTCAAATGCATTATGGCAAACCGCATTATGTCGACACGTGAACACTCTTGAATTCCTTTCTAAAATGATTGCTAAAAAAGGCTTTTTCTGTAAATAGAACAGAAGGGTTGGAGGGTGGATTTAACTTCGGGATTTTCCACCCTCGAAAACCAGAACAACACACACGCCATCCCTTTTATCCCTCCGATTTGGACATCACAGGAAATTAAACCGGACCTTCTATTTCAGAGGAAGACCTAAATGTACACGCTTAATTGTTAATGGTTTGGATTCTCCTATTAATATAGAGCTTCAACTCAATTACCTTCATTTCCTGTAAGCTGAAGATGGGTTTCGAAACCGGTCGTTTTAAATCAGAACAAAAAGGAATAATTTGTCGATGGTGATTTGAGCCTTTAAAAGGCTTTTTTTATCAAAATATCATGCGGGCAAAAACCCCTTTCAACCCCCAGGGCTATTGATCACAACGCGACAAAATCATGGTAAATATTTGGCCCTTTTCCCTTTCTGTTTTAGCAAATTTTCATATTGAATAAAAAGGGCTTTTATTCCTTTGATATAAGCCTAATAAATTTTTACCCTAGTAATAACTTAGATGACTTTCTTTTAATAATCTTCTATTTCCTCACCATTTGTTACTTTGATAAATTTTCTCTTTGCCGGAAAAAGGCGCGTTGAAGAGGGGTAAATATGATCAAAGTGTTTTTCCTCGACATAAGTATTGGGATTCGGGTTGGTCAGGACTCTCCCTTCGTTTAACATTTTCGGAGGGGGCGATACCAGGGCAACCGTCGTCGAAGGGAGCTTTCAAGAACGCCGATGTCAAAATATCCGACGGCTACCGACCGCTATTTTCGCCTTTTCTCATACCTTTTAGGTGGTTTAATTCAAAAGTTTTACGTTTAATCAACGTTCCCAATTAGGAAAAGTCACTCGGGGTTATAAAGTTTCTTGATTGGGCAGAATAAAACTTTCGACTTTATTCGGGAGTACCTACTGTGGGAAAAAAAAAACTTTATTGCCCCCATCTAATAAACAATAAACTGTTCTTAAATTTAAAAAAAAGCACCATCTAAACCGTTCATGGAGAGTAATACAGTAAATTCGCATTGCGAAAAAAAAAGAAAGAAAGAAAAATAAGTTCTCCAGCCCCAAAAAAATTGAGTTAAGGCCTTAAGTCGTGTAAAAAGACGGTTTTTCTGGCTAAAAAACGGTGAAAAACCCAAGAAAACTGGGTACTATTGGCGAGTGTATAAGTGTCCACATAATGCGGTTCGCCATAATACATTTGACCATAAAACAGCAGAAAACGCGAGTTACCGTTTACCATAATGCATTTGAGCATAATACATCTCTCCATAAGAAGAGATTTAACACTTGTCGTTTCGACATAAAATTTGTCGTTTCAACATAACGCAGTTGAACATAAAGGAAACTATCATTTTAAAGAACTTGATGTTTCGCCATAAAACTGTTTCGTCGTTTGGGTATAATAAATCTCACCATAAACTAGGGACAGCCAAAGAGCAAACCTATTTTCGCCGTTTAAAACGCGATTATGGCGAAACGACAAAAACCTTAAAACTTGACAGTTCACCATGATGTTCCCTATTTAGCAATCGCTGTCCCTAGTTTATGGTGAGACGTATTATGCCCAAACGACAGAAACAGTTTTATGGCGAAACAACAAGTTTAAAGAAAGGCTTTTATAGCTAGAAGCGTAATGGTGACTTGCTTTTTTTTTTTTTTTTTTATGTCGACTTGCATTTTATTGAAAAACTCGTTTATGGCGAAACACTTTATGTTGAAATGCATTCTGGTGAACTACAGATTTTTATGTTCAACTGCTTTAGGGTGAAATGCGTTCTGTTCAACGGATTTCTCCCCTATTGGCATTTGAAAAATAGGCCCCAATTTTTTTTTGTGCAATATTTTAATGTTGGAAAATGTTTTTTTTATACAAATTTCTGTGCTATCGTTTTGTAACAAGAAAAAATTATTTTGTTATCCACTCTCTCTACATTGTGGTAACTAAAACTCTTCCCATTTGCTTTTTAATCTCCGGAGACTTTCTCTGTAGCATTTAACCTCCTGTAATTATCCATCCTTTTTTTCCGTGAGAAAAGAACAAATATAAAATGATAAAATCTGGGAACGATATAAATATTAACCCACGATGACAGAAGGTAAGAAAAAATGAGAAGACATCCTTTTGTTAGTTTTTGTCAAGTTTTTTTCTTTTTTACCTGCCGCTATCATCGCCTCCCTTGTGACTTCTCATTCTTCAAATATTCTCATATGAAAGACCCTATTCAATTTCTTTTCTTCCCTTCCAAGATTGGCCGGGGAGGTTTTTCATTTTTTTCCCTTGGTAATTTGATAGACATTTTTTTCTTTATTAAAAAAAAGGAATAATTTTGTATATTATTATGGGAAAGATACACCTGGGGTTTCCTTATCTAACGGTTATTACTCTTCACAGCTTAATTAGTCACGTGCGAAATTCGGTTTTTTCTTTTTTTTCTCAAGAAAAATAAGAACTCGATTTGTATGACCTACTTTTCACCCTTCGGGAAAACCCTCAAAGTTTTTCTTAGGACTTTCTTAACTTTCATACTCCCTAAAAAAAAACTTTGACATTAATTCGGCCAGAAATTTCCCTTATCTGCACTTGTGACATGATCTTTAAAGTTTCCTGAATACGAAAATGGGGGTTTTAATTGACTTTAAAGTTAGGGAAGCTTTCAAAAAATTTAACTTTTTGATAACGGATGTTTAATTAATGTCATTCAACCTGTATCAAAAATTCTAAACAACCGGTTTCGGCCAAGATTATAGAGAAGCCTACAAAAAGTAAAACGCGAGCTTTTTCGCTGGCTAATGACCCTTTTGAAACCGAGTTTAAATGTGGGTGGACAAAATTTTTTGACAATCTTCTATAATACTCGGAGATTAAAACCTTTGAGCTAATTAGATAAATAGCTTTGCATAAATGTCTCAAGAAACTCGTTCTACCCACGGTTTTAAATATTTCCCATTCAGATTTCTTTTTTAATCCGTCCTAATACACCACATAGACGGATTCGTGTAGAAAGTTTTCACACCATTTTTATTGTTAAAAAGCATCCTTTTTCTCCCTACTTTCTTAAAATTTCGCCAAATTGTTTTGCATGATTGCTATTAAGAAGAAAGGGTAAAAAATAAGGTTTTCTTTTTTTAAATGACTTGTGGTTGCTAAATTATATTTAAATTAGAGATAGCTCTGGGATAATTACGGAAATTTTGGGACCTCGAGGCTTTTGAAGTTGAGGGTTTGTGGATTTTTTCATGTTAGGCGAGGAGTTATGATTTTTCAAAGAATTATACAAAAACCACGTTTTTCTTCCCTCAAAACAACCGCTATTATGTCGACTTCCTTTGACATTTTTTACTTTCTGAGAACAGATTTGGTATCTACGTTCTTAAGGGCCATCATACCCCTAGCATGTTTAAAAAACGCTGCAGTTTCGCCCCTAAAATTAGTTTCCTATATTTGAGCACTAAAAATCGTCCGAAATTTTTTTAAAAAAGCTAGTTCATGTTAGTTTGGGAATGTCTATACGGCCTTAGGAGCAGTTTTTCCGAAAAAGTTTTCCTTTGGAAAATGGAAAGCTTACTTTTCGACTAAAAAATTTTCTCCAAAAAAACCGCTAGCCATTTTGTAGGCTTCGGCGAGCTCTTTCCAAAAATATATTGCACAAGAAATTCCGATCAATAGTTTCGTCGTAATCCTTTTACAAAGATTTGGAGGAAAATGCCGGAAGTGAAAGAAATCTCTCTATTCTTCAATTTTTATAGTTGTATAAATTTTTTGATGACCAGGAAGCCATAATTTTTTTATAAAATAAAAAAAATGCTTTTTACAACCGTTTGTCAAAATATTGATGTCTGAAAAAATGTTAAAAGTTATGTTTTTTATGATTATTAGACATGAACTATAAAAATATAAGATTAGGCACCTATTTACTTTGCTATTCATAATATTTTAGTATTTACAACCTAATATGCCATAAAGTTAAGGATGAGGGTACATCGCCTTTATAATAGAAGTCTATAAGCATTTTTGCTTTATCATATCGAGAAGGGAAAGCGCGGTGGGGAATCAAGTGGGTGCGCGTCCTGGGTTTCCTCGTTCCTCCCTTCAGTCATCCGACGGATTGCGTAGAGTCAACATCGTTTCGTTTCGTTTATACACTTTTGTACGTAAAAAAAAATAGAATCCGTTTTTTTATTTTGTGCCATCGTGGAGTATGTAGCGAAAAAGAAGGTACATAAAAGCACTACACATGGAATGGGCACTAATGTATCCAGAGCTAACAGAGTAAGTTTTAAATTTTTTTTTATATAGGACGTTAGTAAACATTATCGCCTTTGGGTTAAATCAATGTCAAGGCTGAGTGATTAGAAAAACGCGCTATCGTAATATTTTATTTGTTCTACAATGAAATAAAGATCTTTTTAATTAAGTTTTTAAAAAGTACTCCCAAGATTTATTAGTTTTTTTGCGCTAAATTTAATCACGCAAACCGTTTGTCTTTTTTATGTGTTTTTCAAGGGTTTTTTTATTGTTCACGCTTGATGAATGAGTCTTTACTATGTTTTTAATTTTTTTTCGTGTGATAAACTGATAATTGATTGTCTTCACAGCCTTCCATATTTTCACAAAATGTTTTGCAATTTTTTTTTTTTAGTAACCATAGTTTCACAAAAAACGCGTGGGCGTAAAACCTTTTTACGAAACTGAATATTTCAGGTGGAAATAAAAGATTTTTTAAAACAATTTACAAGCAGATTTACAAGCTTTGCATTTAAATATCTTAATTTTTGAGCTGCACAGATGTCAGATGAGAAGATTTAGATCAGCTGGATGCAATAGTTTTCGTTCATAAAGTCAGGATTTTAAAAACCGGGGAAAACATTTTGACATTTTTTGATGTTTTGAGATTAAAGAAATCTATCCTTTTGACCCTGTTTCCGTAGTGTCATTTTAACTTTCTCAAATGGAAGTTATTGTTTTACCCTCCATGGTGTGTTTGGGTCGTCTAAACACAACAGAGGAAAATTGATCGGTGATCAGGTTGTCTCTGGTGCCGGCCGGCCGTCCCAAGCCAGTTTCGTCCACACCAGCAATTTTTAACCTTATACAGGGTGTCCGGAAATACATGGCAAGCGTCTGGGAGAGCGTTAAAAAGTGGTTTTACGAAAAAAAGTTAAATGTAAACCCCCTTTAATTTAAATCAAAGAATTTGATGGTGTAGTTTAAAATCCGCCTGGATATACAGGGTGTCCCAGACACAACCTAACTTCGTTATTTCAAATAAGAACCCCTATTTTTTATTTCAGATTCGTAATCTACGCAAAATTTCAAGTAGATTTGAGTACTCATATGACGATTTTGGACAACTTTTAAAAAATGTCAAAATTCAGCGTTTTTTGCGCTAAAATCCGTTAAAATTGACCTAGGAGACTCGTTTTTTTTTTTTATTCCACTTATTTTTTCCCGAAGAATCCAACTGTCTCAAATTTGAGCATCTTCACATTCTGCATCACGAGATTTCGTCGCTAATGGCCTTTTTTCAAGTTTAACTCCAAATTCCATACTTCAAAAATGGAAATTAGCGATTTGTTGACGGAATTTTAATTTTTGATGCATAAGCACAAAAGACGCTGTAGCTCTTTCAAAATTTGTGGTCCGAAAGAAAAATTCCTTTCAACAAGTGCTAATTTTCATTTCTGAACTAAAAATTTGGGTTCTAACTTGAAAAAAGGCCATTAGCGACGAAATCTCGTGATGCAGAATGTGAAGATGCTCAAATTTGAGACAGTTGGATTCTTCGGGAAAAAATAAGTGGAATAAAAAAAAAACGAGTCTCCTAGGTCAATTTTAACGGATTTTAGCGCAAAAAACGCTAAATTTTGACATTTTTTAAAAGTTGTCCAAAATCGTCATATGAGTACTCAAATCTACTTGAAATTTTGCGTAGATTACGAATCTGAAATAAAAAATAGGGGTTCTCATTTGAAATAACGAAGTTAGGTTGTGTCTGGGACACCCTGTATATCCAGGCGGATTTTAAACTACACCATCAAATTCTTTGATTTAAATTAAGGGGGTTTACATTTAACTTTTTTTCGTAAAACCACTTTTTAACGCTCTCCCAGACGCTTGCCATGTGTTTCCGGACACCCTGTATATTAATTTTTGAAAAATAAAAATTTAGTTGTAGGGAGAAATTTGGGCTGTTCGCTCCCAGTTCCGCCTGGCTGGGCGAAGACTTTCGTTTTTCTGCCTTGATACCCTTGATTTCTAAAAAAATAAAATTCTTCTGAGCCAGCCTCTAGAATAAGGCTTTTTGAACTTCATAAAAATGGCGATTTTTTAACTTTCTCAAAAAAGTTATTGTGATACCCTCTACGTCGGGTTTTTGGGAAGGGTCTTCCAGAACCCGGAGGGTCAAATCGAATATTGATCTTTACCGTTCTCAACTATGTCTGTGGTGCCGTCCGGCCGTAGCACTTTTTTCCAGAACACTCTATTTTTTTAAATAATTACCATATGTGCATAATGCCATTATAAAGCCTCACCAAGCCTGTAACCTTTTTAAAAATCTTTTTCATAAATTTCAAAAGTTTATTTTTAAAGGAACCTTGAGTCCGGTGAGCTCATCAAGAGTGAAAAAAATGAAAGAAGATTGTGGAAAGGCCATTAACATTTTAGGGAGTGAGAAAAAAAACGTAAAAACGCTAACGATAAAAGTCATTGTACCTCTAGTTATTAATAATCTATTGTTTTTTTGTCATGTTATCCTTTTATTTGTTTTAATGCGGACCTATGGAATATACGGAAAGGGGGGAGGACGTGTGTGTCTGGTTTCCGGCAATAACTTTTAATTGGATGCGCAATACAGGGGACCCTCTTTTCCCTCCACAGAGACATACACGCACACAAAATGTAATCCCGTCAAACCGCCTGAAAACCTTCCATAATTTAAACAACCATGAATATCCTCTGTATAGGCGAAAAATACCTTAAATTCATTATAGGGTTGTAAATGCCTGGGGATTAATGAGGGAAAAAAAGGCGCTTACTGGATAAAACATGATTTATTCATGTTCGCCCGATATTTCTTTCTCTGGATATCTACCTAACAGAAGTTATACAGGGTGTTCCAACTAGAGTGGAGCAGCAACTTTGCGGCAAAGCATTTAGTCCTACAAATACTAAGTTAAAGGTAAACACCTAACGCTAAAGACATTTTTTAAATTCCCAAGAGGTCATATGAATAGTCAAATCAACTTGAAATTTTGCGTAGATTACGAATCTGAAGTAAAAAATAGTGGTCCCTATATAAAAGCACTGGTTTGAAGAGCTTCCAACGAAAACTTCCATAAAGAGAAGTAACAATATAGGAGGGGGAAGTATAACGGAGGGGACGTACAACGGAGGGGGAAGTATATGGGAGAGAAAGTAAAACGGAGGGGGAAGTATACATAAGTCAGGGGAAGTATAACAATGGAAAAGTATAAGGGAGGGGAATTTTTTTTTTTTTTCGAAAAATTGTCCAAGTTTTTTTTTGAAAAATTTTCCGGGTTTTCTTTTTTAAATTTGCGCTTTTTTTTTCTGAAAAATTATCCGAGTTTTTTTTTTTTTTTCGAAAATTTTTTTAAACGTCAAGGTAGAAATAATGGGCTCTTTGGCCTTGGGATGTGGCTCTCGTAATGGGTAGACGTATGAAATTTCTCCGTACCTACTAAAAAAAATTAATAATTAAAAAGTGGCAATTTTTTTACACCAAAAATTCTTAAAAAATATAAGGAGTAATTAGTGAAAATTTGGTGAAAATCGGATTAACGGTTCGGCCGCAGCGAATTTTTTTAAATTTCAAACAGACATATCTCCGCCATTTTTTCGAAATTCAAAAATCGCTGTCGTTAGTTTCCTGTTCACCGAATTTAAGTTTTTTTATTAAAGAAAATTTGGTGAAAATATGCTGAAAATCGGTTGAAAATTGTGGCCGTAAAGTGTTCCGGAAAAAAATGCTCAGGACGGACGGCCGGCACCACAGACAAAGTTGAGATCGGTAAAGATCAATATTCGATTTGACCCTCCGGGGTCTGGAAGACCCTTCCTCAAAAACCCGACGTCGAGGGTATCACAATAACTTCTTTAAGGAAGTTAAAATCGGAAAAATGAAGTTTTTACGACCTAAAAGTTGATGAAACGTCCTTTAAAATGGATTAAAGGATGCTTTAAAATATGTAAACACCAAAAAATCTGGTAAAAACGAAGGTTTCTCGGGAGAAAAAGGGATAAAAGGGATGATCCATTACTTCTGAACAACTGTGTATATCTAGCTCCAAATTCGACAGTTCTACCACTAAAATCCGGCTTAGGTAAAAGATGATATTAATCAGTCCTAAAATGGTCACTCGGTGTGTTAAAACAACCTTTTTTCGTCATTAATGAATCACGTGCGTACCTTGTTTTACATGCTAATCCAGTCGCGGATCTCACAAAGCGGATTACGCCAGATGTTTCCCATTTTTATAAAAGAATCCTCTTTTTTTAGGAAACATGGCGTCCTACCGTACTTTCGCTTATTTTTTAACATGCCGAAAACAGGGAGAAAGCCGACATACGTCATTTTTATCTAAAAAGAACCACGCTCAATTAGAGATTCTTTATGATGTCGGGGAGGTTACGTTTTTTTTTTCGAGGATCGATAGCACCCTTTAAAAAAGGCCATTTTTATACTCCTCGTTTGTTCCTCCCTATTTTATTTTCTCAACAAAAATATAAATATTCCGTTTTTAAGGGTCTCTGATGAATGGCTTGTTTAGCCGTATCAAATGAGATCCCTCCCGAAGAATAAATTGGACGTTATGATTGACTTTTACGACCTTTGTTTATGTCTTTATCGAAATGCCAGTATCTGACCATCAATTCTCGTTAATCCCCCTAATTTGTATATGAAATGCCAAAGGGAGAAAATCAATATACAGATAAGAACTTATTTTAAGGGGATATGAGGGTTTTAAGTTGGTTGCTTTGTACATATTTCGTTGTGAGCAACGGTTTTCGATTTTTCCCTTCTATCTTGGAAACCGTCGCTCAAAACGAAAAAATGTCCGAAGTAAAAGTTGTAGCTACAGAAATTTACTACATAAAATATCTTATTAGTTTGTTCCGTCAGAGCAATATTTTAGGAGATATGAAGGTTTTAAGTTTTCAGACAGGCTCTGTAGGATTATTAGTTTTAACCTCATAACTCCTTAAATATTGCTCTTACGCAAATAATAAACAAATAAATTTTTGTAGGAAATTTCCGTAGCTACGACTTTTACTTAGGACATTTTTTCGTTTTGAGTGACGGTTTCCGAGATAGAAGGGAAAAACCGAAAACCGTTGTTAACAACGAAAAATTTGCAAAGCAACCAACCTAAATACTTCCATATCTCCTAAAGTATTGCTCTGACGGTAAAAACTAATAATATATTTTATGTAGTAAATTTTAGTACCTACAACTTTTACTTAGGACATTTTTTCGTTTTGAGCGACGGTTTCCGAGATAGAAGGGAAAAACCGAAAACCGTTGTTAACAACGAAAAATTTGCAAAGCAACTCACTTAAAAACCATCATACCTCCTTAATGGAAAGAATGGATGCCGGTTACCTCACGAAGATAATGAGTTTCAAGATTGTTCGAAACTTTGGTGAAAAATGCGGCCGTGGAGTGCTTCAGAAAAAATGGCGATGGTGTCTGGAAGACTTTCTTCTTCCGGTTGTCGATGATGGAAGCGCATTCGTAGATTGCGGAAGAGTGACTTGGCCACCAAAAAAGATGTAGAAAACGTTTTTTTCCTCGAAATTTGAGTCTGTTATTTCGGATCCTTTGTGACGTTGGCTTCTAATTGTATAATTAAATTTAAACCTTTTGAAAAGCGATTCGTGGAGACCGCACTTGAAGATAGACGACGTTTGGCTTTGTTCTGGTTCCGGCTCTGGAGACAGTTACGCTCTACCAATGACAAGGAGAGTAATAAAGCCTCGTCGGGAGAGACAAATAACCGTTTTTTAACAGCCGGGAACGGCTTTTGGAACGAGAAAACCCCATCGCTTGGCCCCGCAATGCAGGACGCCGATAAAAATCGTGGAATTTCAACCCTATTCAAATATTGAAGTTTTGAAGCCGCTTTATGAAAAAGGGGAAACCGTGAAAATTAACACGCGCAAAACGCCAGAAAGTGTTTGGGGGAAGAGATCAAAGGGTAAAACATGAGAAGCAAATCCGATTAAGGTGTAAAAGGGGACTCAGAATTCAGGGAATCGTTTTTTCCATCATTGTTTCAAAAAGGACATTAATCACCCCGCTGCCAGTCTCCCCTAGCGTTGATAAATCCCCGAGTAAATCCTAGTCCGATGGACTTGAGGGTCCAGAAATCGACCGAAAAAAAATTCCCCACCTGTCTTAGACAATTAATGGAAAAGTTGAAAATTGTTCAAGACTCCCTTTCAGTTGGCACCCCTTTTGATGGCGTTTTATGCGTTTAGAATGAAAAGAGAGTGTTTTCGGGAGGACATATAAACCCTTCTTGCCCAAGTTTCCCCCGGCGGGACCCTCCTGTTTTTCGACAAGCCTCGTAAACTGAGGGTATTAGGAACTCTACTTAGAGATAAAGTAATTGAATCGTTCGTCGGCACGAGGCTCATTGTTTGAATATATTAAAGGAAACCCCTTTTACCGAAACTTCAACATATACAAACGCTCTTTCTTATTCAAGGGTCAATACAATGGCGATCTTTTTGCATTAAAAATAAGACAAAAATACGATACTCGATAATATCTAAATTATTAATCCACCATATCCTTAGGTTTTGTTGAAATCTATTTTATCTAGCTGGTCTTGTTCAATTCTGTTACATTTATCTGGTCTTCATCGATTCTTTTACATCCAACTAATCATAGTCGATACTATTACATCCAGGTCTTATTCAACTCTCTGTTGCACCCAGTTGGTTTTGTACTATTCTATTATACTCAACTAGTACTATTCAAGTCTATTACATCTAGCTGGTCTTTCCAAAACCATGACATTCAGCTGATCTTAATCAATTCTTTTACATTCTACTAATCTTAGTCGGCACTATTAAATCAAGTTGGTCTTATTCAACTCTATCACACCCAGCTGGTCTTATTCAACTCTATCACACCCAGCTGGTCTTATTCAACTCTATCACACCCAGCTGGTCTTATTCAACTCTATCACACCCAGCTGGTCTTATTCAACTCTATCACACCCAGCTGGTCTTTTTCAACTCTATCACACCCAGCTGGTCTTATTCAACTCTTATCACACCCAGCTGGTCTTATTCAACTCTATCACACCCAGCTGGTCTTATTCAACTCTATCACACCCAGCTGTCTTATTCAACTCTATCACACCCAGCTGGTCTTATTCAACTCTATCACACCCAGCTGGTCTTATTCAACTCTATCACACCCACCTGGTCTTACTCAACTCTATCACACCCAGCTGGTCTTACTCAACTTTATCACACCCAGCTGGTCTTATTCAACTCTATCACACCCAGCTGGTCTTATTCAACTCTATCACACCCAGCTGGTCTTATTCAACTCTATCACACCCAGCTGGTCTTTTTCAACTCTATCACACCCAGATGGTCTTATTCAACTCTATCACACCCAGCTGGTCTTATTCAACTCTATCACACCCAGCTGGTCTTATTCAACTCTATCACGCCCAGCTGGTCTTATTCAACTCTATCACACCCAGCTGGTCTTTTTCAACTCTACCACACCCAGCTGGTCTTATTCAACTCTATCATACCCAGCTGGTCTTATTCAACTCTATCACACCCAGCTGGTCTTATTCAACTCTATCATACCCAGCTGGTCTTATTCAACTCTATCACACCCAGCTGGTCGTATTCAACTCTATCACACCCAACTGGTCTTATTCAACTCTATCACACCCAGCTGGTCGTATTCAACTCTATCACACCCAACTGGTCTTATTCAACTCTATCACACCCAGCTGGTCTTATCCAACTCTATCACACCCAGCTGGTTTATTCAACTCTATCACACCCAGCTGGTCTTATTCAACTCTATCACACCCAGCTGGTCTTATTCAACTCTATTACACCGAGCTGGTCCCATACAACTCTATTATACCCAGCTGATCTTACTCAAGTCTATTACACTCAACTTGGATTCTTCAACTCTATCTAGCTGGTGTTGTTAAATTCTATTGCACCAGCTGGTCTGATTCTTTCCACCGTCTATTTTATAAAAATTTACAGTTAATTTAAACAATCAAGTTCATCGGAGCTTTAAAATCGCGGCCGAGTTAAGATTCCGGTCTCGGTGAGTTCAAGGGCCCGGTAATGAAAGAGACTTTTAGTCGGATGAATTCGGAAATGTAATCAACACACCGTGCAGTTTTCCAGACCGCATTCCGATGAAAATTGGCGCCCCTCTCATTACTCTCTTCGGGTGAAAATTTTCAACTCCACGTTCTATCTAATGAGAGGACTTGGGTTATCTGCCCATAGAAATTCAAATTAGCACTTGAATTCTTCGTCCTTACAATTTTTATGAAAGGCAAACATTGATTTTCTACGCTGGGTGGTATCCATCAAAAGTGAGGGATCTGGGACAAGATATAACGTTTCAGGTTGATGTTTGTGGCGCCAGCCGGGAGCCCTGTTACCAATTATGTTTTATAAATTATTCTCCACTTTTTTCCCCCTGTAGATCATCTCTCCAGCTAAAAAATTCCCCAGAGTGGGAAGATCCCAAAAGCTTTTTTCTATTTATATTAGGCTAATAAACTCGGCCCACTTAAAAACACTTAAGATCCTTTGACATCCCGCGTTTCAAATGTAGGAAGCCTGGTAATTGGCTGATATGTTGCTAGGAACAACGGAGGCGTCTGATCGTAAAGGATAATACACCTTTCGAAATGGGAAGAGACCTTAAAAAAAATATACACGAAGAACAAGAAAGAATGGATATAGTGGTTGCACCAGACGGAGTTATAGCCGAAGGGACAGTAAAAACACCGACATTTTTTCTTCCCTTTCCCTTTTATTTGTCTTTTCTGATACTACAAGTGATGTTTACTTTTTCTCAACATTCTTCACTCTCACCACCGTTACTTTCCGGCTAATGATTTGCCCCGGATCCCTCGGTATAACGGAGGAAACAATTATTCCGGCATGATTATTATTCCTCACGCCTTCCACGGATTGATAAAGTAAAGTGGTCCACAAGGGAAGACTCTATTGATTCTGGTATACTTCCAAATCATTTGTCCGGAGAAATTTTTTTTCCCTTCTCCTCAATCTTATTGGGCAATCTTTACGATTGTGAATCTGGTATGCCCACGTGTCCTAAATTTGTCAAGATTTCAAACACGTTTTGCTAATGGACAGTTAATTAGCGTTTTTAACTTCCTTAAAGAAGTTATTGTGATACCCTCGACGTCGGGTTTTTGGGGAAGGTCAAATCGAATATTGATCTTTTCCGATCTTAACTTTGTCTGTGATGCCGGCCGGCCGTACCATTTTTTTCCGGAACGCTTTACGGCCACGGTTTTCAAGCGATTTTCACACAAATTTCTTTAGCCGGTGTACAAGAAGCTAACGAGGGCGCTTTTGAATTTCTGTTATTTCAACTCTACTACACCCAGCTGGTCTCATACAACTCTATAACACCCAGCTGGTCTTATTTCTCTCCAATACATTTAGCTGACTACACCCAGCTGGTCTCATACAACTCTATAACACCCAGCTGGTCTTATTTCTCTCCAATACATTTAGCTGATAATATTTCTGTTTGAAATTTTGAAAAATTCGCTGCGGCCGAACCGTTTGTCTGATTTTCATCAAATTTTCACCAATTACTCCTTATATTTTGTATAAATTTTTAGAAAAAAAAATTATAATTTTTTTACATTTATTATCATTTTAGTAGGGAGAAATTTCATACTTCCAGGCGTTACGAGAGGGTCCTCCGTTGGGCAAAAATCCCATTATTTCTACCTTGATACGTTCTTTAAAAAAATTTTGAAAAAAAAAACTTAATAAAATTTTTGGAAAATTTTTCGAAAACAAACATTTTTTGGGAAAAAAACTTCCCTCTCCGTTATACTTCCCCCTCCGCAATACTAACCCCTCCGTTATACTTCCCCTTCCTTATATTTCCCTCTCCTATATTTTTACTTCTCTTTAAGGAAGTTTTCGTTGGAAGCTCTTAATTTTTTTGTGATTTTATCGCTTTTCTTCCAGTTTTCTCAGTTTTGTCCTTATTCGTCCGCCTCATTTATACTTCTCCCTCCGTTATACTTCCCCCTCCTATATTTTTACTTCTCTTTAAGGAAGTTTTTGTTGGAAGCTCCTTATTTTTTTGTGATTTTAACGCTTTTCTCCCAGTTTTCTTCATTTTTGTCCTTATACGTCCCCCTCATTTATACTTCTCCCTCCGTTATACTTCCCCCTCCTATATTTTTACTTCTCTTTAAGGAAGTTTTTGTTGGAAGCTCCTTATTTTTTTGTGATTTTAACGCTTTTCTTCCAGTTTTCTTCAGTTTTGTCCCGTTTTCAGCGTTCCCGAGAACTAAGTTTACGCTTTTATTGTGATCATAGACAGTTAATGGAGTGAGAACTTGGAGTTTGGGGCCTTAAATCGTTTATCCCTGGAACAATAGGTAATGGTGTTAACCCTGCTCGGATGAAATTGTCTTAAGAAAGGACAGCATAATCAATGCCTGTTGGGGTTTTAATATTTATATATTGAGTGTCGCCATGGGGATATCCGGTTAACTACCTTCTTATCTCCCTTCCCTAAGCTTCAACCCTCTTCTTCAGGGAACTTGAATTGTTTATGTACACATTGGCGCTTCGTTAAATTCATTTTTAAATCTAATAACCTTTTTAAAAAAATTGAGATAATTTTGGCTTAATGGGACATTTTAGGTAACTTGGAAAAGAATTATTACTCTTAATTTTCGGTCAAAAAGCAAATTCTTGATCGGTTTTAATTTATTAGGGTCTTTATTGTCCTATTCCGGATTTGTGATCCTTTTTTTATTTTTAATTTATGGTCAGATTCGGGAAAACGAACTCCCCGACCAAGGGACTGTTCAATTATGCCTGAGGGTCTTTTCGTTTTATTATTATTGCCTCCCCAAAATAATTTATTGCGTTCGGGGATGTGATTTTTTTTCTCTTTCTAAAACCTCTTTTCTCCGGTCTACTTTTGGCATTTTTTACATGATTTTTTTTTTCTTTGCCCGGAAATTAAGTTAAATGGGGATTCCTGGCCTAAAGCGGCCCACAGACGCACAATATTATTGTGCAATGTGGGTTGCACAATATATTGACGGCGCCCCACAGACGCTCAATATTATTGTCCAATATGCAAAAAATGGTTTCGTTTGGGGTCGATATTGACGGTTGTGCAATATATTGTTCAATCTTGAGTACAGACGTACAACCACATTGTGCAAAAATTATTTAATCAGTTTTAGATGAATATTTCGTTCCGATACTTTACTCATATGAGTACGTTTACTCGTATCGGTATCGAAAGAAATACTCGAATGGTTTTTTTTTCCCTTTCATCTTACATTACTTTATTAATACAATTAAACCATGTAATATAAGTATGATATTCGGCATTCGCTTGAGTAAAGGAAACAATAAATTCATCAAAAAATTATTTAATCAGTTATTTGAATATATCGTTCCGATACTTTACTCATATGAGTACTCTATGGTATCGAGTATTTCAGAGAAACGAGAACGGGCGGGATATTGCGCAATATTGCCTACAGACGATACAATATTTACCCGTTTGTGCAATATATTTTCAACTTTCTGAACATCACGCAATATATTGTACAACCTTTCAATTTCTTCTACACACGATCAATATTATTGCGCAAACCCAAATATGGCACAATAATATTGAGCGTCTGTGGGCCGCTTAAAACACCGAGGGAAATGGTCGAAATTCGGTTAAAAGGGGGGTTTTTTCGGTCAAAAAATTGTAGAAAACGCTCAAAAATAAGTCAAAATTGATTCAATTAAAACATAAATTGAATTTAATGTACTCCTGTCCTAAAACATCGAGGAAAATGGTCGAATTTCGGTTAAAAGGGGGTTTTTTCGGTCAAAAAATTGTAGAAAACGCTCAAAAATTGGTTCTTTTAAAACATAAATTGAATATAATGTATTCCTGGCCTAAAACACCGAGAAAAATGGTCGAAATTCGGTTAAAAGGGGGTTTTTTGGTTAAAAAAATAACAAAATTGGTCAAAAATTGGTTCTATTTTAAACATAAATTGAATTTATTTGGGATTCCTGGCCTAAAACACCGAGGGAAATGGTCGAAATTTGGTTAAAAGGGGGGTTTTTCGGTCAAAAAATTGTAGAAAACGCTCAAAAATAAGTCAAAAATAGGTTCTAGTAAATCATAAATTGAATTTAATGGATTCCTGGCCAAAAACACCGAGGAAAATGGTCGAATTTCGGTTAAATGGGGAGTTTCTTGGTGAAAAGTACTGGTTTGAAGAGCTTCCAACGAAAACTTCCTTAATGAGAAGTAACAATATAGGAGGGGAAATATAACGGAGGGGACGTACAACGGAGAGGGAAGTATATGGGAGGGGAAGCATAACGGAGAGGGAAGTATATGGGAGGGGAAGCATAACGGAGGGGGAAGTACAATGGAACGAAAGTATAACGAACGGTGGAAAAGTATAAAAGAGGGGGAAGTATAAGGAAGGGAAATTATAAAGGAGGGGGAAGTATAAGGAAGGGAAATTATAAAGGAGGGGGAAGTATAAGGAAGGGAAATTATAAAGGAGAGGGAAGTATAAGGGAGGGGGAAGTTTTTTTGTTTTTTTCAATAAATTTTCCGAGTTTTTTTTTTCGAACAATTTTCTAAGTTTTTTTTTGAAAAATTTTCCGAGTTTTTTTAAACAATTTTCCGAGTTTTTTTTTTTTTCAAAAAATTTTCCGAGTTTTTTTTTTGGCCAGGGATTCCTGGCCCAAAACACAGAGGGAAATGGTCAAAATTTGGTTAAAAGGGGGGTTTTTTCGGTCAAAAAATTGTAGAAAACGCTCAAAAATAAGTCAAAAATTGGTTCTAATAAATCATAAATTGAATTTAATGAATTCCTGGCCTAAAACACCGAGGAAAATGGTGAAAATTCGGTTAAAAGGGGGTTTTTTGGTTAAAAAAGAAAAAAATTGGTTCTATTTAAACATTAATTGAGTTTAGGGCCCCTGAAATCATGATTAAAAAGTTGCTGGGCCAAAACTCTAGGAAAACCCCCTAAAATTCCGTTTTCTCGGTCGAAATCGAAAAACCTTTTGGCTTGGTCCAAAATCGCGCGATCTTCGTCGAAAACGGTATCTTGAGTAACCCCCATAATCGATTTTGACGAAAACTTTCGTCCTTTTTTAGACGAAAAACCCGTGAATTATCTACGCTATTGGAACCAAGGTCTTGTTAAATCATTTTTCTTTCAAGGCCCTTTTTTTTTCCTCCCTTCTCGTTTCCTGTCATGTCACTTTAACAACGATTTTCCTTTATTTTTTCCTTTAAAAACGGTAGAGTCTTCTTTTGTTCGACTACTCGAAGTAGGTTAACTAATTTCTTCTTCTTCGCGGGAGAGCACAGGTTGTCTAATTTGTGAGTTGGGTTCGTAGAATGTGGCTCTCAGAAAAGTTTTGGCCAATAACCTACCAGATTTTTGTTGATTTTGATCTTTCGTTGTGGCCCTTATGAGCTTAGGGTTTTTTTTATTGACTTTTAACAAACAGGGGAACACATGAGGCTGAGTGGCGTCTGTGGGTGTTTGAAGGCAATCTGATCGATATGATCCTCCCATCCAGACGTTCATCAAACAATAAACCATCCCTACATCGGCATTATCTTGCGTTAAACTGCCAAATTAGGACTCCTATACTCCAGTAATCAATAAACACCCCTCCGACTCCATTATTGCTTTTGAATAATTAAAAATAGAGTAAATTGCGAAGAGTTTAATCCTTTAATAACTAGGAAAAAGGACACCCCTTTTTTATGACGTCAGCGAAGCCCCTTTTTGTTTTTTATTACACCTTTGTAATCATTACAGAAAACACGGAAGGCGGTTGCTATGTAACTTTCACATATCGACTAGCCTTATGAGTCATCTTCTCTAAAACCTTTGTGGTATTGAATTAACCGAATTTTTTTTTGTTTTCAGCGGGAGTCACTTGCTCGGGATGTCGAAGTGGAACGCGGGGCGAGGGAAGAGGCGGAAAACAGACTCCTGGAGATCTCGCACCAAGCGGACAGGACAAACGCAAGACTCGCATCCCTCCAAGATACAATTAACAAGTATGAAAATTTTCCTAATTAAAATTTTGGTTAATCAGGATGCCAGTGGTCTTTCTATCAATTTATCGGCTAATTGCAATGCCCGAGCTGTTCGCTCTCGTAGAACCGGTCGGTGCAACAATTTGATTAGAAGCCAATTAGAGCGCTCCTATTTCCCATCAAAGTTTAATTTTTTGAGTAAAATTTTGCTATAATTGAATAGTTTATAATGTAAAGTGTCCATTGTTCTTTGAAAAGTGCCCTCTGCGTCCTTTTATCCTCTTTAATCGTCGACGGGAATGCATTACCGCCTCTCGGCCGCGTAATGAGGAGAACGTTTCAAATAAAGGCCCCTATTGTTCAAAAAACAAAAGAGCGGTTGCCCCCGCACTTAGAAGACGTTACGCGCGAAAAATCATCGCAAAAAAAGGACGTTTTGAAGAAAGGTTTTGACTTTAAAGACGCCAGGAATGTGAGAAACTGTGAAGAAAAATGAAGACAGAAAAATTTTATTTTAGAAATAACCAATAATGGAGGAAGAATGACTAACGGGTATCTCACGACGCGTTTCGGCTTAAAAAGCCTCGTCAGGTGAGCCATTCCCTCTAACAATCATTCTTCTTTTCACTGTGAACCCTATATCCGAGAGATTTAGTAGACACAGCGGGAAGCCGGAAACAAACCGTTTCCTGAAGCTCACCGCAGCACCCGTTCTCCAAGAGATAGAGCCACTCACCACCTCATTATTGGTTTTTAAATTTTTATGACAGGTTGCTGTCATGGCACTACCTTTTTGATATTCTAATTATTCCGCAAGGAGCTTGATCTAATCTACTAAATCTTAGATCTACTAAATCTACAAAAGGCTAGAAAAAACCTTTCAACCCGATTTTGGCTCAGTTTTTTGAGCAGAAAACACCCTTAAAAACAGATTTATGAGCATTTTCTCGATCAACTAGTCAAAAAACACCCTCATTTCAGGATTTTTAGCCATTTCCCACCTTTTCCGATCCAGGAAACCTCTTTTTGTCCGTTTTGCGAATGTTTTCTCAGTTTTTCACCCACAAAACCACTATTTTTGTGCGATTTTTTCGGTTTTCTGCCCAAAAACCCCATCGTACTAGATTTTTAATCGTTCCTCTCGTTTTTCGTCCTATTACCCGATATTATGGGGTTATTCTCTGTTATTTTATCGGGTTCCCCTGTACTTAAAAAATGACGTTACGCGCGAAAAATCATCGCTAAAAAAGGACGTTTTGAAGAAAGATTTTGACATTGAAGACGCCAGGAATGTGAGAAACTGTGAGAAGATAAATGAAGACTGAAAAATTATATTTTTCCTCCCCCTTTTCACAAGATTTCCTGTCATTTTCTACAATTTTTCGGCCTAGAGAAAACTTTTCAACCCGATTTGGGCTCAGTTTTTTTAGCAGAAAACACCGTTGAAAACATATTTATGAGCATATTCCTCGATTAAGTAGTCAAAAAACACCTTATTCCCGGATTTTTAGCTATCTTCATCCTTTTCTGGTCCAGAAAACCTTTTTTGTCCTTTTTGGGAATGTTTTTCTCAGTTTTTCGCCCACGAAACCACTATTTTTGTGCGATTTTTTCGGTTTTTTTGTCTCAAAAACCCCCATCGTACTAGATTTTTAATCCTTCCTCTCGTTTTTCGTCCTATTACCCGATATTGTGGGGTTATTCTCTGTTATTTTATCGGGTTCCCCTGTACTTAAAAAATGGCGTTACGCGCGAAAAATCATCGCTAAAAAAGGACGTTTTGAAGAAAGATTTTGACATTAAAGACGCCAGGAATGTGAGAAACTGTG
Source organism: Orius insidiosus (assembly GCA_014119065.1). NCBI lineage: Eukaryota > Metazoa > Arthropoda > Insecta > Hemiptera > Anthocoridae > Orius > Orius insidiosus. Next base: position 259,773 of record JACGAQ010000114.1, read on the forward strand.
AGAAGATAAATGAAGACTGAAAAATTATATTTTTCCTCCCCCTTTTCACAAGATTTCCTGTCATTTTCTACAATTTTTCGGCCTAGAGAAAACTTTTCAACCCGATTTGGGCTCAGTTTTTTTAGCAGAAAACACCGTTGAAAACATATTTATGAGCATATTCCTCGATTAAGTAGTCAAAAAACACCTTATTCCCGGATTTTAGCTATCTTCATCCTTTTCTGGTCCAGAAAACCTTTTTTGTCCTTTTTGGGAATGTTTTTCTCAGTTTTTCGCCCACGAAACCACTATTTTTGTGCGATTTTTTCGGTTTTTTTGTCTCAAAAACCCCCATCGTACTAGATTTTTAATCCTTCCTCTCGTTTTCGTCCTATTACCCGATATTGTGGGGTTATTCTCTGTTATTTTATCGGGTTCCCCTGTACTTAAAAAATGGCGTTACGCGCGAAAAATCATCGCTAAAAAAGGACGTTTTGAAGAAAGATTTTGACATTAAAGACGCCAGGAATGTGAGAAACTGTGAGAAGATAAATGAAGACTGAAAAATTATATTTTCCTCCCCCTTTTCACAAGATTTCCTGTCATTTTCTACAATTTTTCGGCCTAGAGAAAACTTTTCAACCCGATTTGGGCTCAGTTTTTTTAGCAGAAAACACCGTTGAAAACATATTTATGAGCATATTCCTCGATTAAGTAGTCAAAAAACACCTTATTCCCGGATTTTTAGCTATCTTCATCCTTTTCTGGTCCAGAAAACCTTTTTTGTCCTTTTTGGGAATGTTTTTCTCAGTTTTTCGCCCACGAAACCACTATTTTTGTGCGATTTTTTCGGTTTTTTTGTCTCAAAAACCCCCATCGTACTAGATTTTTAATCCTTCCTCTCGTTTTTCGTCCTATTACCCGATATTGTGGGGTTATTCTCTGTTATTTTATCGGGTTCCCCTGTACTTAAAAAATGGCGTTACGCGCGAAAAATCATCGCTAAAAAAGGACGTTTTGAAGAAAGATTTTGACATTAAAGACGCCAGGAATGTGAGAAACTGTGAGAAGATAAATGAAGACTGAAAAATTATATTTTTCCTCCCCCTTTTCACAAGATTTCCTGTCATTTTCTACAATTTTTCGGCCTAGAGAAAACTTTTCAACCCGATTTGGGCTCAGTTTTTTAGCAGAAAACACCGTTGAAAACATATTTATGAGCATATTCCTCGATTAAGTAGTCAAAAAACACCTTATTCCCGGATTTTTAGCTATCTTCATCCTTTTCTGGTCCAGAAAACCTTTTTTGTCCTTTTTGGGAATGTTTTTCTCAGTTTTTCGCCCACGAAACCACTATTTTTGTGCGATTTTTTCGGTTTTTTTGTCTCAAAAACCCCCATCGTACTAGATTTTTAATCCTTCCTCTCGTTTTTCGTCCTATTACCCGATATTGTGGGGTTATTCTCTGTTATTTTATCGGGTTCCCCTGTACTTAAAAAATGGCGTTACGCGCGAAAAATCATCGCTAAAAAAGGACGTTTTGAAGAAAGATTTTGACATTAAAGACGCCAGGAATGTGAGAAACTGTGAGAAGATAAATGAAGACTGAAAAATTATATTTTTCCTCCCCCTTTTCACAAGATTTCCTGTCATTTTCTACAATTTTTCGGCCTAGAGAAAACTTTTCAACCCGATTTGGGCTCAGTTTTTTTGAGCAGAAAACTCCGTTGAAAACATATTTATGAGCATTTTCCTCGATTAACTAGTCAAAAAACACCTTATTCCCGGATTTTTAGCCATCTTCCTCCTTTTCTGGTCCAGAAAACCTTTTTTTGTCCTTTTTGCGAATGTTTTTCTCATTTTTTCGCCCACGAAACTACTATTTTCATACGGTTTTCTCGGTTTTCTCTCCCAAAAACCCCCATTTTTTTGGATTTTTAATCGTACATCTCAATTTTTCGGCCTATTACCCGATATTATGGGATCATTCTCAGTTATTTTAACGAAAAATTCCATATTAATCCGGTGAATGAGGATTTTCCTCAATATCCTGCTCAATAAACATCCGGATTTTCGTTCGCTTCTATCGATTTTTTGGTAAATGAAGCCCCTTTTTTCCCAATTTTTGGACGTTTTTATCAGTTTTTCGTTAAAAAAAATTACAAAACAGCCTTTTTCTCCCCCCCCCCCCCCCCCTCTTTTCCACTAATTTTTTTGGGCAGATTGGCAGTCATCTCTCTTTCTGATCAGAAAAATAAAAAACTACATTCAGGATTTTTATTATTGAACACCCAGTATATCCAGGGGCTTTATCAAAATTAAACGAACCCTGTAAATCTCCTTTTATTGCGGTGTTTACATACTGAATCTTTTTATACGCTTTTCTTTCGAATGGCTGCCTTTTTGAAAAGAGATGCGGAAAAGCTAAAGTGTTGCGGGTTGTATCTCGTAGAGGAATATTACTCCAGTCCGAGACTTCCACACGCACTAATGCCCCTATAAAAATGTAAATACGCTCCCTTCTCGTCGGGAAAAAAAAAGAGTTGTCTATACTAGAGGAATTTTTAAAAAGAAATGAAACCATCACAGCTAGAAAATCTATAAATTCCAGACTTCCCAAGTTTCGCGACGATTAATCTCCGACGATTATAATGTTTACACTTCATGAACTTTGAACGAAGATTTTCTAATTAAATCTCAAGGTAGTTTACCCAGTAGGAGATTAGCCGGTGCGGGTATACGAAATTACGCACGGACAGTTACAAATTGCCATAGGGTGACAATTATAAACGCGGCCCTGCGTGTATCATTGTTTGCACCCTCCACAACTAAACAGGGTTTAAATTGAATAGGAAAATGTTTGCTTTTTTGTACAAAATTGAATTACGTGGCGTGTTTTTTAAATTTACTCAACCGCGTGCCTCGGAATAAAATCTAATCTAAAAGCAAAATTAGGGGCAACATTGAATTATTTCACAAATTCTTTACAATTTTAATCGGATTTTTGGAAGTTTTTTTCGGTTTTTTGACGGAGAAACAACCTTTAAAAAAAAGTTTTTTCGTTCTTTATGCCTCAAACTCGCAATTTATCGGATTTCTGAGAGGTCCCTTCGGTCATTAGGACAAATTTACCGGATTTTTGAAAGTTTTCCTGAGTTTTTCGACAGAAAAACTCCCATTTTTCCATATTTCGCGCTATTTTGGCTGTTATACTCCCTTTTTACCAGGAATTTGGGCATTTCCTTCACTTTCGACAACAAACCCTTTGGACGAAACAAGGCGTACCTCAATCGGTTTGGACTCACAGATGACCCCTCTTGTAGTTGTGGAGCACCCAGTCAAACTTGGGACCATATTCTCTTACATTGCTCTAAATTCGATCGACAAAGGAGCCGCCTGATGCGAAAGATTTGTTGTCAAGCGGAACATGGCCCCCTAAAAAAGAAGATCTCGCAAAGGTTTACCACGTCGAGCTGGCAACGTTCTTAAATTCCATGAACTTCGATGACATCAATTAACACAAAAAAAAAATTAATTTAAGTTAGTTCGCGTTTAAATTTTTAGTGTCAAATCAAGTGAATGTGAGAAGTTTAAGTGTTACGTTCAAAAATGTTCAAACGAACCAAAACAAAAAAAAAATCATTATGTAAATATTAGAATTTCTATTCATGTTTTGTTTTTTTTATATTTCTATCGTTTTATGTAAGCATGTAATATGGCTACATGGAGCATGTGCAAATAAAAATTTATTTAAAAAAAAACCCCTTTTTTAAACAATTTTTCAGAGTTTTCCTCTGTCTTTTCTGCCTTAAAGAAGAGGATTTTCTCCTAAATTTTTGTCTTTTCTCCCAAAATTTGATTTTCAGAGGGTGTTTTATTCTGTTATTAGATTTTTGGGGGTATTGGTGGACCCACGTTATTCTTTAGGCCTCAAACTCCCAATTTATCGGATTTCTGAGAGGTCCCATCTGTCATTAGGCGAATTTACCGGATTTTTCTAAGTTTTCGAAAGTTTTTCAACAGAAAAACCCCCATTTTACATTTTTCGCCCTATTTTGGCTGTTATACTCCCTTTTACCAGGAATTTGGGCATTTCCTTCACTTTCGACAGCAAACCCCTTTTTTAAAGAATTTTTTCAGAGTTTTTTTTGTCTTTTCTGCCTTAAAGAAGAGGATTTTCTCCATAATTTTTGTCTATTTTCCCAAAATTTGATTTTTAGTGGGCGTGTTATTCTGTTATTATATTTTGGGGGTATTGTTATACCCACGGTATTCTTTAGACCTCAAACTCCCAATTTATCGGATTTCTGAGAGGTCCCTTCGGTCATTAGGACGAATTTAGCGGATTTTTGAAAGTTTTCCTGAGTTTTTCGACCCTATTTTTCCATTTTTTCGCTATTTTGGCTATTATACTCTCTTTTACCAGGAATTTGGGCATTTCCTTCACTTTTGACAACAAACCCCTTTTTTAAAGAATTTTTTCAGAGTTTTTGCTTGTCTTTTCTGCCTTAAAAAATAGGATTTTCTCCAAAGTTTTTGTCTTTTTACCCAAAATTTGATTTTTAGAGAGCGTTTTATTCTGTTATTATATTTTTTGGGGGTATTTGTAGACCCACGTTATTCTTTAGGACTCAAACTCCCAATTTATTGGATTTCTGAGAGGTCCCTTCGGTCATTAGGCCGAATTTACCGGATTTTTGAAAGTTTTCCTGAGTTTTTCGACAGAAAAACCCCCATTTTTCCATTTTTCTCGCTATTTTGGCTTTTTTACTCCCTTTCCTTCACTTTCGACAACAAACCCCTTTTTTTAAAAATTTTTTCAGAGTTTTCCTTTGTCTTTTCTACCTTAAATAATAAAATTTTCTCCCAAATTTTTGTCTTTTTACCAAAAATTTGATTTTTAGAGGGCTCTTTATTCTGTAATTATATTTTTGGGGTATTTGTAGACCCCCGTTATTCTTTAAGCTTCAAACTCCCAATTTATCGAATTTCTGAGAGGTCCCTTCGGTCATCAGGACAAATTTACCGGATTTTTGAAAATTTTCCTGAGTTTTTCAACAGAGAAACCCCTATTTTTCCATTTTTCTCGATATTTTGGCTATTACACTCTCTTTTACCAGGAATTTGGGAATTTCCTTCACTTTCGGCAATAAACCCCTTTTTTAAAGAGTTTTTCTAAGTATTCCTTCGTCTTTTCTGCCTTAAAGAATAGGATTTTCTCCAAAATTTTTGTCTTTTTCCCAAAATTTAATTTTTAGAGGGCGTTTTATTCTGTTATTAGATTTTTGGGGGTATTTGTAGACCCATGTGGGCCACCTTTTATCGTTTTCTTCCTGGATTTGTACAGTTATGACGCTGATTAAATTGCGAATCTCATTTTCCACCGTTAGGGAAGAATAAAAAGATTTTATGCCAGAGGGAGGAGGAAAAGCCATTTGCTTTTCTCAGAGGAAATGGTTGATTGGCTTAAAATGTTTTATTGTTCCGTTATACCTTTTCGGAGTAAATAACGCCCGTTTTTTGGCTCAGGCGTCCGGAAGGAATGGAAAAACAAGCCGAATAAATTGTCATTGGTGCAAACAAGATATTATTGGGTCATTTTTCCTACCGTGGGGGAAAATAAACCTGGTTTTATAGTCGGAAAAATTTCTTGATACCCTATGGACCCCCAAATGACCTCTTTTATGTGGAAAATAATATTTTTAAACCTGAAAAGGCCATTTTGAAAAATGAGCACGTGTGACACTGATTTCGGGGAGAGTGAATGATGAAGTTTTTTTCCTCTGACGAAATGACTTCTCCACCACTTTAGGGGAATGATATTTTTTCCTGTACGTTTCTAAAGGGAAAAAAAAGAGGTCCCGGAGGTTGAATTATGAGGATACCCGAGGGTGCGCCATTTCCACGGGCCTCCCTTTTCCCGAAAACAATGAATCGGCCCAGCTTGACCTTTACCGTTGACGAAAAATTTATTTCGCCTTTCATAGTAAAAAACATATTTTTCTTTTTTTTTTTTTTAGGTTGGAAGACTCACTCCGTACGATGGCTTCCTACAAAGCGAAATATAGCCAGATCAAGATCGAAAATGCTTCTCTCAACAAAGCCATTGAGGTAAGCCCAAAAAACATTTTAGCTTCCTAACTATTAAATAATCAAGATGATGAATTATTAACGTAAACGAAGGATTACAGTGAAAACAAGACTTTGAATAATTAAAATCTACTAGAAGAGGGGTTAGGTTTTCGCCTTGTGGGGGCTCCCTAATAGGAATCACCTGCTAGTTTAAAGTCCCCAAACTCCGGAGACTCCCCTTGCTGTGGTTTTGCATGTTAGCAATGGGGAAAGCCGAAAAGGGGAGAGTACCCCAGGTCCCTTCCGCCATCGAACCCTCTCACGGAAGATAACGTTTCTCCCCTCCAACTCATACATTGACAACCGGGAAACACTTCCCCTACTAAATTCGCTCCTGTTTCCGCCTTTTCGGACATGAGGAAATGTCGAGGAATTTTTGATTACGTCTATAAAGTAAAGGTGTCATGAATAGTACTAGGGGGGAGAGCGTCAACTTATCGATCTTTTCTCAAAAGTGTTCATTTTCAAAATGGAATACACCCTCTTATCAACCTACCTGATAAAATTAAAAAACGTCAAGCACTTTCATCGTATCTTAAGGTTGCACCCTTTTTACTTCCTAAAAGAAGTTATTGTTTTACCCTCCACGTCGGGTTTTGTGGTAAGGTCTTCCCCTAAGGGTCAATGGATCTATACCGATCTCAACATTGTCTATGGTGCCGTCCGGCCGTAGCATTTTTTTCAAGGACACTTTGCACCCGATTTTCACACAATTTTCCTTAGTCGGTGAACAAGAAAGTAGCGAGAGCGATTTTTGAATTGCAAAAAATGGAGGTCTACTTGAAAATTCGCTGCGGCCGAACCGTTGGTCCGATGTTCACCAAATTTTCGCCAAATACGCCTTATATTTTTTAGAAATTTTGGGTGTAAAAAATATTTTTTTTAGTAGGGAGAAATTTTATGCCTTCACCCCTTGCGAGAGGGATATCCCTTGGGCAAAAAGAACATTATTTCTACCTTGATACTTAGACAAGATTTTTGGAAAAAAAAAAAAAAAAAAAAAAAAAAAAAAAAAAAAAAAAAAAAAAAAACTGAAAATTTGAGGGAAAAAAATCGGAAAAAAACTTAGTATATTTTCCAATAAAAAAAGGTACCTACCTAAAAACTTAAAGTTTTCGAAAAAAATATCAATCTCCTCCTTTAAACTTCCCCTTCCTTAAACTTCCCCTTCCTTAAACTTCCCCTCCGGTATACTTCCTCCTCCTTAATCTGTCCCTCCGTTATACTTTCCCCTCCTTAAACTTCCTTTCCGTTATACTTCCCCCTCCTTAAACTGTCCCTCCGTTATACTTCCCCTCCTTAATCTGTCCCTCCGTTATACTTTCCCCTCCTTAAACTTCCCCTTCGCTATACTTCCCTCCTTAAACTTCCTTTCCGTTATACTTCCCCCTCCTTAAACTGTCCCTCCGTTATACTTCCCCCTCCTTAAACTTCCCCTCCGCTATACTTCCCCTCCTTAAACTTCCTTTCCGTTATACTTCATCCTTCTTTATACTTCCCCTCCGTTATACTTCCCCCCTCCTTAAACTTCCCTTCCGCTATACGTCCCCCTCCTTAAACTTCCCCTCCGCTATACTTCCCCCTTCTTAAACTTCCCCTCCGTTATACTTCCCCCTTCTTAAACTTCCCCTTCGCTATACTTCCCCTCCTTAAACTTCCTTTCCGTTATACTTCCCCATCCTTAAACTGTCCCTCCGTTATACTTCCACCTCCTTAAACTTTCCCTTCGCTATACGTCCCCTCCTTAAACTTCCCCTCCGCTATACTTCCCCCTTCTTAAACTTCCCCTCCGTTATACTTCCCCCTTCTTAAACTTCCCCTCCGCTATACTTCCCCCTCCTTAAACTTCCCCTCCGTTATACTTCCCCCTTCTTAAACTTCCCCTTCGCTATACTTCCCCTCCTTAAACTTCCTTTCCGTTATACTTCCCCTCCTTAAACTGTCCCTCCGTTATACTTCCACCTCCTTAAACTTCCCCTTCGCTATACTTCCCCTCCTTAAACTTCCTTTCCGTTATACTTCATCCTCCTTTATATTTCCCCTCCGTTTTACTTCCCCCTCCTTAAACTTCCCTTCCGCTATACGTCCCCCTCCTTAAACTTCCCCTCCGCTATACTTCCCCCTCCTTAAACTTCCCCTCCGCTATACTTCCCCCTCCTTAAACTTCCCCTCCGTTATACTTCCCCCTTCTTAAACTTCCCCTCCGCTATACTTCCCCTCCTTAAATTTCCCCTCCGTTATACTTCCCCTTCTTAAACTTCCCCTCCGCTATACTTCCCCCTCCTTAAACTTCCCCTCCGTTATACTTCCCCTCCTTAAACTTCCCCTCCGTTATACTTCCCCCTTCTTAAACTTCCCCTCCGCTATACTTCCCCCTCCTTAAACTTCCCCTCCGTTATACTTCCCCTCCCTAAACTTCCCCTCTGTTATACTCCCCCCTCCTTGATACCTCCTTGATTGTGGGAAGCTCTTCAAACTAATACTTTTCCTCCTTATGACATTTTGACAGGGCTAAAAGGGCCCAAATTTGGTCTTTGGCTAAAAATCAAGCTATAAAAGGTCTTTTTGAAAATGAAAGTTGGCATAAAAAAGGGCCCTCTTATATAATAGGGCCCTGGTGTTTCACTCCAAACTCATCACAGTCTTTTCATCCCTACATCCACTATTATACTCTTTGTCGAAAGGACTTATAGGGATGGGGCCCTTTTAATTTAGATAATGGTGAAATTTTTAAACAATACCAAAAAAAAAACCATATGTGACAAATCCTCCACACATTTTGTGAATCAAGGATGCTACACCTGTTTTCTGACTTGGCAACCTGTTATTTCGGTACACGTAAACTAGCGCTGCAAGCGTACGACAAGTAAACCAATATACTGCCTTAAAACTACACCTTAACGTTTTGCTACCCGTCTAAATGAATTCAAGGTCATTTTCTTTCTCAGACATTCCCTTATTTTTTATGTAAAAATCACGCGAAACGTTTAAAAATGACTAAAATCACCTGATTTTTTCCCGGTCAAATCTATTGCATCCAGCTGATCGTTTTCTAGGCTTTTTTTATAGAAATCTAGCCGTGAGTGAACGGATTTTCTTTGTTTAAAGTAACCTTCTGGCAATATAACTTAAAGATCCCAAGCTTTCCGGGGCCTTCTAAATCCACTCAATATACTCCGGAGCTCATCCTCGTATCTTTCCCTTAACCCTCAGCCGGGAGGGTTTTAATAAAAGCCCTCCGGGCCTCTTTTCCAGGAGAGCGGCCGTCTTTTCCTTTGTCGCCATCTCCCTTATTAAATCTCCCTCATCAGCGCGCCCTATGACTGACAATTCCTTCTCCCCCCCTTCACGTCTTTAACTTCAATTAATCCGGGAGCAAATGAAGTCTTTAATTATAAACAGGGAATGAACCCCAAAAGGGTTTTTTCTTGTATAAATAGAAAAAAAAACTCGTAAATTTTCCATCTTCAAACGAATAAAACGGTAAAAAGTCGTTTTTTGTAAATTAGATTTGTTGTTTTTAATTTAAAAAAATTGAGAGTGGATGAAAGGATTAATTTTCTTTTTATTTCCCTTCAGCAATTCTGGAAAAAGCTTTAAAAACATCCCCTTTCGTTAATTTCCGACGATGTCACGTCCTTAAAAACATTCCCTTGTTTTTAAAAGAAAAGGTTACTTACTTTTGTGGAGAGAACGTCTATCGCTGAAAAGATCCACTGCCTTATGGATCACTCGTTAGAGAAACAGTTCTGCCACAACATTTTTGCAACACTTTTGATACACAATATCAAATTTAAACTAGTGGGAAACAATATCTACATTATTTACGCAGACATTAGAAGGTCCCCTGCCTTCTAAGTCTTAAGAGATCGTCTATTGAGGATAAAGAAACCGCTTTTTTCTTATCACATGGTTATCAATCCCTCCAAAAAACTTTATGTTGGCACCCGTGTAGTTAGTTTCTAAATCGATGTATATACTAACCTAAAAAACATTAAAATCCTTAAAAATAATGGATATTTATCTATATACTAAACCGGTTTAGTATACATCGATGGTTTCTAATTATTAAGAGATCGTCTACTGAGGATGGGTAAAAAACCGCTTTTTCTTATCACATGGTTATCAATCCCTCCAAAAAACTTTATGTTGGCACCCGTGTAGTTAGTTTCTAATTCTTAAGAGATCGTCTATTGAGGATGGGTTAAAAAACCGCTTTTTTATCACATGGTTATCAATCCCTCCAAAAAACTTTATGTTGGCACCCGTGTAGTTAGTTTCTAATTCTTAAGAGATCGTCTATTGAGGATGGGTAAAAAACCGCTTTTTTCTTATCACATGGTTATCAATCCCTCCAAAAAACTTTATGTTGGCACCCGTGTAGTTAGTTTCTAATTCTTAAGAGATCGTCTATTGAGGATGGGTAAAAAACAGCTTTTTCTTATCACATGGTTATCAATCCCTCCAAAAAACTTTATGTTGGCACCCGTGTAGTTAGTTTCTAATTCTTAAGAGATCGTCTATTGAGATGGGTAAAAAACCGCTTTTTTCTTATCACATGGTTATCAATCCCTCCAAAACTTTATGTTGGCACCCGTGTAGTTAGTTTCTAATTCTTAAGAGATCGTCTATTGAGGATGGGTAAAAAAACCGCTTTTTTCTTATCACATGGTTATCAATCCCTCCAAAAAACTTTATGTTGGCACCCGTGTAGTTAGTTTCTAATTCGAGATCGTCTATTGAGGATGGGTAAAAAAAACCGCTTTTTTCTTATCACATGTTATCAATCCCTCCAAAAAACTTTATGTTGGCACCCGTGTAGTTAGTTTCTAATTCGAGATCGTCTATTGAGGATGGGTAAAAAAACCGCTTTTTTCTTATCACATGGTTATCAATCCCTCCAAAAAACTTTATGTTGGCACCCGTGTAGTTAGTTTCTAATTCTTAAGAGATCGTCTATTGAGGATGGGTAAAAAAACCGCTTTTTTCTTATCACATGGTTATCAATCCCTCCAAAAAACTTTATGTTGGCACCCGTGTAGTTAGTTTCTAATTCTTAAGAGATCGTCTATTGAGGATGGGTAAAAAACCGCTTTTTTCTTATCACATGGTTATCAATCCCTCCAAAAAACTTTATGTTGGCACCCGTGTAGTTAGTTTCTAATTCTTAAGAGATCGTCTATTGAGGATGGGTAAAAAAAACCGCTTTTTTCTTATCACATGGTTATCAATCCCTCCAAAAAACTTTATGTTGGCACCCGTGTAGTTAGTTTCTAATTCTTAAGAGATCGTCTATTGAGGATGGGTAAAAAAAACCGCTTTTTTCTTATCACATGGTTATCAATCCCTCCAAAAAACTTATGTTGGCACCCGTGTAGTTAGTTTCTAATTCTTAAGAGATCGTCTATTGAGGATGGGTAAAAAACCGCTTTTTTCTTATCACATGGTTATCAATCCCTCCAAAAAACTTATGTTGGCACCCGTGTAGTTAGTTTCTAATTCTTAGAGATCGTCTATTGAGGATGGGTAAAAAAACCGCTTTTTTCTTATCACATGGTTATCAATCCCTCCAAAAAACTTTATGTTGGCACCCGTGTAGTTAGTTTCTAATTCTTAGAGATCGTCTATTGAGGATAAAAAAACCGCTTTTTTCTTATCACATGGTTATCAATCCCTCCAAAAAACTTTATGTTGGCACCCGTGTAGTTAGTTTCTAATTCTTAAGATCGTCTATTGAGGATGGGTAAAAAAAGCTTTTTTCTTATCACATGGTTATCAATCCCTCCAAAAAACTTTATGTTGGCACCCGTGTAGTTAGTTTCTAATTCTTAAGAGATCGTCTATTGAGGATGGGTAAAAAAACCGCTTTTTTCTTATCACATGGTTATCAATCCCTCCAAAAACTTTATGTTGGCACCCGTGTAGTTAGTTTCTAATTCTTAAGAGATCGTCTATTGAGGATGGGTAAAAAACCGCTTTTTTCTTATCACATGGTTATCAATCCCTCCAAAAACTTTATGTTGGCACCCGTGTAGTTAGTTTCTAATTCAGAGATCGTCTATTGAGGATGGGTAAAAAAACCGCTTTTTTTCTTATCACATGGTTATCAATCCCTCCAAAAAACTTTATGTTGGCACCCGTGTAGTTAGTTTCTAATTCGAGATCGTCTATTGAGGATGGGTAAAAAAACCGCTTTTTTCTTATCACATGGTTATCAATCCCTCCAAAAAACTTTATGTTGGCACCCGTGTAGTTAGTTTCTAATTCTTAAGAGATCGTCTATTGAGGATGGGTAAAAAAACCGCTTTTTTCTTATCACATGGTTATCAATCCCTCCAAAAAACTTTATGTTGGCACCCGTGTAGTTAGTTTCTAATTCTTAAGAGATCGTCTATTGAGGATGGGTAAAAAACCGCTTTTTTTTCTTATCACATGGTTATCAATCCCTCCAAAAACTTTATGTTGGCACCCGTGTAGTTAGTTTCTAATTCTTAAGAGATCGTCTATTGAGGATGGGTAAAAAAAACCGCTTTTTTCTTATCACATGGTTATCAATCCCTCCAAAAACTTTATGTTGGCACCCGTGTAGTTAGTTTCTAATTCTTAAGAGATCGTCTATTGAGGATGGGTAAAAAAACCGCTTTTTTCTTATCACATGGTTATCAATCCCTCCAAAAAACTTTATGTTGGCACCCGTGTAGTTAGTTTCTAATTCTTAAGAGATCGTCTATTGAGGATGGGTAAAAAAACCGCTTTTTTCTTATCACATGGTTATCAATCCCTCCAAAAACTTTATGTTGGCACCCGTGTAGTTAGTTTCTAATTCTTAAGAGATCGTCTATTGAGGATGGGTAAAAAAACCGCTTTTTTCTTATCACATGGTTATCAATCCCTCCAAAAACTTATGTTGGCACCCGTGTAGTTAGTTTCTAATTCTTAAGAGATCGTCTATTGAGGATGGGTAAAAACCGCTTTTTTCTTATCACATGGTTATCAATCCCTCCAAAAACTTTATGTTGGCACCCGTGTAGTTAGTTTCTAATTCTTAAGATCGTCTATTGAGGATGGTAAAAAAACCGCTTTTTTCTATCACATGGTTATCAATCCCTCCAAAAACTTTATGTTGGCACCCGTGTAGTTAGTTTCTAATTCTTAGAGATCGTCTATTGAGGATAAAAAAACCGCTTTTTCTTATCACATGGTTATCAATCCCTCCAAAAAAACTTTTGTTGGCACCCGTGTAGTTAGTTTCTAATTCTTAGAGATCGTCTATTGAGGATAAAAAACCGCTTTTTTCTTATCACATGGTTATCAATCCCTCCAAAAAACTTTATGTTGGCACCCGTGTAGTTAGTTTCTAATTCTTAAGAGATCGTCTATTGAGGATAAAACCGCTTTTTCTTATCACATGGTTATCAATCCCTCCAAAAACTTTATGTTGGCACCCGTGTAGTTAGTTTCTAATTCTTAAGAGATCGTCTATTGAGGATGGGTAAAAAACCGCTTTTTTTCTTATCACATGGTTATCAATCCCTCCAAAACTTATGTTGGCACGTGTAGTTACGTCACAAATTAAGAGTAAGCGTTTAAAAAGCAGAAAAGCTGTTTGAAACGAAAGGACGTTTATTTAAAAGTAGAAAAGGAGCTTTCATCTTGTGAGAAACAAAAGCCCTTTGAAAGCTTTCCTCTTATTTCGACCCCAAGATCCAGTTATGATAATGTTTGAAGGAAAAGTATCGATCGGTGAACTTCTCAACGTTTAGTTTTAAATCCCTTCCCTTTTCTTTCCTTTCCCGAATCCTCCCCCAGGAGCTATTTCACCCCCACAACCCCCAGCGGCCCGTGCCAAAGCCTAGATTCCCCTCCAGCTTATCTATAGCACCAATTACCCCCGAACCCCCACCTTTTTTCTTAATGCCGTACAATTTCCTCGACTCTGTTTTTTTTTTTCCTTCTTCCCCACACTTTTTGCGAGGTTCGAGACCCTAATCAGTTTACAGGGGGCAGTTTAAACTACCTTCACTTACAGCATCGACTTTTTTATATCATAAAATCCTGATAAATTGTCCAGAAAAGCGGGTTTTAAAAGAAAAAATTAAACGGATTAGTGGCTAAAAGGCGAATGTGACGGGTATTATCCTCAGGTGAATGGGCACGAATTAAATTTCAATTAACTCCCAGCATAGGAGAGATCATGCATAAAATATCATCCTTGAAAGGCGGAGACTTTCTCCCCAAAAAGCTCTTCGGGAATAATTGGACGCCTTAAACCCCTCGGAATCGCAACTTCATCCCCTTGTATTAAATCCCATTTGGAAAAGTAAAGGGAAACTTCGCACTGTACGAATAAAGTGCAGATGTCATAGGATCCTTCTGAAGGGAGTCGTCTCCCCCAAGAATCTTCTTTTTTATTAAAAGGATTTAAGCTTACGCGTCAGCAAATTTACATGAGTCCTCTTTTGATTATAATGTTCCTTAAATTTTACTTTTTATCTTTTTTCAGACGAGAATGCAGCAGTTCCAGCTACCCTTAGCAAGTTAAGTCGCGAAAACGAGGCTTTAAAATCTCACTTCATTCGTTAGAAGCTGCTGTAAGTATTTTCCTTTCTTTCAAAAACTATTCAAAAAAAAATCTCGATATTTCGGTTGGCGTTTTAGTATATCGAGGATTACGCGTAACCTAACCTAAAAAACGTAACCTAAAACACAACCGAATATCGAAAAAAAAGCAAGGAAATCTCCTAAAAATTTTGTTTCAAAAGGTTTTCTTAGTCAAAAACTAAGGAAAACGTCAAAAATCGTGATTTTGGGCTCTAGGCCTAAAGAGCAAGGAAACCAAAATTTGTTTCAACGGTTTTTGTTGTCAAAAACTGAGGAAAAAGCCCAAAAAAATCTGTATTTTGGGCTTTCTAGGCCTAAAGAGCAAGGAAAATCTCTAAAATTTTGTTTCAAGGTTTTCTTAGTCAAAAAACTAGGAAAACGCAAAAAATCTTGATTTTGGGCTCTAGGCCGAAAGAGCAAGGAAAATCCTAAAAAATTTTGTTTCAAAGTTTTTGTCAAAAAACTGAGGAAAACGCCCAAAATCTTCAATTTTGGGCTTTCTAGGCCTAAAGAGCAAGGAAAAGTCCTAAAAATTTTGTTTCAAAGGTTTTCTTAGTCAAAAAAGGAAAAAAAAATCTGTGATTTTGGGCTTTCTAGGCCTAAAGAGCAAGGAAATCTCCTAAAAATTTTGTTTCAAAGGTTTTCTTAGTCAAAAACTGAGGAAACGAAAAAATCTTCAATTTTGGGCTTTCTAGGCCTAAAGAGCAAGGAAAGTCCTAAAAATTTTGTTTCAAAAGGTTTTCTTAGTCAAAAAACAAGGAAAACGCAAAAAATCTGTAATTTTGGGCTTTTAGGCCAAAGAGCAAGAAATCCTAAAAATTTTGTTTCAAAGGTTTGTAAAAAAATGAGGAAAACGCCCAAAAAATCTTCAATTTTGGGCTTCTAGGCCTAAAGAGCAAGGAAAATCCTAAAAATTTTGTTTCCAAAAGGTTTTCTTAGTCAAAAAACTAAGGAAAACCAAAAATCTGATTTTGGGCTTCTAGGCCTAAAGAGCAAGGAAATATCCTCAAAATTTTGTTTAAAAGGTTTTTTTGTAAAAAACTAAGAAAACGCCCAAAAATCTGTAATTTTGGCTTTCTAGGCCTAAAGAGCAAGGAAAAGTCCTAAAATTTTGTTTCAAAAGGTTTTCTTAGTCAAAAAACTGAGGAAAACCAAAAATCTGTGATTTTGGGCTTTAGGCCTAAAGAGCAAGGAAAATCCTAAAATTTTTTTCAAAAGGTTTTAGTCAAAAAACTAGGAAAACGCAAAAATCTGTCAATTTTGGGCTCTTTAGGCCTAAAGAGCAAGGAAAATCAAAATTTTGTTTCAAAAGGTTTTCTTGTAAAAAAACTAAGGAAAACGCCCAAAAATCTGTGATTTTGGGCTTTCTAGGCCTAAAGAGCAAGAAAAGTCCTCAAAATTTTGTTTCCAAAGGTTTTCTTAGTCAAAAAACTAAGGAAAACGCCCAAAAAATCTGTGATTTTGGCTTTCTAGGCCTAAGAGCAAGGAAATCTCCTCAAAATTTTGTTTCAAAAGGTTTCTTAGTCAAAAACTAGGAAAAAACGCCCAAAATCTGTGATTTTGGGCTTCTAGGCCGAAAGAGCAAGGAAATATCCTCAAAATTTTTTTTCAAAAGGTTTTCTTAGTCAAAAACTAAGGAAAACGCAAAAAAATCTGTAATTTTGGGCTTTCAGGCCTAAAGAGCAAGGAAAATCTCAAAATTTTGTTTCAAAAGGTTTTTAGTCAAAAAACTAAGGAAAACGCAAAAAATCTGTAATTTTGGGCTTCTAGGCCTAAAGAGCAAGAAAAATCCTCAAAATTTTGTTTCAAAAGGTTTTCTAGTCAAAAAACTAAGGAAAACGCCCAAAATCGAGATTTTTTGGTCAAAATACTGTGGAAAACGCCCTAAAATTTGGCATAGCCATTGCATTTTTTTTCTGTTTTATTTACAGGGTACACAGGAAGAAGCTTTAGCCGATCGCTTCGATTGGTCGAGGCTGAGAACTCAAGGCTCCTCTCCGAACGTGAACAGTGTGAAAAATGTTTGGACCAAGTCGCTCATCAAGTCGTCAAGCGCTTCTTTCACAAAAAGTATTTTTTCAATTTACACAAGAATGTTTTTAAAAAACTAAATATTTCAGGGTTTGAGAGAAGAAATCAGTTCTTTGCGAGATAAAGTGAAAGAGTTAGAAAAACAAAAATTACACTTAAGTTCCTTACTGCTCCAGCAGATTCCGAAAGGGCCTCCAGGAAAGCAAAACACTCCTCTTGTAAGTCTCAATTTGAAATCATAACATGAAATGCTTTTTAGGAAGTCTGTGTGAGGCCATTAAGCTGTGATGAAGGTAAATTAAAATGGAGAGGAGATTCATTATTTGGCTTCCAATCCATCGACCGAGTTCTCTTAATTTGGAATCTCAGCGGCTCCTTTTACAGAATGGTATTTATAAAATTTTGAAATTTTTTATTGCTTTGTTTATTTTAGGAAATGCTGTTTGAGCGGAGGAGAGAGTCATAAAGATGAAGGGTATTCGACAATGTCAAGTGAAGTGCAGTGTGAAAGTGGGACTGGGATGTCACAGTGTCCTTTGGAGCGTTTGCAGAAGAAAACGACCAATCGGCTTGGAGAAGATGAACTGTTGTCGGATTGCGTGTTCCAAAGCATAGTTTTATCCCAGAAGTTCTTCTGATTCGGCTCTTTTACCGTTTCACAGCACTTGCTGACGATCAAGAATGGTGGGATCCCGACTACTCTTTCCCGCATCGAATTCGACGCCCCTCCAGAATTAGAAGAATGGAATATGGATGATGTGCCTGGATTTTGACTGAAGATCTTGAAGACGTTGGTTTTCGGTTTTGGACGGACAATACGGATTGACATCGCCAGGAGGAGATTCTTGGTCAAGTCAAACGACGACATCCGAAGGATCCAACGTTCTTCAGGTGCAGAAAGCGAGACGCCAGCCGTAGGGACTCAATTCACCCGAGATTTTACCGCCTTGTTAAATTTGAAAGTACAAAAAGCCTCGCTTCAACTTCCTCTCGCTCTCAAGTTTCCGAATGCGGACGTGACACTTTACAAAGCGTCCTTCAATTTATCGCAGAACAGCAACAATATTTGGAAGAGCCTCCAATTGAAGGAAGAGCAGCAACGATTCCCTCCATAATACAGACTCAGGAGTTACCTCGAATTTAAGCAGTTCAGATGAAGTCGTTAAAACGAGCGAATCTCGAGGTTTGCTCACAGTACCTGAAGAAGCCGAAGAAAGAAGCGACCGCTTTAGATTCTCCCCTCATCTCACTCAAGTGAGCACATTAGAAGAACTTCACAAAATTGCCGAAGGAGACGATGAACCTCAAGACAATCACGACGAAGGTGAAATTCAGGAAGACACTTCTAAACCAACAGGATGGATCCATCTCAATAGACTTCCGATCTTGAAGATACAAAAGTATTTTTTTTATCCATATTATTTAAAACTAAACTTTATTTACAGATGAGAGCAAATTTATTAGACGTCATGATGTCAAGCAGAAGTTCCAGTTCATGCAGTGGAAGTAGCGAAAGCGGTGATGACCACAGCCCATACCAACATCTTCATCGAATCCACAATCACGGAGACATAAAAAAGGTATTTTTCTTAACTAAAATCTCAATTTCAACATTTTTTTTAGCCTCAGCAACTCGTGATGGAGCTTACGAATCCATATTTCACCTCGCGTTTCTTAATCGGCGTGAAGACATTTTTACAAGATATGGAGCTAAAGAGCAAGAAGCGGTCGCTAGCTTCGACTTTCTTGAAGAGATCAACACAAGCTCCAGAGAATCCACGGTTTCAAGACCAACTTCCCATAATCATTTTAAAAGAAGAAAGATATTTTTTAAACTAGTCTTTCGTTTTATCCATTCAAAAAATCAAAAGTCCGAAATCCTGTGCGAAGCACTATTTTCACATTAATCGAATCGGTGATTATTTTTGATATAGTACATGATATTTATACTTTTAGGTTATAGACCAGCGTTGTTCCCAAGGCCTAGTTTGCTCAAAAAAAAACCCCATCGCACGGACAGGTTTCGGAACAAACTTTTTTTTCGTCTGTAGAATTTTGTTGGGTTTGGCCGACAATAGGCTAGGTCCAAGTGCAATTTTAACAAAAGAAAGAAGCCAATTTTTAAATTTTAGGGTGTACAGAAAATATTTTCACCTTTCCATTTCGTGTGCTGTTCCCTTATGTAGATATACACATATTGTAAATAAATAGATTTAAAAAAATATATATTTATTACAGCGATGTATTATTGTAGATTACCATTTTTATTTTTCCTAATCGAACATTATATTATGAATTTTGTAATTCAAAAAATATTCTCTTGTATAACTATTGTAACGGTTAGTCTTTTCCTAATCGAACATTATATTATGAATTTTGTAATTCAAAAAAATATTCTTGTATAACTATTGTAACGGTTAGTCTTATCAGTTTATCGGTACTGTTCAAGAGTATAATTGTAAATAAAAATAATTATTATAATTTTTCTTATTATTAATCCTGTATGTAATTATTCACAGTTATTATTAGGTGTACAAAATGAACTCAGCCACAGTTAAAGAATTTGAGATTTTAGCCGAGTTTCATTTTGTACCCTAGTAGTTCATTTTTTCAAAATTTTGAAATTTTAGGCGTTCAAGTCCATCAAAAGTTGACCTTCTCCGTGTAAGAAGGTATGAGTATAACCATTAAGAAGGTTAATTTTTAAAGGCTTGTAAACCGTTACAGATATTGAAAAATGCACTAAATAAAATCTGTTGGAAATTTAATTCTTTAATTTTTATTCTATTAATTTTTTCTCTAGGACAAGTATTCAAGATAAATTTTAAAAAAAAATTATTTTCCGAAAATGGTGCATCCTAGAAAAAAATAATTAAGTGCAAAATAGAGAATTAATTTCCTACAAGTTTTATTATTAGGTGTACAAAATGAAAACTCAACCACAGGGTAAATTTGAATTTTGTAGATTTTTTTGTACACTAATATTACCCTCTATACAGGGTTTTTGGAGGAGGGGCCTTCGTGAAAACGAAAAATTTGAGCTTTTTCTGAAATTCACAAAAATGGCGTAGGTTATCGATTTTTTAATGATTCAAACTTCAAGGCCAAAGGGGTTTTATAAAAACTTTTAAAATTTAAAATGTTTTATTTAATTTGTACAAATTACAAAAAAATAGATTGAAAATATGAATTTTACACTCTTTTAAGTACACATCAATTATTAAAAGTTCTGACAACTTTTTTTTTTAGTGTAAATTTGAAAAAAATGACACTTATAAAATTAATATTTACAATTTAAAATAGTGAATTAAAAGATATTTTGACATTTTGAATAAGGCACCCATGAGAACTTAGGCGTATAACCTCTTCTGAGCGAACTCGCCAGACAAAATCCACAAATTACGCAAAACAACTGAAAAAATAAAATTTAATTTTAATCCTAATCTAATGAGAGAAAAAAAATTGTTTCCTTTCTCATATTTATTTTTTTTTGTATTAGAGACAAGGAAACAAATTTTAATATTTATACAAAAATGTTAGATACGAGTTGAGACATGCAAATGTTAGATACGAGTTGAGACATGCAAAACATAAACAAATAAAAAAGCAAAGCAATAAAAGTCTTTTTTCAATTTTTTTACATGGGTGCTAGGTTACAATTTACTTAGGAATTAGACAAAAAAGAATTAGATCATCATTCGTTCTCTACGACGGATTGAGGAAGACATGCAGCACGCGATAGCTATGCAAAAAAACTGAAAAAATAAAATTTCGTTTTAGAAAACTTGACAAAAAGCAAACGAAAACCCAAACAAACAAAAAAATGATAGCTTACTTCGACAGCGGCGATGACCAAAGCGGCAATTCCAATCGTGTTAAGTTTCGATTTTCCAAATTGGATGACTTTATCGTAACAGCCAACTTTATATGCTTGTTCTTCGTTGCAGTTGGTTGGTTGCTTCTTCCGTTCCCGCAGCAAGATGGTGGTAAATTCCTGTATGCTGAGTAGGTCCATGAGCTCCGCAGCATTGCCACTATAAAAGAAATAAGCCTAGAAACATTATAACTTTCTTACTTCAATTGGATAGTATCAATAAGTTTATTATGATCAGTATCATCAAAGACTGTTCGACCCTCTTTTTAACTTCAGACGAAATATTTTTGTTGAATATAAAAGCAGTAACTCCGATCGCAACCTGGATTAAAAAGTGCCGACAAAATGACTGCATACTAAAAAAAAAAAGTTATCAAGAAAAAAACAATAAATTAACTAACAGGTGATCATGCAGTGGCTTTCACGTGCGACTCCGCAGCATCCGAAGAATGAAATTATAAAAACGAGCGCCAATCGATAAAAAGCGATACTGGTCGTCGTAAGCTCATTTTGAAAAAACGTCTTGATGGAGTTCCCTTGGACTGAACCATAACACCAAGGGCGACTATAATCAAGCCCAAAAGCTAAAAAAAGATCAAATTTTTTTAGTTTTTTTCCATAATATGGTATTAATGGCTTAAAAAGATAAGAATTCTAGTATGTAGATAATAAAAAGAGACATATTAGGTACTGGAGTATTTAGTAGATAATGTACTGTTTATCAAATGTTTGACTAATGATAAATAAGTTCTAAAATAAGAAAAATTCAATTTTCAAGGATGTTCTTCACGATTTATCAAAGATGTGGACAAAGCAAAGCTTTCAGCATATTGCGATTAAATCAAGAAATTTCAAATCGCTAGTAAATGTACAGCTGGCGAAGAAAAATGAAAGTCTTTCTACCAGAGTAGGGAATAATTGTAATTATACTATTTTTATGATTACAGATATGATTATGATTGTAATCTTAATCATATTTTATTTAGGAATTTCCGAAAATAGTTTTTTTTAAATATTATATTCTTTTTGAGAAAATCTATATTGTAGTTTTTTTGCGATTTTTAAAGAATATCATAATTTTTTTTTTTTTTTTTTCGAGACTGGTTTTTTTTATGATTTTAAAGAAAATCATGATTTTTTTTGAAATTTTAAGAAAATTGCCGATTTTAACTCCTTGGGAAGTTATCGTGATACCCTCGATGTCGGGTTTTTGCGGAAGAATCTTCCAGACCCCGCAGGGTCAATTCGATACGATCTATACTAATCTCAACTTTGTCTGTTGTGCCGCGGCCGCCGATGCGACGTCCGTCAGGCCGTAGCATTTTTTTTTTTCCGGAACACTTTTCGGCCACAGTTTTCAACCGATTTCACCAAATTTTCTTTACTCGGTGAAAGAAGTTTTGAAAAAAATGGCGAAGATAATGTCTGTTTGAAATTTAAAAAAATTGCTGTGGCCGAACGGATAATTCGATTTTACCAAATTTTTACCAGATACTCCCTATTTTTAACAAATTTTTGGTGCTAAAAAAAACTTTGACCGCCGGACCCCTCTGACGCCCAAATCTTCAGACATACAAACAGTTCTCCGACATTTTTAAAATTTCGAAAAAACTCGCTCTAAATTGTCGAGATAACCACGATGAAAATTGTGGCCTAAAACTGGCGACGGGACGGCCGGCACAAAAGACAACCTTAAGAAAGCGAAGGGTAATACAATAACTTCTTTTGGAAAAAGTTAAAATCAATGAAAAGAAAATTTTTCAGGAACGGGGACAATGATTTTGTACAGTGTGGTCCAGAACGTGACAGGCTCGATGACACATCCAGTTGAATGAATCATCTATTCCGGAATTTTCAATTATTGAAAAAAAAAAGAAAATGAACCAAGGACGTACAAAACTAGACATGATGAGGCCAAGGTACAATTGCGCAACTTTTTTGGCGATATTTCTACCGGAAAAGTAGTTTCAAACTCTTTGGGAATTATTTTTTGAACTAATAGAAGACTGCAATTAACGTCAGAAGTTTATCTTGTGACAAAGGGGACAAGGAGCAGATAATGCCGCAGCCGTTCACCTCGGAAATACGGCTCATCCTTGTCTATCGAACCGGTTTCTACTCCGGAAAAACAAGGCGAGAAGAAAGAAAATAGCAAGTTCTGTAGCTTCCCAGAACTTCTCATGCAGTTCTTACTTCTCAGAATTCTCCCCAATCGTAAACGTCAGCTCTTATAAATTAATTTGACTGCCAAAAGAACGATATGGAAATTTCCCAGCGTTTGACTTTTTTTTTCAACTAAACCTCGAGAAATTCCGTCTGATTAGCAATTTCGGCCTGACGACGTCTTTCTTGTAATAAAAAGTCGACAATTTCGGTCTAAAATGCTCAACGCAGTAAAATCTTAATAATGTTAGGATTAACGATTTTTTTTTTTTCGATTGCTAAGCAGCCAGGGTATAAAATATTTCCGATGGAGAATAAAAACCTTGAAAAATAATGGCCGTACTATAAAATTAATGATAAATAAATTATCCAAATGGCTTTCTTACTCTCAAGAAAACAGCGGAAGAAAAATAAAATAGTTGAAAAATAGGAACATTATGAAATGGTCTTAAAAAACATCTGAAGAGCGTAAAACATTAAATTTTTTAAGAAATTTGAAGAGGCCCCACAGTCTAGCTAACTTGTAGCCAAATTTTTTAGCCAGATCAATTCAAGATCACGTAAAAACGATACTTCCGCCAAATAACTAGATTTTAGGGAGTTTGGGTTTTTGGGTTTTAAGGTCTTTTTACTGTATATTAGGGCAAATTAGTGGGTTTCGGCCAAAATAACTTTACTTCCATCGTTTTTTGCCAGATATAGGAGGGGGGGAAGTATTAGAGAGGGGAAGTGTAAAGGGGGGGAGTATAACGGAGGGGGAAGTATAGGGGAGGGGATTTATACTTCCATCGTTTTTTTTGGCCAGATTTTAGGGTTTTTCGGAGAAAGAAGAGAGAAAAAAAGTACTAGTTTGAAGAGCTTCCAACGAAAACTTCCTTAAAGAGGTAAAAATATAGGAGGGGGGAAGTATTTTTAAGCGGGGGAAGTATGTTATAAAGGGGGGGACGGAAGGTAACGGAGGGGAAGTATAGGGAGGGGATATTACTTCCATCTTTTTTGGCCAGATTTTTAGGGATTTTAGGGTTTTTCGGAGAAAGAAAGAGAGAAAAAAGTACTAGTTTGAAGAGCTTCCAACGAAAACTTCCTTAAAGAGAGGTAAAAATATAGGAGGGGGAAGTATTAAGTTTTGGGTTTTAAGGTCGTTTTTTATATTAGGGCAAATTTGGGTTTTCGGCCAAAATAACTTACTTCCATCGTTTTTGCCAGATATAGGAGGGGGAAGTATTAGAGAGGGAAGTGTAAAGGGGGGAGTATAAGGGGGGAAGTATATGGGAGGGGATTTATACTTCCATCGTTTTTTGGCCAGATTTTTAGGGTTTTTCGGAGAAAGAAAGAGAGAAAAAGTACCTACTAGTTTGAAGAGCTTCCAACGAAAACTTCTTAAGAGAGGTAAAAATATAAGAGGGGGAGTATAAAGAGTTGAAGTATAAAGGGGGGAAGTATAACGGGGGAAGTATAAGGGAGGGGTGTATAACGGAGAGGGAAATATAAGGAGGGGAAGTATGACGGAGGGGGAAGTATAAGGAGGGGATTTATACTTCCATCGTTTTTTTTTGCCAGATTTTTAGGGTTTTTGGAGAAAAGAAGAGAAAAAAGTACTAGTTTGAAGAGCTTCCAACGAAAACTTCCTTAAAGAGAGGTAAAAATATAGGAGGGGGGAAGTATTAAAGAGTTGAAGTATAAAGGGGGGAAGTATAACGGAGGGAAGTATAGGAAGGGGGTTTATAACGGAGGGAAATATAAGGGAGGGGAAGTATGACGGAGGGGGAAGTATAAGGGAGGGGATATACTTCCATCTTTTTTGGCCAGATTTTTAGGGTTTTTTGGAGAAAGAAAGAGAGAAAAATGTACTAGTTTGAAGAGCTTCCAACGAAAACTTCCTTAAAGAGAGGTAAAATATAGAGGGGGAAGTATTAAAGAGTTGAAGTATAAAGGGGGAAGTATAACGGAGGGGAAGTATAAGGAGGGGTGTATAACGGAGAGGGAAATATAAGGGAGGGGAGTATGACGGAGGGGGAAGTATAAGGGAGGGGATATATACTTCCATCTTTTTTGGCCAGATTTTTAGGGTTTTTTGGAGAAAGAAAGAGAGAAAAATGTACTAAGTAGTTTGAAGAGCTTCCAACGGAAACTTCCTTAAAGAAAGGTAAAAATATAGGAGGGGGAAGTATTAAAGAGTTGAAATATAAAGGGAGAAGTATAACGAGGGGAAGTATAAGGGAGGGGGTGTATAACGGAGAGGGAAATATAAGGGAGGGGAAGTATGACGGAGGGGGAAGTATAAGGGAGGGGATATATACTTCCATCTTTTTTGGCCAGATTTTTAGGGTTTTTGGAGAAAGAAAGAGAGAAAAATGTACTAGTTTGAAGAGCTTCCAACGAAAACTTCCTTAAAGAGAGGTAAAATATAGGAGGGGGGAAGTATTAAAGAGTTGAAGTATAAAGGGGGAAGTATAACGGAGGGGAAGTATAAGGGAGGGGGTGTATAACGGAGGGAAATATAAGGAGGGGAAGTATGACGGAGGGGGAAGTATAAGGGAGGGGATATATACTTCCATCTTTTTTTGCCAGATTTTTAGGGTTTTTTGGAGAAAGAAAGAGAGAAAAAAGTACTAGTTTGAAGAGCTTCCAACGAAAACTTCCTTAAAGAGAAGAAAAATATTGGAGGGGGAAGTATTAAAGAGGAGAAGTATATCGAAGGGGGACGTAAAACGGAAAGGGAAGTATAAAGGAGGGGAGTAACAGACGGCCGGCCGGCACCACAGACAAAGCTTATCAGTTTTTGGGGGCTTTTACATCTTAAAAATTTGTGTACAAGCTCCTCATTTTTTTCATAAAAAGTAAAAATTTAACTAACAAATTCTTTCTAATCCTTGTTAGAAACGGTAAAAGTAAAACGGGAACTCCCAGTCTAAAAATACACGTAAAATGAATCACATCTAGTAAATTATACTTTATTTTCGCAACAAATCTTCACAATAGAACAACCCAGAAAACCGGTTCGAATTCATTCGACAAAAAAGAAATTACATAATATTCAAAGGGACATCCTCCAATTAGTAACAAAATTATTCCTCTCTACCTAAACTTTTATTCAGCTTAAATTTTTTTAAAAAATCGAAACTTTGGAATTTTTTGTAGTGAAGTGGGTGTAATAAACTAAGAAGTCAATTGGGTTAAAAAGGGCGAAGAGGCTTTTTACTTTATTTTTTTTTTAAACACGAGTTTTACGTGGAACTGAAACGGGAATGAGGAAATCGACGAATAACCTTGGTCAAGAAGTACCGAGTACTTTTTAAACGAGTGAATCACGTTTCAAACATTTTAACTTCCTCAAAGAGAAGTTATTGTGACACCCTCCAGGAAAATTTCCAGATTTTAGTACTCATTGGGCGAAAGTGCTGCAATCTCTTGTATTTTGAACAAAATTTTCTGGATTAATGATCCCCCTTAAATAGAATTTATTTAAAAATTTTAATAGTTGAAGAAATGGCAGCTCACTCCTCATGTTGGCTAGGCGAGACCTTTTTTTTTTTTAAATTTTTGACACAAGAAAATCGAAAAAATATTTTATTGTTCAATAATAAAACGCTAAAAGTTGTTTTTAGTGATAAAATTTATTACTCTATCAGAAAATTGAAGAAAATGAACAAGGTCGATATTGAAAATGGAACATCTAATTATTCGTTATCTCGCACCTGTGCCGGCATGAACACAACTTGTTTATTAAAACTAAAAAAACCTTGGATCAATAAAAAAAATTTTAAAGACCAAAAATCAAGTTCTAAAATTATGAAAAACTTAAGATTTTTTGGGAAAACTTAAATAGCACCGGAGTTCCAAAAATCTGGCATGATTTAAATCGTTTCAGTTAAAAAACGTCAACTCTTGCCAATGAGAAGCTACAAAACTGTACAACATGACCTAACTCATTTATTTAAAGCCACAGGTGGGCTCGTTTTCTCGCTTCTTAGGCTTCTTATCCAGATTTTGGACGTCTTTGGTGAAGGGTTGAAAATAATGCGTAAAAACCAGGCCGAACGGATTTTGGGCGTTTTCCACAGTCTTTTGACAAAGAAAAATCAAGATTTTTAACGGTTTTTCCGTGTTTTTCGACCGAGAAACCCTTGGCTCGACCCTTCGCATATTTCTTAGTCGGTCGGCCAAGAAACAGCTTTTTATAAGTATTTTTAGGCGTTTTCTGGGTATTTTGGCCAAAAAAACACCCTTTATATCAAATTTTTAGGCGTTTTCTGTGCTTTTTGGCCCATAAAAAAGAATCCTATCAGACAGGTCAGTTGTTCGAATTTTTTGGGCGTTTACCACGGCTTTTTGCCCAAGAAATACCATAATTTTAAACGGATTTTCCACGGTTTTTCGATCGAGAAACTCTTGGCTTGACCCTCCACATTTTTTCTTAGTCGGTCGGTCAAAAAACAGCTTTTTTTAAAGAATTTTTAGGCGTTTTTCTAGGTATTTTGGCCAAAAAAACACCCTTTTTATCGAATTTTTAGGTGTTTTCTGTGCTTTTTGGCCCATACAGGTCAGTTGTTCTGATTTTTTGGGCGTTTTCCACAGATTTTTGCCCAAAAATACCACAATTTTAACGGATTTTCCACGGTTTTTCGACCAAGAAACCCTTCGACTGTAAATCCAATTTGGCCAAGAAAACGAAGCTTTTTTTATCCCGATTAGTAGATGTTTTTCGGGATATTTAGCCATGAAATCAATTTTATCGTACGGTTTATTACATTTTGTCGTATTTTTCTGGTGATTTCTCGGTTTTTTTTTATATTTTTATCCCGCCCCTCCTCCACTCAAAAAAGTTAAATAAAAAGGATTTTTTGGAGTTTTCTTCGGCCTCTTGCCCATAAAACATCAAACTTCTGTCAGATTTCTTCAGTTTTTCTGTCCCCCCCCCCCTAAATCCGGTTTAAGGCGGTTTTTAAGTTTGTCAGCCAAGAAACCCTTTTTTAGCTCATTTTTATGTGTTTTTCTTGAAAGCCAAGAAATACCATTTTCAACGCTTTTTGATATGGCGACCTAACGACTCTTTAGCTGATGACATGTATTACCTATGACTGCTTAGCGGACAATATGGCGCAGTATCTGATAATATGAGGACCCAAGTTTGCTTAGCTGATGATAGACGTCCTAACGACTGTTTAGCTGATGACATGATAACCTATGACTGCTTAGAGGACAATATGGCGCAGTAGCTAATAGTATGACGACCCAAAGTCTGTTTAGCTGATGATATGGCGACCTAACGACTGTTTAGCTGATGACATGACTACCTATGACTGCTTAGGGCAATATGGCGCAGTAGCTAATAGTATGACGACCCAAAGTCTGTTTAGCTGATGATATGGCGACCTAACGACTCTAACGACTCTTTAGCTGATGACATGACTACCTATGACTGCTTAGCGGGCAATATGGCGCAGTAGCTAATAGTATGACGACCCAAAGTCTGTTTAGCTGATGATTAGGTGACCTAACGACTCTTTAGCTGATGACATGACTACCTATGACTGCTTAGCGGGCAATATGGCGCAGTAGCTAAAATATGAGGACCCAAAGTTGTTTAGCTGATGATTTAGACGTCCTAACGACTGTTTAGCTGATGACATGACAACCTATGACTGCTTAGCGGGCAATATGGCGCAGTAGCTATAATATGACGACCCAAAGTCTGTTTAGCTGATGATTAGGCGACCTAACGACTCTTTAGCTGATGACATGTATTACCTATGACTGCTTAGCGGACAATATGGCGCAGTATCTGATAATATGAGGACCCAAAGTTTGCTTAGCTGATGATATGACGTCCTAACGACTGTTTAGCTGATGACATGATAACCTATGACTGCTTAGAGGACAATATGGCGCAGTAGCTAATAGTATGACGACCCAAAGTCTGTTTAGCTGATGATATGGCGACCTAACGACTCTTTAGCTGATGACATGACTACCTATGACTGCTTAGCGGGCAATATGGCGCAGTAGCTAATAGTATGACGACCCAAAGTCTTGTTTAGCTGATGATATGGTGACCTAACGACTCTTTAGCTGATGACATGACTACCTATGACTGCTTAGCGGGCAATATGGCGCAGTAGCTAAAAATATGAGGACCCAAAGTTGTTTAGCTGATGATATAGACGTCCTAACGACTGTTTAGCTGATGACATGACAACCTATGACTGCTTAGCGGGCAATATGGCGCAGTAGCTAATAGTATGACGACCCAAAGTCTGTTTAGCTGATGATATGGCGACCTAACGACTGTTTAGCTGATGACATGACAACCTATGACTGCTTAGCGGGCAATATGGCGCAGTAGCTAATAGTATGACGACCCAAAGTCTGTTAGCTGATGATATGGCGACCTAACGACTCTTTAGATGACATGTATTACCTATGACTGCTTAGCGGACAATATGGCGCAGTATCTGATAATATGAAGAAAGAAGAAGAAAGAAATTTATTTTTATTTGAACCCAATGCATACAGTACATAAGGCCTATGGCCTTTTAATTGTACATGTGGTTACAGAGTACGAAAAGTTCTTACAAAATTTAACAAAAAAAGATATTATACAATTTTATATAAACATATTTACATTATGACTATTATCTACATTAAACAATTTTATATTTACATATTATACATTACGACTATTATTCCTATATTAATAAACAATTTTATATATCATATTATACATTAAATACTATACATTTTATACTAATACATGTGTTTACTATACATTAAATACATATACATAAAATACAATAGGAAAAGGGAAAGGAGGAGATGTAGGAGTGGAATGGGGTAGGGAAGAGAGGAAGGATAAGTGTGGGAAGAAAAAAAATATGTATCTCCTATATCTTCAGTGACTCCGTTACGAGAGCCTCAAACTGCCCTATGGACCGCGCCGATCTAATCATCCACGGGAGACTGTTCCATGCCCTAATGCCAGCTACTTTGAAGGAGTTATGGTACTGGGATGTATGACTGCGAGACTGAGTGAGTAGGAAACGGGGGGAGTTTGAGAAGGCAAAGAAGGAATGCAGATAAAGAGGAATTGAAAAATTGGTGGGGTAAACTAATTTGTAAATGAATTTTAATGTAAGGAGTTTGAAATGATCGAATATATTATGTCCAAGAATAATGTGGCTCAGGTCACTTACGTGGCTGAATCTCTTTAAGTCAAGCACATATCTGATACAGTTATGGAATGTAATTTGTAGTCGGCGAGAAGCTAAAGAATCAAGGGAAAAGAGAAAGACAGGGCATGAGTAACAGAGGATAGGAATGATGAGGGATTTAATTAATTGAAAACGGAGTTCTAAGGGGGTGGATTTCTGGAATTTACGAAGGAGGAAGAGAGAATAAAACACTTTCTTGCAGACGGATTGAATGTGGGGAAGCCAGCTGAGGTTAGAAGATAAAATTAGGCCTAAGTTTTTCACAGTGGAGCTAAATGGAATAGGGGTTTTGTTTATTATAATATTAGGGAGATGGGAGGTGTCAATTGTTTCACGGTAAATGATGATAGATTGAGTTTTAGTGGGATTGATTTTTAAGAGGTTATGGTCAGCCCAGTCGGTGAGTTTGATGATTTCGGTGTTGAAAAAGGAATAGCGCTGTGAAGGGTATCTGGGGGCAATGATAATAAACTTGGAAATCGTCAGCATAGAGGTGTGTGGTTAGGGAGGATGAGGAGGAAGGTAAATCGTCAATGAAGATTGAAAAAGGAGAGGGCTAGGATTGCGCCTTGTGGAACACCAGAGTTAATTGATCTAACCTTTGAGAATGAGTTTTGAAATTTCACGGATTGGGATCGGTCTGAGAGGTAGGAGGCAATAAACTTACAAGTGGATGAGCTGAAGCCCTTGGTTTGGAGTTTTTTAATGAGCAGACCATGGTTAACGGAGCCAAACGCATTAGAGAAATCGATGAGGAGAAGTATGGTACACAACTTTCTGTCAATATTAGAACATATGTCGTTCAATACCTTTATTAGCGCAGTGGTGCAGCTATGACCTGTCCTAAATCCGGATTGATGGATATGTAGACCATTCGATGAGGTAAGAAAGGATGATAATTGGTTGAGGACTATTTTTTCCGCAATTTTGGAAGCAATAGGGAGAATGCTTATGGGACGGAAGTCAGATACATCGTTTGGACAAGAGACTTTCGGCAAAGGATTTACAAATGCATGCTTCCAGGCTTTGGGGAAATGCGAGGTGATGGAAGAGTTGATTATGTAGGTCAGGTGAGGCAGGATTACAGGACTTAGAAGTATGAGGAAGTCTCGGGATAATTGGTCAGCGCCAATAGACTGAGTGTTAACTTCAAGTAAAGCTCATATACAACAGATATGTCAGTATTTACCATAATAATTATGGTAATATATAATTTTTATTATATGAGGACCCAAAGTTTGCTTAGCTGATGATTAGACGTCCTAACGACTGTTTAGCTGATGACATGATAACCTATGACTGCTTAGAGGACAATATGGCGCAGTAGCTAATAGTATGACGACCCAAAGTCTGTTTAGCTGATGATATGGCGACCTAACGACTCTTTAGCTGATGACATGACTACCTATGACTGCTTAGCGGGCAATATGGCGCAGTAGCTAATAGTATGACGACCCAAAGTCTGTTTAGCTGATGATATGGTGACCTAACGACTCTTTAGCTGATGACATGACTACCTATGACTGCTTAGCGGGCAATATGGCGCAGTAGCTAAAAATGAGGACCCAAAGTTTGTTTAGCTGATGATTAGACGTCCTAACGACTGTTTAGCTGATGACATGACAACCTATGACTGCTTAGCGGGCAATATGGCGCAGTAGCTAATAGTATGACGACCCAAAGTCTGTTTAGCTGATGATATGGCGACCTAACGACTCTTTAGCTGATGACATGACTACCTATGACTGCTTAGCGGCAATATGGCGCAGTAGCTAATAGTATGACGACCCAAAGTCTGTTTAGCTGATGATATGGCGACCTAACGACTGTTTAGCTGATGACATGACTACCTAATGAGTGCTTAGCGGACAATATGACGCAGTATTAAACAATATGAGGACCCAAAGTCTGTTTAGCTGATGAAATGTCGACCTAACGGACTTTTAAGCGTTTTTTCCTCCATTTTCTGGTTGAAGACAGCCCCTTTTAACTTATCGCCAGAGAAACATCCTTTTCACCCCAGATTTTCAGGTGTTTTTCTCGCTTTTAAGGACCATAAACCACAATTTTATCTGATTTTTGGTCGTCTACCGCGGTATTAGGCGGAGGAACGCCGATCTAAAAGCAGATTTTTTTCGTTTTAGGACTTTTTCTCAGTTTTATTGACTAAGAAACCCCATTTTTACAGAGTTTTCCGTAGTTTTCCCATGATTTTTAAAAATCTGGTGGTCAGGCGCACCCCCAAATTTTCACCTAAACAAAATAATGTCAAGAAAATTACTTCAAACGTTGATAAGACAAATGGACTTATCGGCACTTTTTAAAATTGTTTTTCCTGCCTTATCAAGCCCCCGCACATTCAGTTAAGTCAGCCACATTTCAAATTGACGATTGCACAACTATTTGCGACGTATAAACTTTTTTTTGTCATTCAAAGATAAAAGTGATTTGTCGAAAAACATGTATGACTCAAAACGACGGTTTAAGTGCCGATAAAAATTGGTTTAAAGTGAGGAAAATTTTCTTGAAATTATTATTTTTGGTTTTATTTATCGAGATAAGGAAAAAGATGCAAATTTTCAAGGGAAAGACCTTTGGAAGGAAAGATACGGAATTGAGATCCCAAAGTAGCGATTATTTCAGCCTTGACCTCGTAGTCAAGTTCAGAAAGTATTTTGACAGGATCGATTCCGTGCAAAACGCGAATTTCTTAATTAAAATTTTAAATATTTTTTCACCTTCTTTCATTTTTAAAACGAAAAATATCTGCTTATAGAAAATATGGGCGTTCCCCAGCTAATACCGCGGGAAACGGCCAAAACTCTGATAAAATTGTGATTTTAGGGCCTTAAAAGCAAGAAAAACACCTGAAAATCTGGTGGAAAAGGATGTTTCTCTAAGTTAAAAGGGTTGTTTTCGACCAGAAAATGGAGGAAAAAACGCTTAAAAGTCCGTTAGGTCGTCATAACATCAGCTAAACAGACTTTGGGTAGTCATATTATTAGCTATTGCGTCATATTGTCCGCTAAGCAGTCATAGGTAGTCATGTCATCAGCTAAACAATCGTTAGGGTCATATCATCAGCTAAACAGACTTTGGGTCCTCATATTATCAGATACTGCGCCATATTGCCCGCTAAGCAGTCATAGGTAGTCATGTCATCAGCTAAAAGTCGTTAGGTCGCCATATCATCAGCTAAACAGACTTTGGGTCGTCATATTATTGATACTGCGTCATATTGACCGCTAAGCAGTCATAGGTTGTCATGTCATCAGCTAAAGAGTCGTTAGGTCGCCATATCATCAGCTAAACAGACTTTGGGTCGTCATATTATTAGCTACTGCGCCATATTGCGCTAAGCAGTCATAGGTAGTCATGTCATCAGCTAAAGAGTCGTTAGGTCACCATATCATCAGCTAAACAGACTTTGGGTCTTCATATTATTAGCTACTGCGCCATATTGCCCGCTAAGCAGTCATAGGTAGTATGTCATCAGCTAAAGAGTCGTTAGGTCACCATATCATCAGCTAAACAGACTTTGGGTCGTCATATTATTAGCTACTGCGTCATATTGACCGCTAAGCAGTCATAGGTAGTCATGTCATCAGCTAAAGAGTCGTTAGGTCACCATATCATCAGCTAAACAGACTTTGGGTCGTCATATTATTAGCTACTGCGTCATATTGACCGCTAAGCAGTCATAGGTAGTCATGTCATCAGCTAAAGAGTCGTTAGGTCACCATATCATCAGCTAAACAGACTTTGGGTCGTCATATTATTAGCTACTGCGTCATATTGACCGCTAAGCAGTCATAGGTAGTCATGTCATCAGCTAAAGAGTCGTTAGGTCACCATATCATCAGCTAAACAGACTTTGGGTCGTCATATTATTAGCTACTGCGTCATATTGACCGCTAAGCAGTCATAGGTAGTCATGTCATCAGCTAAAGAGTCGTTAGGTCGCCATGTCATCAGCTAAACAGTCGTTAGGTCGTCAATCATCAGCTAAACAACTTTGGGTCCTCATATTATCAGATACTGCGCCATATTGCCCGCTAAGCAGTCATAGGTAGTCATGTCATCAGCTAAAGAGTCGTTAGGTCGCCATATCATCAGCTAAACAGACTTTGGGTCTTCATATTATTAGCTACTGCGCCATATTGCCCGCTAAGCAGTCATAGGTAGTATGTCATCAGCTAAAGAGTCGTTAGGTCACCATATCATCAGCTAAACAGACTTTGGGTCGTCATACTATTAGCTACTGCGCCATATTGCCCGCTAAGCAGTCATAGGTAGTCATGTCATCAGCTAAAGAGTCGTTAGGTCACCATATCATCAGCTAAACAGACTTTGGGTCTCATATTATTAGCTACTGCGCCATATTGCCCGCTAAGCAGTCATAGGTAGTCATGTCATCAGTTAAAGAGTCGTTAGGTCGCCATATCATCAGCTAAACAGACTTTGGGTCGTCATACTATTGCTACTGCGCCATATTGCCCGCTAAGCAGTCATAGGTAGTCATGTCATCAGCTAAAGAGTCGTTAGGTCCCATATCATCAGCTAAACAGACTTTGGGTCTTCATATTAGCTACTGCGCCATATTGCCCGCTAAGCAGTCATAGGTAGTATGTCATCAGCTAAAGAGTCGTTAGGTCACCATATCATCAGCTAAACAGACTTTGGGTCGTCATATTATTAGCTACTGCGCATATTGCCGCTAAGCAGTCATAGGTAGTCATGTCATCAGCTAAAGAGTCGTTAGGTCACCATCATCAGCTAAACAGACTTTGGGTCGTCATATTATTAGCTACTGCGTCATATTGCCGCTAAGCAGTCATAGGTAGTCATGTCATCAGCTAAAGAGTCGTTAGGTCACCATATCATCAGCTAAACAGACTTTGGGTCGTCATATTATTAGCTACTGCGTCATATTGCCGCTAAGCAGTCATAGGTAGTCATGTCATCAGCTAAAGAGTCGTTAGGTCACCATATCATCAGCTAAACAGACTTTGGGTCGTCATATATTAGCTACTGCGTCATATTGACCGCTAAGCAGTCATAGGTAGTCATGTCATCAGCTAAAGAGTCGTTAGGTCGCCATTATGTCATCAGCTAAACGTTAGGACAATCATCAGCTAAACAACTTTGGGTCCTCATATCAGATACTGCGCCATATTGCCCGCTAAGCAGTCATAGGTAGTCATGTCATCAGCTAAAGAGTCGTTAGGTCGCCATATCATCAGCTAAACAGACTTTGGTCTCATCATATTATTAGCTACTGCGCCATATTGCCGCCATATTGCTAAGCAGTCATAGGTAGTATGTCATCAGCTAAAGAGTCGTTAGGTCACCATATCATCAGCTAAACAGACTTTGGGTCGTCATACTATTAGCTACTGCGCCATATTGCCCGCTAAGCAGTCATAGGTAGTCATGTCATCAGCTAAAGAGTCGTTAGGTCGCCATATCATCAGCTAAACAGACTTTGGGTCGTTATACTATTAGCTACTGCGCCATATTGCCCGCTAAGCAGTCATAGGTAGTCATGTCATCAGCTAAAGAGTCGTTAGGTCGCCATATCATCAGCTAAACAGACTTTGGGTCGTCATACTATTAGCTACTGCGCCATATTGCCCGCTAAGCAGTCATAGGTAGTCATGTCATCAGCTAAAGAGTCGTTAGGTCGCATATCATCAGCTAAACAGACTTTGGGTCGTCATATTATTAGCTACTGCGCCATATTGCCCGCTAAGCAGTCATAGGTGGTCATGTCATCAGCTAAACAGTCGTTAGGATGTCATATCATCAGCTAAACAGACTTTGGGTCTCATTTACAGATATGCGCCATATTGTCCGCTAAGCAGTCATAGCTATAGGTAGTCATGTCATCAGCTAAACAGTCGTTAGGATGTCATATCATCAGCTAAACAGACTTTGGGTCTCATATATTAGCTACTGCGCCATATTGCCCGCTAAGCAGTCATAGGTAGTCATGTCATCAGCTAAAGAGTCGTTAGGTCGCCATATCATCAGCTAAACAGACTTTGGGTCTTCATATTATTAGCTACTGCGCCATATTGCCCGCTAAGCAGTCATAGGTAGTCATGTCATCAGCTAAAGAGTCGTTAGGTCGCCATATCATCAGCTAAACAGACTTTGGGTCTTCATATTATTAGCTATGCGCCATATTGCCCGCTAAGCAGTCATAGGTAGTCATGTCATCAGCTAAAGAGTCGTTAGGTCGCCATATCATCAGCTAAACAGACTTTGGGTCTTCATATTATTAGCTACGCGCCATATTGCCCGCTAAGCAGTCATAGTAGTCATGTCATCAGCTAAAGAGTCGTTAGGTCACCATATCATCAGCTAAACAGACTTTGGGTCTTCATTATTAGCTACTGCGCCATATTGCCCGCTAAGCAGTCATAGTAGTCATGTCATCAGCTAAAGAGTCGTTAGGTCGCCATATCATCAGCTAAACAGACTTTGGGTCGTCATATTATTATACTGCGCCATATTGCCGCTAAGCAGTCATAGGTAGTCATGTCATCAGCTAAAGAGTCGTTAGGTCGCCATATCATCAGCTAAACAGACTTTGGGTCGTCATACTATTAGCTACTGCGCCATATTGCCCGCTAAGCAGTCATAGTAGTCATGTCATCAGCTAAAGAGTCGTTAGGTCGCCATATCAGCTAAACAGACTTTGTCGTCATATTATTGATACTGCGTCATATTGACCGCTAAGCAGTCATAGGTAGTCATGTCATCAGCTAAACAGTCGTTAGGACGTCATATCATCAGCTAAACAGACTTTGGGTCGTCATATTATTTGATACTGCGTCATATTGACCGCTAAGCAGTCATAGGTAGTCATGTCATCAGCTAAAGAGTCGTTAGGTCGCCATATCATCAGCTAAACAGACTTTGGGTCATATTATTATTACTGCGTCATATTGACCGCTAAGCAGTCATAGGTAGTCATGTCATCAGCTAAAGACGTTAGGTCGCCATATCATCAGCTAAACAGACTTTGGGTCGTCATACTATTAGCTACTGCGCCATATTGCCCGCTAAGCAGTCATAGGTTGTCATGTCATCAGCTAAACAGTCGTTAGGACGTCTAATCATCAGCTAAACAACTTTGGGTCTCATATTATCAGATACTGCGCCATTTGTCCGCTAAGCAGTCATAGGTAGTCATGTCATCAGCTAAACAGTCGTTAGGTCCATATCATCAGCTAAACAGACTTTGGGTCGTCATGCTATTAGCTACTGCGCCATATTGCCGCTAAGCAGTCATAGGTATCATGTCATCAGCTAAAGAGTCGTTAGGTCGCCATATCATCAGCTAAACAGACTTTGGGTCGTCATATTAGCTACTGCGCCATATTGCCCGCTAAGCAGTCATAGGTAGTCATGACATCAGCTAAAGAGTCGTTAGGTCGCCATATCATCAGCTAAACAGACTTTGGGTCGTCATATTGACCGCTAAGCAGTCATAGGTAGTCATGTCATCAGCTAAAGAGTCGTTAGGTCACCATATCATCAGCTAAACAGACTTTGGGTCTTCATATTATTAGCTACTGCGCCATATTGCCCGCTAAGCAGTCATAGGTAGTCATGATCAGCTAAAGAGTCGTTAGGTCACCATATCATCAGCTAAACAGACTTTGGGTCGTCATATTATTAGCTACTGCGTATTGACCGCTAAGCAGTCATAGGTAGTCTTGTCATCAGCTAAAGAGTCGTTAGGTCACCATATCATCAGCTAAACAGACTTTGGTCGTCATATTATTAGCTACTGCGTCATATTGACCGCTAAGCAGTCATAGGTAGTCATGTCATCAGCTAAAGAGTCGTTAGGTCACCATATCATCAGCTAAACAGACTTTGGGTCCATATTATTAGCTACTGCGTCATATTGACCGCTAAGCAGTCATAGGTAGTCATGTCATCAGCTAAAGAGTCGTTAGGTCACCATATCATCAGCTAAACAGACTTTGGGTCGTCATATTATTAGCTACTGCGTATATTGACCGCTAAGCAGTCATAGGTAGTCATGTCATCAGCTAAAGAGTCGTTAGGTCGCCATATCATCAGCTAAACAGTTAGTCTAATCATCAGCTAAACAACTTTGGGTCCTCATATTATAGATACTGCGCCATATTGCCCGCTAAGCAGTCATAGGTAGTCATGTCATCAGCTAAAGAGTCGTTAGGTCGCCATATCATCAGCTAAACAGACTTTGGGTCTTCATATATTAGCTACTGCGCCATATTGCCCGCTAAGCAGTCATAGGTAGTAATGTCATCAGCTAAAGAGTCGTTAGGTCACCATATCATCAGCTAAACAGACTTTGGGTCGTCATACTATTAGCTACTGCGCCATATTGCCCGCTAAGCAGTCATAGGTAGTCATGTCATCAGCTAAAGAGTCGTTAGGTCGCCATATCATCAGCTAAACAGACTTTGGGTCGTTATACTATTAGCTACTGCGCCATATTGCCCGCTAAGCAGTCATAGGTAGTCATGTCATCAGCTAAAGAGTCGTTAGGTCGCCATATCATCAGCTAAACAGACTTTGGGTCGTCATACTATTAGCTACTGCGCCATATTGCCCGCTAAGCAGTCATAGGTCATGTCATCAGCTAAAGAGTCGTTAGGTCACCATATCATCAGCTAAACAGACTTTGGGTCGTTATACTATTAGCTACTGCGCCATATTGCCCGCTAAGCAGTCATAGGTAGTCATGTCATCAGCTAAAGAGTCGTTAGGTCGCCATATCATCAGCTAAACAGACTTTGGGTCGTTATATTAGCTACTGCGCCATATTGCCCGCTAAGCAGTCATAGGTAGTCATGTCATCAGCTAAAGAGTCGTTAGGTCGCATATCATCAGCTAAACAGACTTTGGGTCGTCATATATTAGCTACTGCGCCATATTGCCCGCTAAGCAGTCATAGGTGTCATGTCATCAGCTAAACAGTCGTTAGGTGTCATATCATCAGCTAAACAGACTTTGGGTCCTCATTTACCAGATATGCGCCATATTGTCCGCTAAGCAGTCATAGGTAGGTAGTCATGTCATCAGCTAAACAGTCGTTAGGATGTCATATCATCAGCTAAACAGACTTTGGGTCTTCATATTATTAGCTACTGCGCCATATTGCCCGCTAAGCAGTCATAGGTAGTCATGTCATCAGCTAAAGAGTCGTTAGGTCGCCATATCATCAGCTAAACAGACTTTGGGTCTTCATATTATTAGCTACTGCGCCATATTGCCCGCTAAGCAGTCATAGGTAGTCATGTCATCAGCTAAAGAGTCGTTAGGTCGCCATATCATCAGCTAAACAGACTTTGGGTCTTCATATTATTAGCTACTGCGCCATATTGCCCGCTAAGCAGTCATAGGTAGTCATGTCATCAGCTAAAGAGTCGTTAGGTCGCCATATCATCAGCTAAACAGACTTTGGGTCTTCATATTATTAGCTACTGCGCCATATTGCCCGCTAAGCAGTCATAGGTAGTCATGTCATCAGCTAAAGAGTCGTTAGGTCACCATATCATCAGCTAAACAGACTTTGGGTCTTCATATTATTAGCTACAGCGCCATATTGCCCGCTAAGCAGTCATAGTAGTCATGTCATCAGCTAAAGAGTCGTTAGGTCGCCATATCATCAGCTAAACAGACTTTGGGTCGTCATATTATTGATACTGCGCATATTGACCGCTAAGCAGTCATAGGTAGTCATGTCATCAGCTAAAGAGTCGTTAGGTCGCCATATCATCAGCTAAACAGACTTTGGGTCGTCATACTATTAGCTACTGCGCCATATTGCCCGCTAAGCAGTCATAGGTAGTCATGTCATCAGCTAAAGAGTCGTTAGGTCGCCATATCATCAGCTAACAGACTTTGGGTCGTCATATTATTGATACTGCGTCATATTGACCGCTAAGCAGTCATAGGTAGTCATGTCATCAGCTAAAGAGACGTTAGGTCGCCATATCATCAGCTAAACAGACTTTGGGTCGTCATACTATTAGCTACTGCGCCATATTGCCCGCTAAGCAGTCATAGGTTGTCATGTCATCAGCTAAACAGTCGTTAGGACGTCTAATCATCAGCTAAACAAACTTTGGGTCTCATATTATAGATACTGCGCCATTTGCCGCTAAGCAGTCATAGGTAGTCATGACATCAGCTAAACAGTCGTTAGGTAGCCATATCATCAGCTAAACAGACTTTGGGTCGTCATGCTATTAGCTACTGCGCCATATTGCCCGCTAAGCAGTCATAGGTAATCATGTCATCAGCTAAAGAGTCGTTAGGTCGCCATATCATCAGCTAAACAGACTTTGGGTCGTCATACTATTAGCTACTGCGCCATATTGCCCGCTAAGCAGTCATAGGTAGTCATGACATCAGCTAAAGAGTCGTTAGGTCGCCATATCATCAGCTAAACAGACTTTGGGTCGTCATATTGACCGCTAAGCAGTCATAGGTAGTCATGTCATCAGCTAAAGAGTCGTTAGGTCACCATATCATCAGCTAAACAGACTTTGGGTCGTCATACTATTAGCTACTGCGCCATATTGCCCGCTAAGCAGTCATAGGTAGTCATGACATCAGCAGATCAACAGAAAAACTGAAGAAATCTGACAGAAGTTTGATGTTTTATGGGCAAGAAGCCGAAGAAAACGCCAAAAAATCCTTTTTATTTAACTTTTTTGAGTGGTGGAGGGGCGGGGATAAAAATATTTAAAAAAACCGAGAAATCACCAGAAAAAAAACGACAAAATGTAATAAACCGTACGATAAAATTGATTTCATGGCTAAATATCCTGAAAAACATCTACTAATCGGGATGAAAAAAAGCTTCGTTTTCTTGGCCAAATTGGATTTACAGTCGAAGGGTTTCTTGGTCGAAAAACCGTGGAAAATCCGTTAAAATAGTAGTATTTTTGGGCAAAAATCTGTGGAAAACGCCCAAAAAATCAGAACAACTGACCTGTATGGGCCAGAAAACACCTAAAAATTCGATAAAAAGGGTGTTTTTTGGCCAAAATACCTAGAAAAACGCCTAAAAATTCTTTAAAAAAAGCTGTTTTTTTGACCGACCGACTAAGAAAAAATGTGGAGGGTCAAGCCAAGAGTTTCTCGGTCGAAAAACCGTGGAAAATCCGTTAAAAATTGTGGTATTTCTTGGGCGAAAAGCCGTGGAAAACGCCCAAAAAATTCGAACAACTGACCTGTCTGATAGGATTCTTTTTTATGGGCCAAAAAGCACAGAAAACGCCTAAAAATTTGATATAAAGGGTATTTTTGGCCAAAATACCCAGAAAAACGCC
Source organism: Orius insidiosus (assembly GCA_014119065.1). Classification (NCBI taxonomy): domain Eukaryota; kingdom Metazoa; phylum Arthropoda; class Insecta; order Hemiptera; family Anthocoridae; genus Orius; species Orius insidiosus. Next base: position 301,112 of record JACGAQ010000114.1, read on the forward strand.
TAAAAATACTTATAAAAAGTGTTTCTTGGCCGACCGACTAAGAAAAAATGCGAAGGGTCTAGCCAAGGGTTTTTCGGTCAAAAAACCGAGGAAAATTAGCTAACAATTGTGGTTTTCTTGGGCAAAAAGCCGTGGAAAACGCCCAAAAAATCAGAACAACTGACCTGTCTGATTAGGTTCTTTTTTATGGGTTTCTCGGTCGAAAAACCATTAAAAATCTTGATTTTGTTAGGCAAAAGACTGTGGAAAACGCCCAAAATCCCTATCGTCCTGGTTTTTACGCATTATTTTTCAACTCTTCACCAAAGACGTCCAAAATCTGGATAAGAAGCCTAAGAAGCGAGAAAACGAGCCCACCTGTGGCTTTAAATAAATGAGTTAGGTCATGTTGTACAGTTTGTAGCTTCTCATTGGCAAGAGTTGACGTTTTTTAACTGAAACGATTGCGTAATTTGATTATGAAGGGCAAAGCGTTTTCTGCCAATAATTATTTGTTGCGATTTAGAATTACGGAAGGTCGGCCGGAAGTCTAGAATTAAATTGAAAACAGCCATCGTACATTACGTAGAAAGGGTAAAAAAGATTATCATTCTTTAAAAAGGATTAACTTTCTTAAAAATAAGGATTATCCTTCTTAAAAAAGGATTATCTTTCTTAAAAAAGGATTAATTTTCCCTTTCGTTAAGGAGCGGACAAAAAAGGGACGCCTTTCAGGTAGAAAAAAATCTTTCTTTAAAAAGGATTAACCTTCTTAAGAATAAGGATTATCCTTCTTAAAAATAAGGATTATCCATTTTAAAGAGGATTAATTTTCCCTTTCGTTAAGAAGCGGACAAAAAAGGGACGCCTTCCAGGTAGAAGGTACGCTATCGAAGAGCGGGTTAGAAAAATCGAAAGCCGGTCTCAAGACTGTCAGTGACCCCGCCCATACTTGAAAAAAAATTAATTTTTTTTTTTTTTTTTACTCCTAAAAATAGAGATAACTAAATTTTTGAAAGACTAGCAAGTAATGAAAACCTGTTGAATCGTATCGACCTCATTAAATAAAAAGCAGGTGGCGGTTACTAACAACTGAAGACATGTCCTTGACTCATCAAAAAATGTTTTATTATTTAAAAAAAATTTAAAATAAAAAAAAATCATATTTTTAAATTGAGGACTTAAGTTTCTTTTTAAATTTAAAATTTTTTTACATGATGAAACGTGCAAGAAAATCTTACCGCACACGCGAGGTTGAAGACGAAGAGAGAAACTTCGTTGTGCACTCACAAAAACCCATTTTGTCGAATCTTTTTTTTTTTTACACTTAAAAACAAACGTAAACCTAATAACCGAGAAAAATTTTAATCGTTGCTTGCACACTTCACGGTTCCTCGTTGGCGTCTGAAAGGACGAAGCTTGAAGCCGGGGGTTTCGCCTTGAAGTGTGTGACGTTTTTATTTTTGTTTGCTTGCTCGAGTATGGTGGGGAGGCCGGTTTTCCAACGAGTGCCTCACCCGTGAGACTTTCGAGTGTTCCGATGAGTTTTTTCAAAAGTATTTTTCGAATTAAAGTGACTCCTCTTCGCCTTTGGACAGCATTTGAATGTTTCATTAAATAAACTATGACGGAATTCAAAATTGATAAAATGACAATGGAACCATCAAAAGGGTTCTTCCAAAAAAAATTTTTCTTATGGATGGCAAAGGAAAATAGAGCTGTCGCCAGTTAATTGAATGTCCACTGCGAAGAATCCTTCGTGGGTCAGTGGTCAAAGCTTTCAACTCAGCCAAGAAGATCCCCCTTTTTATGCCTATTTTTTGGGCGTTTATTCCGGATTTTTGGCCGACCAACCCTCTTACTACCAGATTTTTGGGTGTTTTACTCAGTTTTTTGTGAATAAAAGTCAAAATTAATTTTTGAAAGAGGAGTAACATTTCAACTGTCCTTCGTGGGTCAGTGGTCAAAGCTTCCGACTCAACCATGGAGATCCAGAATTTGAATCACCGACTGACAGCCTGAGATTTTGTGACTTTTTTTTTTTTTTTTTTTTTTTTTTTTTCTGAAGAGGAGGGACTTTCTTCGAAACCCCAATATTTTGTGCGTTTTTACCAATTTTGTTTGTTAACAAGAGTCATAAACTCATAAATAAATTTTTGAAGGAGGAACCAACATTTTTACTGTCCTTCGTGGGCCAGTGGTCAAAGCCTTTGACTCAGCTACGAAGGTCCATCTCTTTTTGCCTACTTTTTGGGCGTTTCTCCGGATTTTTGACCGACAAACCCTCTTAGTACCGGATTTTTGGGCGTTTTACTCAGTTTTTTTGTGAACTAAAGTCAAAAATTAATTTTTCAAAGAGGAAGTAACATTTCAACAATCCTTCGTGGGCCAGCGGTCAAAGCCTTCCACTCAGCCACGAAGGTCCCTCTCTTTTTGCCTACTTTTGGGCGTTTTTCCGGATTTTTGACCAACAAATCCTCTTACTACCGGATTTTTGGGCGTTTTACACAGTTTTTTTTGTGAACTTAAGTCAAAAATTAATTTTCAAAGAGGAAAGTAACATTTCAATTGTCCTTCGTGGGTCAGTGGTCAATGCCTTCGACTCAGCCACAATGGCCCATGAGTCAAATCCACGTTTAAAGGTAGACAGGACAAAATCCCACTTTCTTACATTTAGGCCCAAATATCTCAAAAACCGTTGGATTTAGAGGAAAAGAACTTAAACACTTTTGAAAGAGATTGAAAGGGCTTTCCAAAAATAGGTAATTTAGGAAGATTGGTCCAGCCGTTCCTGAGATATCGGCGTTTAAAGGCACACAGGACAAAATCCTACTTTCTTACGTTTAGGACCAAAAAATATCTCAAAACCCGTTGGATTTAGAGGAAAAAGAATTTAAACACTTTTGATAGAGATTGAAAAGGGCTTTCCAAAAATAGGTAATTAGCACAATTGGTTCAGCCGTTCCTGAGATATCGGCGTTTAAAGTAAGACAGGTCCCCCCCCCCCAAAAAAAAAAAAAAAAAAAAAAAAAAAAAAAAAAAAAACTGCTGGGGCTTCTCCAAGCGCAAAGACTTTTTGATTTTACTCCGATTAGTTTCTTCTTGAGCACTTGGAGATTGTTTAATTTTCCTGGCGTCAAGAGAGGCAATAAACGTTTTTATTTTTAGAAGCGCAAATTACATTTCGGGGAAAATCAACATTCTCTTATTGCCAGTTTAACCCAGATACCTATTTAGGGCATAACTATCAATATAGTATTATTCATTCGTTTATTTTATTATTTAGTTTTTGTAATATTTCTGTATTTTAATTTTAAAAAAATATTCTGGTCTAAAAATTGGTAGCCACAAGCTCCCAGCGTCCTTGACCTCCTTCCTTACTTCCTTCTTCCGATACTAGACCAACAAGGTAGACTTTACATTATTTCATGGCTAAATTAGTTAAAAAAGTTTGTGGGAGTGAAATGGTCAAGAAATTCCCAAGAGACAAATTAAAAGTTTGATTTATGACTGAAGGAAAAGGTCAGCAACTGCCAACTGATTTTGGATATCTTGTTTTTATAAATGTTCAACTAATTATAAAGTATGACGAAAATTCGCGCAAATACGCGATAAAAAAAACCTCAAGATAACATAAGTGTAATTCAAATCTACTTCAGTATAAATTACGATCAGTTTGCTAAGAAGATAACTCGTGCATGTGCGAAAATATAAAATTACCAGAAAAAAATTAAAATGGCATTTGAGAGCCATGATTTTCATTGACCACAAGTATAAAAGAGGGGAAGTATAACAGAGAGGGTAGTATAACGGAGGGGAAGTATAATGGAGGGGATGTATAACGGAGGGGGAAGAATAACTGAAGGGGAAGTATAAAGAGGGGGAAGCATAACTGAGGGGGAAGTATAATGAAGGGGGAAGTATAATGGAGGGGATGTATAACGGAGGGAGAAGAATAACTGAGAGGGAAGTATAAAGAGGGGAAGCATAACTGGGGGGGAAGTACGTATAACAGAGAGGGAAGCATACTGAGGGGGAAGTATAACGAAGGGGGAAGTATAACATATGAGAAATATAACGGAGGGGGAAGTATAACATATGGGAAAATATAACGGAGGAGGAAGTATATGGTAGGGGATGTATAACGGAGTGGGAAGTATAAGGTATGGGAAGTATAACGGAGGGGAAGTATGAAGTAGGGTAAGTATAACGTAGGGGGAAGAATAACTGAGAGGAAGTATAAAGAGGGGAAGAATAACTGAGAGGGAAGTATAAAGAGGGGGAAGCATAACGAAGGGGGAAGTATAAAGGAGGAGAAGAATAACTGAGGGGGAAGTATAAAGGAGGGGAAAAATAACTGAAGGGAAGTATTTTTTTTTTTTTTTTTTTTTTTTTTTTTTTATAGCCTATCGGCTATCGTTTGAGCCATTTCAGCCTTGAAAGAGGGAGGGGGAAGTATAACATATGAGAAAATATAACGGAGGGGGAAGTATAACATATGAGAAAATATAACGGAGGGGGAAGTATAACATATGGGAAAATATAACGGAGGGGGAAGTATATGGTAGGGTAAGTATAACGGAGGCGGAAGTATAAAGGAGGGGAAGTATAACTGAGGGGGAAGTATAAAGGAGGGGGAAGAATAACTGAGGGGGAAGTATTTTTTTTTTTTTTTTTTTTTTTTTTTTTTTATAGGCTATCGGCTATCGTTTGAGCCATTTCAGCCTTGAAAGAGGGAGGGGGAAGTATAACATATGAGAAAATATAACGGAGGGGGAAGTATAACATATGAGAAAATATAACGGAGGGGAAGTATAACATATGGGAAAATATAACGGAGGGGGAAGTATAACATATGAGAAAATATAACGGAGGGGGAAGTATAACATATGGGAAAATATAACGGAGGGGGAAGTATATGGTAGGGTAAGTATAACGGAGGCGGAAGTATAAAGGAGGGAAGTATAACTGAGGGGGAAGTATAAAGGAGGGGAAGAATAACTGAGGGGGAAGTATTTTTTTTTTTTTTTTTTTTTTTTTTTTTTTTTTTTTTTTTTTTTTTTTTTTTTTTTTTTTTTTTTTTATAGGCTATCGGCTATCGTTTGAGCCATTTCAGCCTTGAAAGAGGGAGGGGGAAGTATAACATATGAAAATATAACGGAGGGGGAAGTATAACATATGGGAAAATATAACGGAGGGGGAAGTATATGGTAGGGATGTATAACGGAGGGGGAAGTATAAGGTAGGGTAAGTATAACGGAGGCGGAAGTATAAAGGAGGGGAAGTATAACGGAGGGGGAAGTATAAAGGAGGAGAAGTATAACGGAGGGGAAGTTTTTTTTTTTTTTCAAAAAATTTTTAAGTTTTATTTTTGAAAAATTTTGCAAGTTTTCTTTTTGAAATTTTCAGCCTTTAAAAAATTTATCTTTTTGAAATAAAGGGGAAAAAAAGTTTTAAAAAATTGCCGCAGCAAGAACTTGAAACCCAGACCTTGGTATTGTTAGTCCTGCACATTTTCTCCTTTGCCAAGAAAAAATTTAATAACTTTTTAAAAAAAAATCTTGATTTTCATCCCCTTTCCACTAATTTAGACACCTCTCCACAATTTTTTAATACATAAAATATTTCGTAGGGTGTATTTGAATTTCCTATTTGAATTTTATACCAAAATTTACTAGGTACTTTTTTTCTCAAATAGTAAATTTTAACTAATACCTACTTAAAATTTTAAAGACTTTTCAGTGTTGGTAGCATCGTTTTTTGTTGTCATTTTGTCAAAAACAGCTGGTTAAAACCTTCAACTTTGTTATAGCCGATAACAGGAAACGCCAGGGAATTCGGTGACAAGATAATAAATAAAATGAAATTTTATCAAATTAATTTTTAATAATTATTTAATTTTTTTTTGTTCCTCAATTTCAAATGTTTTATGAATTTTATGAATGATGGCCACAAACGGCGAAGTAGAAACTGGACTTTTAGTTCCTGATCTTCTGGATTTTGATTTATCAGAGGTAGAATGTCTAAATTGATAAGGAAAAATTTAAAAAAATTAATTTTAGAATGAGGATAAAGATTTTGCGGCCTCGGTGGAAAAAGCGAAGAAACCCGGCGAAAATCCTTTGAACGACGACGAATCTTTGATCAGCGAAGAAGATGTTCCAAACTGCCTCCCATCCGATGTAATAAATATATTTTTAAATCTTTATTTAAAGTATTTTAAAGCTTGCTGTCCCAAATTTTGATGACAAAGGAGATTCTGGATCTGTCAGCAGCGTCGGAAGCCATAAACAAGCTCCGATTGCTTCAACATCCCAGAGGAACAAATCGATTCAACCGGCCAACATATTGCGACATGTTATTCTCAGGGCTGTTTCTTCACAACTGCAGCCTAATATCGTAAAAACTTATAATCATACTCTCTATATCCTTAAATAGTTATATTCCATATACATTAATATTTTTACACTCTATTTAGCGTTATAATCCAATATTGCTACCCATTGTTCTAACATATGTGTGGGTTTAAAGGGTGTGGCTTTTGGGCTGTAGAAGAATCAGACATTTTTGGTTAAAATTGTTGGGTTTTTTGTCTTTGATCCCCCCCTTTTGTCTAATTTTGGGTGTTTTTCTCAGTTTTTGGTGAAATTTTGGGTTCTTTAGGCGCCATTGAGTTGTCGTCAAAGTTTCAGTCGTTTTTCTCATTTTTGTGGCCAAGAAAACGCCTTTTTTATTGGATTTTGGGTATTTTTTTGGCTGCACCATTGTTTGGTATGAAAATTGACTTGGGTGTTTTTCTCAGTTTTTGGTGGAGTTTTGGGTTCTTTTAGGCACCTTGCTCCTTTTCTTGGATATGTAATTTTTTAAATTTTTTTGTAATTTTTTTTTAATTTGGCTTTGGGCTGTAGAAGAATCGGACATTTTTTGGTTAAAATTGTTGGGTTTTTTTTTCTTTTGATCCCCCGCTTTTGTCTAATTTTTGGGGGCTTTTCTCAGTTTCTGGTGAAATTTTGGGTTCTTTAGGCGCCATTGAGTTTGGCGTCAAAGTTTCAGTCGTTTTTTCTCATTATTTTGGCCAAGAAAACGCCTTTTTTATCGAATTTGGGTTTTTTTGGCTGCCCCATTTTTTGGTATGAAAATTGCCTTTGGTGTTTTTCTCAGTTTTTGGTGGAGTTTTGGGTTCTTTTAGGCACCTTGCTCCTTTTCTTGGATTTGTAATTTTTTTTAAAATTTGGCTTTGGGCTCTAGAAGAATCTCACATTTTTTGGTTAAAATTGCTGGGTTTTTTGTCTTTTAAATAAAATAAATAATAAATAAATAAATATCAATGTCAATCCCTTTTAGGAGCATTTTATTGACATTAGGCTTTACGTCCAACTACCTAATTTTAAGGTGTCGTGGACGGCGCGTGTTTCCATTGATATTTACAATTTTAGAGATAAATAATCCCGGGCCCCCCAGAGAATTAGAACCCATGTAAGGATTAGAATTTCTGCACCGGAGTCTTTCACGCTACACACCGATTTTTGGCCAAGAAAACGCCTTTTTTTATCGGATTTTGGGTATTTTTTTGGCTGCACCATTGTTTGGTATGAAAGTTGACTTGGGTGTTTTTCTCAGTTTTTGGTGGAGTTTTGGGTTCTTTTAGGCACCTTGCTCCTTTTCTTGGATTTGTAATTTTTTTTAATTTAAAAAATTTTTTTTTTTTAATTTGGCTTTGGGCTGTAGAAGAATCGGACATTTTTGGTTAAAATTGCTGGGTTTTTTGTCTTTCGATCCCCCCTTTTGTCTAATTTTTGGGTGTTTTTCTCAGTTTTGGTGAAATTTTGAGTTCTTTAGGCGCCATTGAGTTTGTCGTCAAAGTTTCAGTCATTTTTCTCATTTTTTTGGCCAAGAAAACGCCTTTTTTATCGAATTTTGGGTATTTTTTGGCTGCACCATGGTTTGGTATGAAAATTGACTTGGGTGTTTTTCTCAGTTTTTGTGGAGTTTTGGGTTCTTTTAGGCACCTTGCTCCTTTTCTTGGATTTGTAATTTTTAATTTTTTTTCTAAATTTGGCTTTGGGCTGTAGAAGAATCGGACATTTTTTGGTTAAAATTGCTGTTTTTTTGTCTTTTGATCCCCCCTTTTGTCTAATTTTTGGGTGTTTTTCTCAGTTTTTGCTGAAATTTTGGGTTGTTTAGGCGCCATTGAGTTTGTCGTCAAAGTTTCAGTCGTTTTTCTCATTTTTTGGCCAAGAAAACGCCTTTTTTATCGAATTTTGGGTGTTTTTTGGCTGCACCATTGTTTGGTATGAAAGTTGACTTGGGTGTTTTTCTCAGTTTTTGGTGGAGTTTTGGGTTCTTTTAGGCACCTTGCTCCTTTTCTTGGATATGTAATTTTTTAAATTTTTTTGTAATTTTTTTTAATTTGGCTTTGGGCTGTAGAAGAATGGGACATTTTTTGGTTAAAATTGTTTGGTTTTTTTTCCTTTTGATCCCCCCTTTTGTCTAATTTTTGGGTGTTTTTCTCAGTTTTTGGTGAAATTTTGGGTTCTTTTGGCGCCATTGAGTTTGGCGTCAAAGTTTCAGTCGTTTTTCTCATTTTTTTGGCCAAGAAAACGCCTTTTTTATCGAATTTTGGGTTTTTTTGGCTGCCCCATTTTTTGGTATGAAAATTGCCTTTGGTGTTTTTCTCAGTTTTTGGTGGAGTTTTGGGTTCTTTGGTGCCTTGCTCCTTTTCTTGGATTTGTAAAATGAGTAATTAATTTAAGATACTTGAAAATTGTGATTTAGGATGAAATTATTGTCGGTACACCATCAGCGATGTGTGTCGGGAGCTTGATCGCTGTGGGAACGTCCCACGGAGTCATCATGTGCTTTGACTGCAGTCAGCGACTTCGATGGCGCCACGAAGGTGACCGTGAACAAGGCCCTGTGACTGCGATGACATTCAACGCTGACTCAACCCGTCTTTTGGTCGGTTTCGCTCGTGGTATGATCCTCATGCTTGACGTCCACGATGCCAAAATACTTCGTACGATACCTCCCGAAGCTCACACCTACAACACCGCAGTCGTTCACCTCAAAGTAAATCATAATTTTTCATTTTCTTTTCATTTTTTTTCGTTTAGTTCACAGACAGCCCTGCTTTAGCTTTACTGTCTGACAGTGGAGGATCTGTATTTGAAATTAATTTAAAAAGAGTCCTCGGCGTCAGATCTTACGAATGCAAATGCATCTTTTCTGGCAGCAGAGGTGAAGTCATCGCTCTTGAACCACTTCTTCTTCAAAATCTTTCCTATCAACATCCATTAGCCGGATTCGTCGTTGTCGCCATGGCCACATTTTCTAAAGTAATAAAATATAAAAGAAAAGCCATTAATTTTTTTTTGTTTTTAGATCATTTTAGTTAGTTTACGACCACAAACAAGACTGTTGTTTACTCAAAGTATAAAATCTACGAGTACATCGTTGCCTCTTCTTTCGTGGCAGTTTGTAGTCATTCAAGTCGCTGATGCTTCTCGTGTTATGGACCCTGTTTTAGCCGTGGCACGAAACGACACCATCTACTTCTACCAGGTATACCAACTGAGCCGAAATTGAGGCCTCTCCTCGGTGAAGAATAAGTTTTTTTTTTCTTTTGTCAGGTGAGTCTGGAGAGGAGCGGGAAGATAACATGCCAAGGATTGCAGTCTGTCAGTTTGCCTTATTCGTTGATCTCGTGCCACTGGCTTACTGCGAGAACGGTCGCTTTGATCGATATCAACGAAATGCTCCACCTTTTCGATGTGAGGACCAAACAGGAGCTCGAATGCCTCGACCTTTCAGTCGTTGAACTAGTCTACAACTCAGCAGCCTTCAAAGGACTCGCCACTGGCGGAAACGTCAGCAAAGCAATGGTAAAAAAACTTAATCATAAACTCATTTAATTTTTTTCCCCCACAGGCTTTAGCTGGACAAAGAGCTGTCTACAACTCAATTTACAGCTTCGGCAATCAGCTTCTACTCTTAGGCGTCAAAACTCTTCATTTAATATCCATCCGAGTTTGGTTCGAAAGAATCGACGGACTTGTCCGAGCAGTACGTTTCTTTTTTTGCCCTTTTTTTATTTATTTTTCAATATTTCATAGAAACGATATGAAGATGCTTTAAAATTGGCCATGGATTTTTTTGAAGAAAAAGGAAAAGCAGTTTTAGGACTAAAAGGGGCCAGAGAAGAACGTCAAAAATTAGTCAAAGAAAAAGTAATTTTAATTTTTTTTTTTCTTCCTTTCATCAATTTTTTTTAGCTACTGGAAACTTTGGAAAAATTCGTAGAAGTCATCATAGCTGACGTTTCTCCCATCAATTATAGTGAAGCGATCCCAATTGTGATTGAATATAGCATTGAACTTGATAGAATGTACATTTTGTTAAATTTTAATTTTTTTTATAATTTAAAATTTTTTTTTAGGGATTTAGTTTATGATAATTATGGAACGGATTGGCCGACGGTAAAAATTTCTATTTAGAAGCCATAGAATCAGCGTTGATTGAAGGAAAAATAACCGAAGTGCCTCCCGAAATAATGCAAACTCTGGTTAACTATCAGCAAAGTTTGCTCCGCTTTGAGGTAACATAAAAAAGAATTTGTTTAAAATTTAATTTATTTTTTTAGCAACTTGAAAATTGTATTCAAAGAGTCAATGTGCCATGTTTAGATATAGAACAAGTTATTTTAATTTGCAAAAGAGAAAATCTTTACAGTGCTCTTATTTCTGTCTGGAACCGAGCGATGAACGACTTTACTAGTCCAATTCACGAGCTTATACCAAAACTCAATTTAATTCGTAACTTATATTTTTTTTAAATTATGTTTGTAATATATTTTGCAGAAGATACCAAAGAAAAAAGAAAACTTGGGAATTAATACTTGTTTATATTTCGAGTTGTTTGAGTGGGAGTATCGGACCTGACAGGGCTGAACATGCTCGCCAGCAGGTCGTCAGGGCTTTATGTAGTCAACATAGTCAAAATGCCGATGATGATGAAACCATTTTTCCATTTATTAGGTAACTTCTTTATCTCTTAGTATAGTTGGCAAATTCATGAAGAGAAGGAACTGCTCAAAAGCAGGGTTTTTCGTTGGTCCAAACGTTTTGGAGTTATGAGGAACAGATTCATTTGTTGGGACCATCAGCGTAACATCATGGAATTTAGATAGTTCTTTTAACCCTTTCGAGACCGCAGGCGACTATAGTTGCCAGTAGCGCTTTTCGCTTGGAGACTGCAGGCGACTATAGTTGCCGTTTGCACTTTTCGCTTGGAGACCGCAGGCGACTATAGTTGCCATTCCCGCTTTTCGCGTGGAGACCGCAGGCGACTATAGCTGCCATTCGTGCTTTTCGCGTGGAGACCGCAGGCGACAATAGTTGCCATTGCGCTTTTCGTTTGGAGATTGCAGGCGACTATGGTTGCCATTTGCGCTTTTCGCTTGGAGACCGCAGGGGACTTTAGTTGCCATTCGCTCTTTTCGCTTGGAGACCGCAGGCGACTATAGTTGCCATTCACGCTTTTCGCTTGGACACCGCAGGCGACTATAGTTGCCAGTAGCGCTTTTTGCTTGGAGACTGCAGGCGACTATAGTTACCGTTTGCACTTTTCGCTTGGAGACCGCAGGCGACTATAGCTGCCATTCGTGCTTTTCGCGTGGAGACCGCAGGCGACAATAGTTGCCATTGCGCTTTTCGTTTGGAGATTGCAGGCGACTATAGTTGCCATTTGCGCTTTTCGCTTGGAGACCGCAGGGGACTTTAGTTGCCATTCGCTCTTTTCGCTTGGAGACCGCAGGCGACTATAGTTGCCATTCACGCTTTTCGCTTGGACACCGCAGGCGACTATAGTTGCTATTCGCGCTTTTCGCTTGGAGACCACAGGCAACTATAGCTGCCATTCGCGCTTTTCGCTTGGAGACCGCAGGCGACTATAGGTGCCCTTGGAGACCGCAGGCGACTATATTTGCCATTCACCCCCGGCAACTTTAGTTGCCCAACGCCCCCAGCGGGAAGCCTCTCTAAATATTTAATACCTTCGCTTCCCGTGGTGATAGTGACGTGCAAAAACTGGCCATCTGTTGAGGAAGAAATGAACTACAAGATGATTGCATCACTCGTCGCTTTCTGTGCTTTGCTGGGCGCTGGGAGCGGTCAGGGAGAAGTGAGGGGAAAAGTGCTGCGCCAGTGGCGCATAGAATCCAGCGTCAGACGCAGTCTCGAAAGGGTTAATAAAGGCGCTGTATTCAGAATTTTGGAGCGTTTTTCTAGATTAAACGCCATTTTTCCCTCAGGTTTTTGGGGGTTCTCTCGAGATTTTCTTTTGCTGATTTTTATTGGCGCAGAGAATACGGCGTCAGACGCGGTCTCGAAAGGGTTAAACCCCCCCCCCCCAACTTGCTGGTTCTTTTGTAGGTTTAATTTTTTTCGCTGATCTTTATGTGATTTTTTAGGTCTCTTTTGGAATTCGACACACGAGAGTTTCTAAATTCGTTGGTTATCTCATTTTCTGACGCTTCTCTTTCTACGCAAATAAAACAAAGACTGGTCGACATAATAATACAAGTGATGAGCGGCGATTCGTTCAAATGTACCGAAGTCAGCCGCGTTTTGTGCGTCTTGAATAGCTCGGCTGTCGGTCGTGGATTGAGGATAGATCCCACCCTGTATACAGACGCAGTTTCCAGACTTGTCACCGACGATTCAGTCCCAAGCTGCGAAAGACAGCAAGCATTCCTACAACTCGTCACCTCAGGCTCCCTTTCCGATCTCAACCACGAAACCCTCCTCGAACTCGCCAAATCTGCTGAATTGTACGCCATTTTTTTCTCTTTTTAAACATCCTAAAGCATTCTTTCAGCCATCAAGTTTGTGCGATTCTTCACGAAATACGTGGCGAATACCCTTTAGTTTTAAAATACAATCTTCTCGACCGAACCCTCCGAGAACACATCTTTTCATTCATCGAACAATCCGAACATAAAATGTCCATGGGATTAACCGAACCTGAAACTTTAAAAGTAAAAAATTACAAAATTTTAATTTTTAACCTATTTTTTAAAGGATCTTTTGTCAATCGACGCTAAAAAAACTGGACAAATTTTCGTCAGATACATTCCCCAGGCCATATCCAGCATTTTACCTACTTTATCTAAAGAACAACTTTATTACTTTTTAAAAGGGATGCAGTAAGTAAAATAAAAAATCAAAAACTAAATAATTTTTTTTAAAGGGAAGAAAGTGACTTAGATACAGAATTGATGACCAATTACGTTTGCCTAATGTGTTCTTTTGAGCCAGAAAACGTTTGCTCAGTTGTTAAAGCAAATTCAAATATTGAGCTTGATCCAGCCATCAAAATTTCTCAAGAAAAAGGCCTTGATGAAGTGACTGCTGTTCTTTTGGAAAGAAGCGGCGACTTACAAGGAGCATTTAATGTTTTACTTTCAAAATTAGAACGTGCGATTGAAAATGTACGAATGAGCATTAATTTTAAAAAAATTTTGATTTTTGGGTTTTCTAGGGTGAAGAAAATGTTGATAAACGACTGAAGAGTTGGTCAGTTTGGCCCAGAGAGGCAATACCGTTCTTGATTCTAAAACATCATGGCTGCCACTTCTCATGTGCCTTTTAAAACTAAACTCTCACGGTAAAAAATAAATAAGAAAAAACCAAATTTTAATTTTTTAATAGCGTTGCTTCAACGAGTCCTCAATAATGCTGATCTCAATTTGGTTTCGGAGCTTCATTTATTGATGCAGCACACGCAGGGGACTTTGGGTGAACTCAGAGGGCTTATAATGGGCCTATTTGTCAAATGTAGGGATCAAAGGAGGATGTTGGAGGCGACTAAGCGTCTTCATATGAGCGGCCTTCATGGCGAACTGGCAGACGTCATCGCTGAAGCTAAGATCGGATGCCGCTCCCCACAATCGTGCAGCATCTGCAAAGGATCATTCACCGACAAATTTGCCTTTTCAGGTACCTTACATTTTTTGCCAATTATTTTAACTTTTTTTTATTTAGATGCGGCCACGGATTCCATACCGAATGCATTCCTCCGACTATAAATAAATGTAAAGAATGCTTTAAAGATTTATTATAATTTTTCCAAAGCTTTATTTATCGCATTTAGTGAATTTTCAAGTTTTCCAAATTGTAGTCGATCTTTCAGGATCAATGTAAATAACGTCTTACTAAAAGTATCGATTTTTGTTCCTTGTATTTTGTTATATTAAATTAATTTATATTTATGAAATAAAAACCATTTAAAAAAATTAATTTTGTTCGTTTTTCCTGTTCTAAAAGGTATTACCTAATAAATAAAAATTGTAGGAAATTTAATTTTCTATAAATTTGTACTTAATTATTTTTTCTAGGATGCACAATTTTCGGAAAATAATTTTTTAAAAAAATAAATTTATCTTGAAAACAGTGCGTCCTAGAGAAAAAATGAATAGAATAAAAATTAAAGAGAATTAAATTTCCAACAGATTTTATTTAGTGCATTTTTTCAATATCTGTAACGGTTTACGATTTACAAGCCTTTAAAAATTAACCTTCTTAATGGTTATACTTCAATAACCTTCTTACACGGAGAAGGTCAACTTTTGATGGACTTTAACGCCTAAAATGTTTAAAATTTTGAAAAAATGAACTATTAGGTGTACTGAAACTCGGCTAAAATCTACAAAATTCAAATTTACCCTGTGGCTGAGTTTCATTTTGTTCACATAATAAACAAAAATTGTAGAAAATTTAATTCTCTATAAATTTGTACTTAATTATTTTTTTCTAGGATGCACCATTTTCGGAAAATAATTTTTTTTAAAAATAAATTTATCTTGAAAACAGTGCGTCCTAGAGAAAAAATGAATATAATAAAAATTATAGAGAATTAAATTTCCAACAGATTTTATTTAGTGCATTTTTTCAATATCTGTAACGGTTTACGATTTACAACCTTTAAAAATTAACCTTCTTAATGGTTATACTTCAATAACCTTCTTACACGGAGAAGGTCAACTTTTGATGGACTTTAACGCCTAAAATGTTTAAAATTTTGAAAAATGAACTACTAGGTGTACTGAAACTCGGCTAAAATCTACAAAATTCAAATTTACCCTGTGGCTGAGTTTCATTTTGTTCACCTAATAAATAAAAATTGTAGAAAATTTAATTCTTATAAATTTGTACTTAATTACTTTTTTCTAGGATGCACCATTTTCGGAAAATAATTTTTTTAAAAATAAATTTATCTTGAAAACAGTGCGTCCTAGAGAAAAAATGAATAGAATAAAAATTAAAGAGAATTAAATTTCCAACAGATTTTATTTAGTGCATTTTTTCAATATCTGTAACGGTTTACGATTTACAAGCCTTTAAAAATTAACCTTCTTAATGGTTATACTTCAATAACCTTCTTACACGGAGAAGGTCAACTTTTGATTGACTTTAACGCCTAAAATGTTTAAAATTTTGAAAAAATGAACTACTAGGTGTACTGAAACTCGGCTAAAATCTACAAAATTCAAATTTACCCTGTGGCTAGTTTCATTTTGTACACTTAATAAATAAAAATTGTAGGAAATTCAATTCTCTTTTTTGTACTTAATTATTTTTTTCTAGGATGCACCATTTTCGGAAAATAATTATTTTTTAAATAAATTTATCTTGAAAACAGTGCGTCCTAGAGAAAAAATGAATAGAATAAAAATTAAAGAGAATTAAATTTCCAACTGATTTTATTTCATTTTTTCATTATCTGTAACGGTTTACGATTTACAAGCCTTTTAAAATTAACCTTCTTAATGGTTATACTTCAATAACCTTCTTACACGGAGAAGGTCAACTTTTGATGGACTTTAACGCCTAAAATGTTTAAATATTGAAAAAATGAACTACTAGGTGTACTGAAACTCGGCTAAAATCTACAAAATTCAAATTTACCCTGTGGACTAGTTTCATTTTGTACCCTAATAATACCCTTGGATATAGGCTAAAACCTCGTAAAAAGGGTTAAAAGGGTATTTTTTCGCCTCAAAATTCTGCTTTTGAAAAACTTTATAAAATCCCGTAAAACTTGGATTGTAGGGCTTAGAAAACAAGGAAAACTATTATAATTCGTTTGACGAGCACCGAGGAAAACTCGCTCAAAGTTTTTTTTGGGGGGAAGCGACCAAAAATCTAAGTTATGATAGTAATCCTCTCGCAAAATTATATTCTTTCATATGCTTCTTTAGGAATTTGAATTTTTTCTTTAAAATGGTAAAATTAACGATTTCATTTCTCATTGGAGTAAGCAGGGAGTCAAATTTGAGTAAAAATAGTTTCAAATCTCACAGAGCAGGTGAAGAATAAAAGTTTTTCGTTTTTTTAAAACCATTTTTTCAGACAGTAGCGCTTCTAAGATGAACTCTCAATCCATGACAAGCTCACTTTTTTCATCTCAATGTAATAAATAAAGTCTTCCTGCAAAAAACGCTAATTTTGGACCCAAAAAAGAGTTAATTTTAAAAAATTTGTTCTCAGATTCAGGAAAATTTGAAGGAGGACCTTTTTTCATAAACTGCGAAAACGCCAATAGACACGTTTTTTTTAAATTATGAACTTTTCCCTCAGAAATTTTTCCATTTAACGATCTTTGTTTATAAGAAGATGGCAAAAGTAAGAATCTTTAAAAAAAACTAAAAATTTAAAAAATTGTTATAGATTTGTTCGGTTGATGAGATTGGATGTTTGAGGACTATTCAAACTTTGAACAGATCTTGGATCTCTTTTAGTGTAATTCATAAAATTAAAAAAATGTCTATTGAAGAAACTTTTAAGTTTGCAAATCATAATGTTCAATTTACAATCACCGAGGAGAAACCTGATGTTCCAGAATTGTAAGATTAATTTTATTTATCGCTATTTTTATTTAAAAATAGAGATTTTATTGATAAAGGAGGTCTTTATTATTGTTTTAACAAACAAAAACGAAGCTTAGATCAAGAAACGCCAGATTTTGAAAAAGTTTATTTCACACGAGCGAACCTCGTTCCCGAAGTGGAGGAATATCAAGAGAAACTTGATTATGAAAATTTTTTAAAAATGATCCTGATGAAACTTTTTTCTTTCGTATATTTCTGCTATTCCTGTTTCATGCCATGCTGAAAAGATAAGGAATAAAATTGAGTCTGGAGGGATGAAAAGGACTGAAAGTGTTTACAGCAATTCTTCGCGTGTGTCGCTTAAAAAAGGCCACAGGAAAAATCTCATTCTTACTGGTGAAGACTTCTATGGTATACTCAAAAAAATGTTTCTTAATTTTATTTGAAATATTTTAGATGAGTCCTTATGGGAATTGGAAGGAGAATCGATGTCGCATAATATTAAAAAATTCGCTGTTTGGGTCTCGCCGGGAAATTTTTTATCGAAAAAGTTTCGCGAGGAATTCATCCCAATCGGAATTGGAATCAAGCATATGGACAACGTACCTTTTTCTGACCCAAAAATAGAGTTCGTATTTTTTTTTAAATTTGTTTGAATCGTTCTTTTTGGCTGTGGGGTTAAAGTAAGGATAGCAAGGTTTCAAACCCTGTGTCGAAGGAAAAAATAGATGGATTCTGGCCATTCTTTAGGATTGCCCTGGCAATATGGCGAAAGCCACACCTAGGTTCACCCACTTTAGCCTGTATTGGGGGAAAAATAGTTTTTTGCAGCTTAAATTTTTTTTTTAGTTTCACGAAACTGAGTTTGGAATATAAACTTGGAAAAATAATCAAAAGCGTTCCTATTGTCCCAAAGTGTATTGACCGATGGAAAAAAAGGATTTCATTTTTAAATTTCAAAATGTATTTCTGCAAAGACTTTCCTCTGGTGAACGTTTTAAGAACACTTCAATTTGAAAAACTTTGTATTAAAGTGCGTATTGTAAAAAAAGTCAAAATAATCCTTAAAGTTTAACTCAAACGGGTTTTTTCTTGTCAAGAATGGGAAGATAACCTAAAAATGTCAGTCCCCTTCAAAAAATATGCCTTCTCTACAATCAGAGGAGGTTTCAAAATTGAGGTGTAAAAGGTTAGGAAGGTTATTTCATGTCGAGGCAGGATTATTTTCCTAAAAAATTATTTTACAATGGCTTGAGAAATTAAAATTTTTTTAATTTTGAAAACAGGTTTACGCACAGGAGAAAAAACGTTCGGCTTTCCCGACTTGGGACCGAGACATGTTATTAGTCGTGAACCAGAAGCTTTTCTCTCTCTCGCGGAGGAGACGACATGATATCAGAAAGAACGCGTTTTAAACGTCCCCAAAATTCTTTCAGTAGCAAAAAATCGAAAAACTCAAAAGTCCTAATCGGTTTCGCATACGTCGATCTGTCCTCTTTACTCCAGAACGCCTTCCGTATCGACTTCGACGCTCCGCTCACCGTCTACGACCAAACCCATCCTAAAGACAAAAGCGAAATTTCCAAAAACGCATTGGAAATCCATGACGACTACGATTTCGAATCAAACGATGCAAACTACCACGAAATATTTTCAAAAACGAAGAAACATTTATTAAAGTTAGCAAAAAATAAGAAAGAAACATAACTTTTTTATAGGTCGAAATTCGCTATGGAGGCACAAATTTAAAAAACAGATTAAACTGCATTGCCACTCATTCTGAATATTACAGCAGAATTATTGTCAAGTTTGATAATTGCCAAAATTTCGCAGCTAATGTAGTTAAGGTATGTTTTAATTTAAAATTTAAAAATCTAATTTTAATTTTGAAGAGAGTAATAGAACTGAATAATCAGTAATTCCAGAATCATTTAGTTTTTTACCGGCGGTGCCTCATTGGGGAATTAAACTGGAGAGAGATAAGGACGACGAATCCCCTTGTGCTTTGACAGGTTAATTAACCTCTTTTTTTACCAGATTCCTTAACTTTTTTCGCCAAAAAACCACGTTTTTGCAGAGTTTTTGACCATTCTGATTGGTGGAGCTTTTTTATGCATTTCCTTGGCGTTTTCGCCCTCCTTTTTGGGATCATTCTAAGAACATGGGATTTCCCAGTATTTGCGGACAAAAAGGGCCTCGTTTTAAAAATTTTGATTTTTTAAAGGATTTTACATCGACGATTTCAACTCAGGATTGTTAGTCCTAGAAGGATTTGGGTCGCTCACTTTCAACAACGCTTTATTGGATGTTATGATCCTACCTACCAAATTAGGACAAGTTTTATACAAAAGCACGCTTCTTTTTTTGAAGTAACTAATTTTATTTATAACCCAAACTCGACATTTCCTGCTCATTTTTATCTAAAATTGCTGAAAGGGTACAAAAAAGCGTTCAAAAACTCTTTTTCAAGGATGAAAACGCGAATTTTTGGCCTCAAAACTTGTAGCGACACCACTTTAGTCCGCCAGCTCCAACCAATCAAATTTGATTTTTCTAGAGAGAATATAAAGAATTTTAAGAATCGGAGGTCTGTTTATAATAACGTTGAGGATCTAAAACATTTTAAAAATAAAATCTTTGAAGAAAAGGGGGAACTGTCCCATTCGTGCATTGAGAGTAAGATTTTTTTTAATAATTAATAAAAATTTACATCGATTTTAGGCTTTGAATAAAATTGAAGAATTGTACTTAAGTCCATAGATTTTGCAGTTCGAAACAAATCATTTCCTTACCCAAAAGATTTGATTTCATTCGAAATGGAATTCGGCGTTTCTCATTATGCGATACGAGAGATTCCGGAAGACAATTCAAACACACAATTAACATAAAATTTTTATTATCTTTTTGACGCTCGAAAATGTTAACTTTTTATGAGTTCGATGTTGGAAAAAAATGAAATGTTTTCCACATGGACGGACGGTTTCGTCCCTGGGCCGATCCCTTCGGTGAAAACTCCCAAAGCGAGGACAACGACAAAAGCTAACGTAAGCGTCATCACTATTATTTGCAGCATCGCATACTTCGCACAACGCCAATATTCCATAAAATCTTTGCACATTTTTAACTACTTTTGAACACATGTTTCTTTCTACCAGAACTACAACTATTAGGTGTACAAAATGAAACTCAGCCACAGTGTAAATTTGAATTTTGTAGATTTGCCGAGTTTCATTTTGTACACCTAGTAGTTCATTTTTCAAAATAAACATTTTAGGCGTTAAAGTCCATCAAAAGTTGACCTTCTCCGTGTAAGAAGGTTATTGAAGTATAACCATTAAGAAGGTTAATTTTAAAGGCTTGTAAATCGTAAACCGTTACAGATATTGAAAAAATGCACTAAATAAAATCTGTTGGAAATTTAATTCTCTTTAATTTTTATTCTATTCATTTTTCTCTAGGACGCACTGTTTTCAAGATAAATTTATTTTAAAAAAAATTATTTTCCGAAAATGGTGCATCCCAGAAAAAATAATTAAGTACAAATTTATAGAGAATTAAATTTCCTACAATTTTTATTTTTAGGTGTACAAAATGAAACTCAGCCACAGGGTAAATTTGAATTTTGTAGATTTTAGCCGAGTTTCATTTTGTACACCTAGTAGTTCATTTTTTCAAAATTGTAAACATTTTAGGCGTTTAAGTCCATCAAAAGTTACCTTCTCCTTGTAAGAAGGTTATTGAAGTATAACCATTAAGAAGGTTAATTTTTAAAGGCTTGTAAATCGTAAACCGTTACAGATATTGAAAAAATGCACTAAATAAATTCTGTTGGAAATTTAATTCTCTTTGATTTTTATTCTATTCATTTTTTCTCTAGGACGCACTGTTTTCAAGATAAATTTATTTAAAAAAAATTATTTTCCGAAAATGGTGCATCCTAGAAAAAATTAATTAAGTACAAATTTATAGAGAATTAAATTTCCTACAATTTTTATTTATTAAGTGTACAAAATGAAACTCAGCCACAGGGTAAATTTGAATTTTGTAGATTTTAGCCGAGTTTCATTTTGTACACCTGGTAGTTCATTTTTTCAAAATTTTAAACAGTTTAGGCGTTAAAGTCCATCAAAAGTTGACCTTCTCCGTGTAAGAAGGTTATTGAAGTATAACCATTAAGAAGGTTAATTTTTAAAGGCTTGTAAATCGTAAACCGTTACAGATATTGAAAAAATGCACTAAATAAAATCTGTTGTAAATTTAATTCTCTTTAATTTTATTCTATTCATTTTTTCTCTAGGACGCACTTATTTTATTTTTAAAAAAAATTATTTTCCGAAAATGGTGCATCCTAGAAAAAAAAATTAAGTACAAATTTATAAAGAATTAAATTTCTACAATTTTTATTTATTAGGTGTACAAAATGAAACTCAGCCACAGGGTAAATTTGAATTTTGTAGATTTTAGCCGAGTTTCATTTTGTACACCTAATACAAAATAATTGTAAAATTAATAACACAACCTGAAATATGAAAGAGGATTCTAAAGAAAAAAGAAAGAAAAAAAAATTACATTTATTTAACTTATTTTATTTTAGCAGCAATTTCTTTTTTATAATATAAATTTCAACTGTGCATTCCAGTCAGGACCTTTATGGGAAATGGGGTTTTAAAACACCGAAAATATAAGAAAAAAAAAAACATTCTTTTGCAATAAAAAGCCACAAGTAAAAATTGGGGTTCTTAAACGTCTAAAAACGCAAACTGAAATCGCCTTATACATATAATTATGTACAACATCAAATAGCTTCTTTTATATTTAATTTCTAAGCTTGTCGTTTCATCCTAAAGGCGTTCTAACGCTAAAAAATAGCAATCCCTTGCATCACTTATATACAAACTAAAAATGCATTATTTTCGTTAAGGTCTAAAATTTACAAATTTAAGCAACTGGATTTGACAAAATTATGTACAACCAGTGAGCGCCTAAAAACTATTTTTTTTTGCTTTACTCATAATGCAGTGAATTGCCTTTTTATGGATGAATTGACGTTTTATGACGAATCACAATGGGCATTATTGGCAGTATAACATTTAAAACAAAAATTTTTGTTTTTACACAAATATAAAATTGGGGGGGGGGGGGGGGTTAAGCGGAGAAATAAATAAGGCGTCGAGGCTTTCGATAACACCCTCGATAGTCTGTCTAATATTTACAGTCTCAAAAAAATAGCCCAAAAAAATTAAATTTTAATAAAAAAATATTTTATGGCGATAAACACGTGAAGACTAAAAAATTAAAGTGCTTTAAGAATAATTTAAAAAGAAAAATTTACAAAGAAAAAAAAATACAAAACGTAAAAAACCAAACCATCTATTGAAGGACTAGATATTTTCGTAGATAATTTGGATTCTACTTTTTTAAATTAAAATTTACAACGAACTGAAACTTTACAAAAAAAAAATCCTTTTTTTGGGGGTAGGGGAGGAAAAGAAATTTAAAGATGTTGGCTTATAAGTAGGCAAATTAGGAATCCGAGGAACGCTTTTACAGGCTGCATTATTTCACCACTTCCCGTAACATAGATATCACTTTCTTGCAAAAACACAGTGTCTATTACGTGGATCACACCATTCGTACATTCAACATCGGGACGGAAAACGTGAATCCATTCATTATTCCATTCAACGTAGTAGCCTGAAAATAAAGGTTTAGGTTAATTTTTCGGTTGGGAATGATCAGCGGGGAAAAAATTGCTTGACACACTGTGTTGAAAACGTCCTATTTTGCACGGTGCTTAACTATTTTATTTCGCATGCCAAAATTTTTTAACTAAAAGCCTTTTTTTTGTTTAGCGTGCGATCAAACCTTAAGAAGGGAGATGAAGTGAACAAAAACGCATTTTTTTCGTTATAAACTCATCAGAATGGAAAAATTATG
Source organism: Orius insidiosus (assembly GCA_014119065.1). Lineage (NCBI taxonomy): Eukaryota > Metazoa > Arthropoda > Insecta > Hemiptera > Anthocoridae > Orius > Orius insidiosus. Next base: position 323,913 of record JACGAQ010000114.1, read on the forward strand.
GCAACGCCAGATCCAGAAAGTGGACCCCATTAGGGCATATCAGATTCTTGTAGTCTCCCCAATTTTTTTAAGCCCAAAAATACTAAATTTTTGTAAGTTGTCTCATTTTTTCCACCTTAAGAGCCCTTTTTTCCCTAAGTAAGATTTTCGGTCGCTTTCCCTGGTTTTTGAGATTATGATAATTTGGGGTTTCTTCAGAGAATTTTATCTTTCTGAAGTTTTTTCATCCAAAAACCCTTTTTGAGATTTTTTTTCGTTTTTCCCTAATGTTTGAACAAAAGTAACTCTAGGAGGAGATTTCTGCAGATTTTTCAGCCCAGAAAACACCGTTTTTTCAAGATTTTGTCGTTTTTACTCCCATTAGGGCTCATACCCCATATCAGATTCTTGGTAGTCTCCTTAATTTTTTTAGGGCCAAAAATACCATTTTCGTAAGTTTTCTCTCATTTTTTCCAGCAAGAGAGCACTCCTGATATCTCAATATTGCTGCTTACATTATCCCACTTCTGATATCGGAAAATTACAGGAGGCTACATATTCCCACTTCTGATATCTCCACACCAGAGGACCTTATTTTATCCCACTTCTGATACCACAAAATCACAGGAGCTGAATATATCCCACTTCTGATATCTAAAAATACCAGAGGACCCAGAAAAATTAGAAAAATCAAAAGACGGGGAAAAAATTATCCCACTTCTGATATCTCAACACTACCGGAGGACCTATATTATCCACTTCTGATATCACAAAATTACAGGTGGCTACATTATCCCACTTCTGATATCTCAAAATTACCAGAGGACCCAGTAAAAATAAGAAAAAATCAGAAAGAAAAAAAATTATCCCACTTCTGATATCTCAACATTACCGGAGACCTTATATTATCCCACTTCTGATATCACAAAATTACAGGTGGAATATTATCCACTTCTGATCTCAACCGAGGACCTTATATCCCACTTATGATATCACAAAATCACAGGAGACTGAATATTATCCCACTTCTGATCTCAAAATTACCAGAGAACCCAGTAAAAATAGAAAATGGAAAAAAAATTATCCACTTCTGATATCAACACTACCGGAGGACCTTATTATCCACTTCTGATATCACAAAATACAGGGGCTAATATTATCCCACTTCTGATATCTCAAAATTACCAGGACCAAAAAATCCCAGAAAAAAATTATCCCACTTCTGATATCTCAACACTACCGGAGGACCTTATATTATCCCACTTCTGATATCAAAAATACAGGAGACTGAATATTATCCCACTTCTGATATCTAAAATTACCAGAGGACCCAGTAAAAATCAAAAAGGAAAAAATTATCCCACTTCTGATTTCAACACTACCGGAGGACCTTATATTATCCCACTTCTGATATCACAAAATTAGGGGCTAATTATCTGATATCAACACTACGGAGACCTTATATTATCCACTTCTGATATCAAAATTACAGGGGCTACATATTATCCCACTTCTGATATCTCAAAATTACCTGAGGACCTAGTAAAAATTTTAAAAAATCAAAAGACGAAAAAAAAGAAAAAAAATTATCCACTTCTGATATCTCAACACTAGGAGGACCTTATTATCCCACTTCTGATATCAAAAATACAGGAGGACTGAATATTATCCCACTTCTGATATCTAAAATTACCAGGAACCCAGTAAAAATTAGAAAAAATCAAAAAGAAAAAAAAATTATCCCACTTCTGATATCAACACTACGGAGGACCTATTATCCCACTTCTGATATCACAAAATTACGGGAAAATTATCCCACTTCTGATATCTCAACACTACTGGAGGACCTTATTATCCCACTTCTGATATCACAAAATACAGGTGGCTATATTATCCCACTTCTGATATCTCAACACTACCGGAGGACCTTATTATCCCACTTCTGATATCACAAAATCACAGGAGGTTGAATATTATCCCACTTCTGTTATCTCAAAATTACCAGAGGACCCAGTAAAAATTAAAAAATCAAGAGACCATAAAAAAAAATTTTTTTTTAGACGTCTTCCCTATTTTAAAAAGAAAAACTATAGTTTTTATCATTTTTAAGGAGTTGTCCTCAGGTTTTGCAGCCAAAAAACACCATTTTGGCCAATTTTTTTTTTTCTTTTTTTCCGTTTTAACTCTTTTCTTAACAAAAAACCCTCTGTAAGGGGCCTTTAAGAAGGCGTTCCCATCAATTTTTCTACCCAGAAAGCACGATTTACAAAAATTTTTGGCCAAAAAATCGTTTTTATCTTTTTATAGGAGTTTTTCTTAGTTAAAACATTAAACACCAGATTTTTGGATGTTTTCAGGTTTTTGTCAAGAAACATTTTATTTTGTCCCTGGGAACCCTGGCAGTTTAGGGCAAAGTTTAGAATTATTTTATTTGGACAGTTTTTTGTGATTGGAGGTATCTGATGATAATAAATAAATTATTAAAAATTAAACCATTTTATAGTTTTTTTGTTTAAAAAAAATGCGTTTTTTCTCCCTCTGGAACACTCTGAAGTTCAGGGAAATATTTTTCCACCGAGCATCTAAATTTGAGCCTTTTAAAACCAAACTACCAACTTGGTGGTTTTCATTTTTTAAAAAACCACTCACCAGAATGTACCGATCCATTGTCACCCACTGGCAAAAAATAAATTTTTGTTTTGTTTCAAAATGAAAAGAAAATAATAAAAAAATAAAATCCCGACTAAATGGTCAAGCAAAAAAAAAGAAGAAAAAATTATGTTTACTTTTTTCGTTTTCTTTCACTCGTAACTTAACGACATCTCTGACAGTCGGGAGCTGACGGGCCTCGTAGATGGTCATGTTCCTTAAGTCAGCCATTGTAAATCGTTTATCAGCCACAACAAGGTGCCTTTCCAAAATTTGTTTCGCCTAAAAATTACAACGAAAAAAAAAAAGAATAGATTTTTTAAAAATTTTCTAAGCTTAAAAATTACATGGTAAGCAAAGTCATTCATGAAGAGTTTTTTATGAGCTGAGGGATTTGGTTTCCATTTTTTTCCAAGTAGTCCCTAGGGACGAAATAAGTGAAACGTTTGGATGTATCATCGAGTTGATCGTTGAACCCTTGGATTTTTCCGAGAAGATATGTTTTGCTGAAAAAAAAATTAAAAAATAGAAAAGGAGAATTGAGGTAAAAATACTTGAGCATGGGATCTGTGGCCATTTTTCGCCCGACGGTGGTGAATGGGACTCCGAGGACTTTGTCGATGATGTGGACGATTCCGTTGGTAGCCGCGATATCCGGCTGGATGACCGTCGCATTCACTCCGCCTCCTTCAACCGTCAAAGTTCGGTTGAGGCCGCTTTGAATCACGTTGAAATAAAGGTTTTTCCTGGGTGCTAAAGTATGAACCTGAAACAACTAAAAGGTGACGAAACGAAAAAAAAATGGACGAGGTGAAATAAAATAAGGAAAAAGGAGAGGGAAGGTGAGAAAAAAAGAAAAAGGAAAAAAACGGCAGGTTCAGAATACTTGGCTTGAAAAATGTTTTTTTCTCTAGTTTCTCGCTATATCGTGCACGGTGAGCATCTCAAGAAGCGTTTTGCTGGCTGTTATCATTTATGATTTTTCTTTTTCATGATGCAGCAATGATTTTCTCAAAAGCTTTCGTTTTAATGGTCAAAACCATAACTAAAGCAGGGATGTAGCCAGGAGGGGCAAGATTTTTCTGGGCCATAATCTGATAATTGGCTAAAAATTGAGTAAAAGGCATCCCTAGGGCAAAAGATCAAGGAAAAAAATCAAAACTGTGGGAAGGAGCTGGGTATAAAGCCCCCCAAAAAACTGCCCAAAATCTGAAAGAAAAGGGCTTCATCGCCAATAAAGGGTGTTTTAACCTCATGTTAACCCTTTCGAGACCTCGCCTGACACCGGATTCTCTGCACTACTGGCGCAGCACTTTTCCCCTCGCTTCTCCCGACCGCTCCCAGCGCCAGCAAAGCACATGAAGCGACGAGTGATGCGATCATCACATAGTTCATTTCTTCCCCAACAGATTGCCAGTTTTTGCATGTCGCTAGCGCCACGGGAAGCGAAGGTATTAAATTTTTTAGAGAGGCTTCCCGCTGGCACGCTGGGCAACTAAAGTCGCCTGCGGTCTCCAAACAAAAAGCGCGAAAGGCAACCAGTGTTGGGCGTAATCACAAGTTTCTTAATTCCGATTACCATTACAATCGCATTTGTATTTTTTTCTGCGATTACGATTATCGCATTTTTTTTACGATTACAGTCGTCGTTTCTGCGATTACAATCGTAATTACATTTTTTTTCTGTGATTACCATTATAATCGTTTTTTTCTGCGATTACCATTATAATCGTATTTTTTCTGTGATTACAGTTGTGATTACAGTTGTAATCGTATTTTTTTCTTCGCGATAATCGCATTTTTTTTTCAGTGATTACGGGCATAATATTTTGTTAGCGTTTACGGCTCGTATATGACATTTTTACTGAGATTACCTGATGTCATATACGAGCCGTAAATGCTAACGAAAATACGATTTACGCCCGTATCGCTGAAAAAAATTACGATTACGATTGTTATCGCAGAAAAATACGATTATAATGGTAATCGCAGAAAAAAATACATTACGATTGTAATCGCAGAAAAATACGATTACGCTTGTAATCGTCAAAAAAATGCGATTACGCTTGTAATCGTAAAAAAAATGCGATTACGATCGTAATCGCAGAAAAAAAATACGAATACGATTGTAATCGTAATCGGAATTACGATTACGATCGTAATCGCAGAAAAAAATACGAATACGATTGTAATCGTAATCGGAATTACGATTACGATTACACCCAACACTGATGGCAACTATAGTCGCTGCGGTCTCGAAAGAGTTTGTTTTTGGATTTCAGATTTTAAAACCAAGCCAAAATTCTGTAAAAACTGGGATTTAAGGCCCAATAACAGAAAAAATGGAGACGATAAAAAGAAGGAAGATATCAAATCCTGGCTACGGTCTTGTGAGATGGAAAGCTTTCCCAAATGTTAAAAATGGCGACTCATCACACTAAAAAGCCTTTTTTCCCCCCCCTGTGCAATATTAATTCAATTTTAGATGGTTTGTAGGAATTTTCAAAGGTTCTGTGAAAGGAAATGGCAAGTGAAAGAGGATTGAAAGCAAGAGCGAAAAATTCTGTAAGGAGCAGATGTTCACCTCGACTTGATTCCCTTCGATGATTCTTTCCAACGGAAGTTTCTCTTCGACAATGCATATGAAGGATTTCGCGGATTCGCTTTTTGTTCCGTTTGATGTTCTCGAGCGAAGGTTCCCTCCAAGCAGCATTCGAAGGAGCGAAAAGCGTCAACTCCCTCATCTGCGTCATCCTCTCCATAAACTCCCCTTCACATCTCGGATCACCTCGTAAAACTCATACAGCGGACCATCTTCTCTATCCTAAAATTATAAAATATATTAACATCGTAAAATAATTCTTTTCAAACAATAAAATATACCAACAGATTTTTATATAAGCGGCAATTATACCTAAGCAAAACCTCAAAAAGTGCTAAACTCTAAAATACTCCCAAAGCCCAAAATTATGGGTAATAATTACCGCAGAAGAAAAGAAAAAAAACTAATTATGTCCTTTATCTGTCAGTACTTACAATTCCCTGGACATGCAGAACATCGAACATCAATGGCAGACATATGCAAAAAAAATAAATTACATGAAATTTTTATTCCACCGCTTAAAAAAACCTGTTTTAAACCACACTTAAGCTCCTTTATACCTTCCATGCAATGTGAGAAGAAAAAAAGAAAACGAAAAAATAAGAGGATGAGTGATTTAAGTGGATGAAGTGAGAGAAAAATAGCGGAAAGAAATCATAGTTTTTTTCGTTGTGTGAAAAAAGAGAAGAATGAAGAAACTCCCAACACCGGAATTATTTGACAAAACGACTCACCTTGAAAGACTGGTTTCCAAATTGAGCGGAATCAAAAACAAAAATTTTAATTAGAAAATGGGGCCTAATGATGATTTGATGAGGATATAAAAATAAAAAAAAGATAATTTTTTTGTCACCTCTAAAAATTGTGTGATTGTGGTGTCAACGACCATCAGAGGACGGTGGATGAGGTGAATGACTCCGTTGCTGACTGGGATGTTGCCTTTGACGATTTCAGCCAAGACGACTCCGTCGGGATGATTCGAGTCTCCAACAATCGTGTGACTTTTGACGTATTCTTAAAAAATAAAAATAATCAAAATTTACAAGATTTTCCAACGAAGGGCAGCGAAATTCAAATTTTATTTAGAAGAACCAGGCCCCGACTCATCTCTAGCAGCTAATTTTGTGTAGCAAAAAAAAAAATCTAAGAGAACCCCAAAAACGGGGGAAAAAGACGTTTAATCTAGAAAAAGCCCAAAATTCTGAAAACAGTGCCTTACAGAGCCCTTATTACCCTTTCGAGACCGCGTCTGACGCCAGATTCTCTGCGCTACTGGCACAGCACTTTTCCCTCACTTCTCCCCGACCGCTCCCAGCACCCAGCAAAGCACAGAAAGCGACGAGTGATGCGATCATCACGTAGTTCATTTCTTCCCCAACAGATGGCCAGTTTTTGCATGTCGCTACCGTTTTCATGTCGGAAGCGAAGGTATTAAATATCTTAGAGAGGCTTCCCGCAGTTCCCGCTGGGCAACTAAAGTTGCCTGCGGTCTCCAAGCGACATGCGTGCATGGCAACAGTGTTTGGGCTAATCGCAAGTTTCTTAATTACGATTACGATTACAATTATAATCGTAATCGTAATTCCGATACGATAATCGCATTTTTATACAATTACAGCCGTAATCGTATTTTTTTCTGCGATTACCATTATAGTCGTATTTTTTTCTGCGATTACCATTATATCGTATTTTTTTCTGCGATTACAGTCGTAATCGTATTTTTTTCTGCGATAATCGCATTTTTTTTTTCAGCGATTACGGGCGTAATGGTCTTTTGTTAGCGCTTACATGACATTTTACTGAGATTACCTGATGTCATATAAGAGCCGTAAACGCTAACGAAAATACGATTACGCCCGTAATTGCTGGGAAAAAAAATGCGATTACGATTGTTATCGTAGAAAAAAAATACGATTATAATGGTAATCGCAGAAAAAAAATACAATTACAATTGTAATCGCAGAAAAATACGATTGTAATTGTATTAAACAGGAACCTGAAATTAAACAGGAGCCACAATATTGCGACTTAAGCGAAGCATGACAAAGAAAACTCTGACGGTTGTAATCGTTAAAAAATGCGATTACAATCGTAATCGCAGAATAAAAAACGAATTATATCGTAATTAAGAAACTTCGATTACGATTACACCCAACACTGATGGCAACTATAGTCGCCTGCGGTCTCGAAAGAGTTAATGTTTTTTGAATTTCAGATATTTGACATTTCGGCTTTTAAAGAGAGAAAAAAATTACTCTGTGTACGATGGCTGTCTTTTTCAGTGCTGAACGAAACGTTGACTTTAATCCTGTCCCACGCCAAAGTCCTAAATTGCTGGTTGTCAGGTGTCGGGCTTGTGAAAAGAGCCTGGTTGAAAATCACTGTCCGTCGATGACGATTTTATCAATTTTATCCGGCCTCGGAGGCGGCTAAAAGTTCCCAAAAAATTATTTTTCCAAAAACACAAAGCAAAAAAACAACACAAAATTAAACAGGAGCCACAATATGCGACTTAAGCGAAGCATGACAAAAGAAACTCTGAGTGCCCTCTTGTTCTTCGAATAAAAGACTGCAGAAAGCTAGAGATTAAGACAAGTGACTACTTTTTCAATGAAGAAAATGACAGACACGGTGACCGAAGCTGTTCTACCTGAAAACCGAATCTAAAATGTCGTTTTAATATCTGAAAAAATAACATTTACTACTATAATAAACAAAAATACAATAAAATTAATATTTCTCAAGCTTCGGTCTGTCATATAAATTATTCATTATATGCTAAACTTATTGATTTAAAAACCCCCTTTTTTTTACACCTTTTTACATAATTCAAATAAATTCAAATATTACCTGGAATCCTTCATCGATGGGAATGAAAAATGTGTGTTTTCCTGGGTTTTTGTACAGATCTTCTTTTTTGTTGGCAGTAACTCTTTGCCGAAATGACCTAGAAAGAAAAAATTAAATCAAGATTTAATTTAAGTTTTGGTTACCTTAGTCTGTAATTTCCAATGTCGATGTCTTCGGAATCGAAAAGAAACGTAGGCTGTCGGATTGTATTTTTGGTTTTCTTGATTGATAAATCGGACGGGCTCCAAAACTTTGTCGATAACGTGCAAACCTGAAATTTAAACAGTTAAGACTATGAAAGCAACTCGTGGGTCAGTGGTCAAGTTTTTTAACTCTCGCCGCAATTTTTTCCTCAGCCACAGGTAATTTGAATTTTGCAGATTTTAGCCGAGTTTCATTTTGTACACCTAATAGAAAGTTCTTAAGGAGAAGCGGAAAGAAGTAAAAAATGTTGAAGTAGTCGAGGGTAATGACGATTTGGGTAGGGCGTATTTTGGAGATAAAAAATGTTTAAAAATCATAACTTTCTAATGAGTAGAATAGAACATTTAGGTTATGATTTAACCTCATCTTTTATTGACAGGTCTAGACCTGTCAAGTTGCGGAAAGCCTCTGGTTGCCTGCACTCAAATGGGTTGACCGTGAGCCATTGAAAAATTATGAGATGATCTGACCGATTGATTTTTGCTTAGAAAGAAAAATTATCACTTACTTGTTTTTTAGGATGATTGTGATGGATGTTCGATTTCTTTGAATGACTTTAGCGTTATTTAAATAGATTTCGTTGTTGGCCCTGGTAACCCAGATGGGAGGATTCCCTTGTAATAAAGTATTGACGAAGTTTCCAAGCCATTCAACATCAGCGCAGAATTCGCTGCAAAAAAAAAGTAAACAATTTATTTAAGGCTAAAAAAACTTACCATGGTACAAAACGAGGCTTTTCATCGGATTTTCGATTGATGTCGTCCTGGAAGGCTGAATTGAGTGGTGCAAAACGGTGATGTCTGTATACTTTAATGTATTCAACGCATATTGATTTCTCTCCAGCATAGAGTAGAACTGAAAAAAAAGAAATAATTGGTTAGCTTTGGAAACAGATCAGCGATAAGCCACACCGTGCTGCCATGGGAAAACAGTTTCGTTGGTGGCAGCGGTGACGCCCTCAAGTTTTTGAAGGCTCGGGAACCCTCTGTTTTGCCACGTGATCGGATATTAGCATAGGGTCCACTCTGTAATTAGCTTCAAGAGGGTAAGACCTCATTTTACACATCATTTCACCCCTTCGCTTCAGCAAACATGAGGCCTCGTCAAATTTTATGGGTAGGTAAATATTGCTCTTGACTAAATGACAATTAAGAGAAGGTATCTAGAGAAATAGAAATAGTGCATCAATCTGATGGACAAAATGAGCGTCTTTTCATTGTCTTTTGGTTAAATCTTTCTGGCTCGTCTGCCATAATTTCTGTTCCCAGAGATAAAAGAATTTCTTTTCGATGTTCCGCGTAAAAGACGATGAGTGCTTAGAATGACAGGTTCTAAGAAATTCGTGTCTTCCAGCAGAATTGAGCTCCCGCCCAAAATGCAAGCACAACTCAGCAGCGCTGGAGGGGTATGTTCCCGAATGCATCGAGGTTTCCGGCCCTTGAGAAGCCCAAATTGCAATTTGGGCCAATGGACATCGATTGCTCATGGCCCAAATGAGATTACGGCTCTAAAAGCAATAGAGAAATTTCCTCTGGTGCGTACTGCAATATATGATTGGCCAAGAAGACTGAAGCTTGAGGAAAAAGGCATTTTGGAGTTAACCTGTCTTTTTGGTTAATTTCCAGTCCTGCATAAGTTCTGTTCACAGAGATAAAAGAATCTTTTATGTTCTAAAAGACGATTGTTTGAATGACAGGTTTCTAAGAAATTCGTGTCTTCCAGCAGATTGAGCTTCCGCCCAAAAGGCACTCAGCAGCTGCTGGAGGAGAATGTTCCTGAATGCATCGAGGTTTCGGCGCTCGAGAAGCCCAAATTTGCCAATTTGCAATGAGATTACGCCTAAGAAAGGCCCTCTAAAGCAATAGAGAAATTCCTCTGGTGCGTACTGCAATAGATGATTGGCCCAGAAGACTGAAGCTTGAGGGCAAAAGGCATTTTGAGTTTAAAAAATGTTTCAATCTTAAATGAGATTTATCGTTCTTCAATTTTCTTTTTCAAAGATTCAAGTCTCTCTATTCCTTAACCCTTTCGAGACCGCAGTTGCCATTCGCGCTTTTCGTTTGAGACCACAGCGACTTCAGTTGCCCAGCGGCGCCAGCGGAAGCCTCTCTAAAAATTAATACCTTCGCTTCCGTGGCGCTAGCGACATGCAAAAACTGGCAATCTGTTGGGGAAGAAATGAACTAAGTGATGATCGCATCACTCGTCGCTTACTGTGCTTTGCTGGGCGCTGGGAGCGGTCGGGAGAAGTGAGGGGAAAAGTGCTGCGCCAGAAGCGCACAGAATCGACAGGGTTAATGGCCCTTTTCCTTGGATTATGGTAGGAATATGTAGAAGAGTGTCCTCCCTATATGTTTATATTCTCATGCTTTCGACGTATTAACATAAATCAATTGTTCCTATTTCAACCGTTGAGAAGATTAAATCGTCTGGAAATCACAAGTCCAGATACATATCAATCCGGTTTCGACTTTATTCCCCCATTAGTGACCGGAACTGTGAATAATTCGTTGAATGGAAGTTCCAGGAGCGGGGAGTCCGAGAGGCAATTTAGCGTGGTTCTGGTCCCCCGGAGCAGACCCTTCTTCGAGTGTCTCGCCCTAAATAAAGCCTTTAATTTTACGAGGGCGTAATGTAAATGACAGGGCAGATATCGAGAGGGTCGAGATTATGGAGACAAAAAAGAAGGGGAGGTTAATTGTCAAGTCTACCTGATTGGACTCCCCGCTGGTAGGAGACAAATCGTCCACTAAACGCATCTGTCACATAAAACCTCATTGATAGAAGCACCCTCAAGTTTTATACGATTTGCTCTATATTTCAACGTTTAAAAATAAACCTTCATTATGTAGACGACACGCGAAGGAGTTCGATCCCCCTTGCACCGGCCCGTACATCGATCTGAAACCCATCTCGAGATAATAGCATCAACCTCCTTTTTATCTCGAAAAAAGCCGACTTTGCAGCCATTTCGAACTTCCAGTTTTGTCGGACAAAGGATATTATTTAAATGACATCGAAGATTTGTAGAATCTTTATTTTTTTGTGCTCATCACACCTATGCAAGTCATCTACGTCATTTTAACATGACATGCTTGAGAAAAGTGCGCTGTTTTCTCAAACCAGAAATCCTAAATGCTCTATGGGCCAAAGTGGATTGTTTTTAACTCTTATTTGTCCGGGGAAACTCATCATCTTCGCAGCCCCAAACAATTCCTTCGACCTGTCATACAGCAAGAACTTCCAAGATACAACCCAAGTCATCATAGATTCAGAAGTCTGCTCAGATGTTTATCCTCTAGTAAAATATGAATTTAAGGAGATCACATTCGATCGATATATTCGTGGCTTAGTCCATTATTCCGAACCGCGATCGCCTCCCAGCGACCTGGTTTTCACAAAATTTACAACGTCCATTCAGGATAAATCGACGTTTATAATTAACGAACATTCCATCGTGTTATTGGTTTTTCATAAAAATGAAGCTCAAAACGATTTTAATCAAATTAGAAACGCATTTTTAATCGTCGAAAGCCAACCGGTGAACGATGCGATAACCGGCGAACTAATTTCACTTGGAAATAAATTCCAGGGTCGCTCTGAAAACTCATTCCGCGCGAAAGTTTCGACTCAAAACCAAAGTTCGAAATCAACCTGAATAATCTAATGGAATGAGTTTTCACGCAAGTTTCCCAGATCATCAATGCCTGATGTTACCTTCAAGTTTATTTGGAAAGGTTAAGAAAGTTAAAACTGATCAGTAGGTACGCCGGCGGCGCACGGAGACCTACGCAAACTTTGCAAATCTAATTGGCAAGCGTCTGGATGAAGCTTCCAGGATGCCAAAATAATAGCAATGCTTGGAAGACATTAGCAGACATGAATGTAGGGGTCGTAGGGTTGCGACCCTGGGCAAGTCAGAACCCCTACTGGCAAACTCCATTGGCAAACTTTGGAAAACTATATAATTGCAAGCGTCTGGATGAAGCTTCCAGGATGCCAAAATAATACAGCAATGCTTGGAAGACATTAGCAGACATGAATGTAGGGGTCGTAGGGTTCGACCCTGGGCAAGTCAGAACCCCTACTGGCAAACTCCATTGGCAAACTTTGGAAAACTATATAATTGGCAACGTCTGGATGAAGCTTCAGGATGCCAAAATAATACAGCAATGCTTGGAAGACATTAGCAGACATGAATGTAGGGGTCGTAGGGTTGCGACCCTGGGCAAGTCAGAACCCTACTGGCAAACTCCATTGGCAAAGTTTGCAAAACTATATAATTGGCAAGCGTCTGGATGAAGCTTCCAGGATGCCAAAATAATACAGCAATGCTTGGAAGACATTAGCAGACATGAATGTAGGGGTCGTAGGGTTCGACCTGGGCAAGTCAGAACCCCTACTGGCAAACTCCATTGGCAAACTTTGCAAAACTATATAATTGGCAGCGTCTGGATGAAGCTTCCAGGATGCCAAAATAATACAGCAATGCTTGGAAGACATTAGCAGACATGAATGTAGGGGTCGTAGGGTTGCGACCCTGGGCAAGTCAGAACCCCTACTGGCAAACTCCATGGCAAACTTTGCAAAACTATATAATTGGCAAGCGTCTGGATGAAGCTTCCAGGATGCCATAATACAGCAGTGCTTGGAAGACATTAGCATAGATGTCCCGGGTCGTAGGGTGGCGACCCTGGGCAAGTCAGGAACTAACTCTAGATTGTACAATCTGGACAGTGATTGAAACGTCCAGGAATACCCTTTAAGATAGGATTTCCATGTTAGCGTAATCAAGACACGACCCACCAATTGATCCAGATTACATTGGTTGACACAGACAAGCACTTAACACATAAAATAGTTATTTTCCCAGAAAGAAAAATGGCGTTTTACCATTTACTCCAGCACAACGAGTAGGGATTAATAAGGCAGAGGATGAATAACGACCTAGATTTCGAAACGTCAAGGGTATGTCGGATGGATGTGCTCATGAAATGATATACGGTGGCGTGTAATAGCGTATACCCTACGAGAAAAAACTTACCTTCCCCTATCTCCAATTTTCGATCCCTTCGACATTAATTCTCTATAAGGTTGCCCTTGACCTTTTATTGCTAGTCTCGGGCCCTCATAAAAGGCGTACGGGAAAATTGATTTTTAACTTAATTAACGATTATTGAGAAATTACACCTGCCCTGTAACCCTTTTTCTGAAGCAGATGTCCGAATAAGAAAAGATCCTTTTTTGTCTGAAATATCTTCAATCAGCTGCCGGGCAGGAGGCACGTTCCCACGTCCGCTTTGGCCCCCGTGTAATTTATGACTCTGGGATGCGGATGAGTAAAGAGGATTTGGCGGGTGGGACAAAAGAGGATTCTCATCAGCTTTGTACCCCGAGGGGGTTCGGACAATTGAGTTTTCCCCGATCTTAAGCCATACCCAAAATAAAACACGCGACTTTTAATGGACATTGATGGATTCTCACGCCCGCAAAAACTTTCGCAATTTTAAATACAACTAATAAATTAAAGGGCTTTACAGACGGCGTTATTGATTGGGAACGGCTCTTCCGGCGTAATACTCAGGTGGGGGAGTTTTCGGGGGTCCATATATCACCGAGGGCCCTAGAGACGAGTGCATCGATATGTTCTCAAATCAAACACAATTTGATTATATCAAAACATTCGTTTTCATTCGAAAATAATAAAGTCAACTTCAGAAACAAAACCTTTTTATCGAATAAACATCTTAAGCGGTGAATTCGTAATTTCCGGCTTCTCTCGAGTGTTGGGGGAGAGGGCACGCAATTCGAGTAACACGTAGGATTAAAAGAAAAAATTATCTCGGGTTTATATCGTCCAATTTTCCTATTAGTCCCACCAAAACTTCCGAAAACTTCGAACACTCCAGAGTAGCTGTAACGACCGGGGCGCTTCGGTGGTAGAATCCCAAACTTGCCGCTTCTATCCCAAGCTTTACCCTTTCTATTCACCTAGTAGTCCCATCGCCTTGTCTATAAGTTTAACTGAAAAGCACAAAATGGATCGATGATCGCTTTTGCCAAGAAAAAGGCGGATACATCAACTCCCTAAAAAGTGGCACTAATGTATGAAGGAATGAGTTTATTATAAATTATTAGTCCCACCAAACTTCCGAAAACTTCGCTTCTCACTCCAGAGTAGCTGTAACGGGCGCTTCGGTGGTAAATCCAAAACTTGCCGCTTCTATCCCAACCTTTACCCTTTCTAGTCACCTAGTAGTCCCATCGCCTTGTCTATAAGTTTTACTGAAAAGCACAAAAATCTATGATCGCTTTTGCTCAAAATAAGATTGGCGGAAAACTCCCTAAAAAGTGGCACTAATGTATGAAGGAATGAGTTTATTATAAAAAAAATTCCGGTTCTCACACACCTGGAAGCCACGAAATGAAGTCGTTTTATTTGACAAATAACCGCATCGTGGGAAGGTGACAATTGTCATATTGAAAATGATATCTGATCACGCCTGAAAAGGGGGAAGCGTCCATTAAAGGGTGGAAACCAGTTTTCTCCTTCCGATCAAAATAATATTTTTTTAAATTAAGAAGGCATATGCTTTTCAAGGGGCGCTTTTTGGAAGGGAGCCCGCGCCTTTACCCCCTCAAAAACGCCCATGACATTTTTCATAGGTCATACTGCAAACCTCAGAATATGTATTTAAAAAAAAAACAAGATTACACCTAATTATGAAAATAAATTTAAAAATGTCAACCCATAGCCACTCCCATTTCCTATCCTTTTTCATCGCTTTAATTTTTTCCGATTGTTCAAACCGGAAGAACCAGAAAAATAAAAGGGAGGGACGTAGATTCAATTTTTTTTATGTACTTGAATACTCCATTTTATCACAAATCCGGATGCCAAATGATTTTTTAATTAAATTTCCGATGTTTCCAGGGGAATATGTTGTACGAAACGGATTGAAATTGCTAATACCGAATGATATTTAGATAGGGAATTGTTTATTATCAACAAAGGGTTATTTACAAACACTTCACCATAAGTGGCTATCATGTTTGTAATCATCCCTGTAGTAATTTTTCCTTTTGGGAAAAAAGTTTATGAAAAACAGCACAGGGAGTGTTTATTAGTGGGCAATGGTGGAAAAATTGGCGAAACCAAATTTGGGGAACCTAAACACCACTTTTTCACTGAAAGTTTTCCTACCTCTTTAGGCCACCCTTTACGGGCGTTTTCCTCGGTTTTTCCGCCAGAACACTTTTTCCCTCTTTAGTAGAAACACCGTTTTTTCAGACTTCAGGCGTTTCCCTCGGTTTTTCAAACACCTTTTTGGATAATTCCAAGTTAGGAAACACCATTTTATCAGATTCCAGGCGTTTTCTCGGTCTTCTGCCGAAACACCCTTTTTGGATATTCCAAGTTCTTTAGTTGAGGAAGCACCCGTTTTATCGGATTCCAGGCGTTTCCCTCGGTTTTTCAAACACCTTTTTGGATATTTCCAAGTTAGTTAGGAAACACCCGTTTTAATCAGATTTCGCGTTTCCCTTTTTTAGCCGGAAACACCTTTTTGGATTTCCAAGTTCTTTAGTTAGGAAACACCCGTTTTACGGATTTCCGGGTTTTCCCGGTTTTTCTGCCGGGAAACACCTTTTTGGATGTTTTCCAAGTTCTTTAGTTAGGGAAACACCCGTTTATCGGATTTCCGGGCGTTTCCCGGTTTTTCTGCCGGGAAACACCCTTTTTTGGATGTTTTCCAAGTTCTTTAGTTAGGGAAACACCCGTTTTATCGGATTTCCGGGCGTTTCCGTCTTTCACGAGAAACACCTTTTTTGGATTTTTCCAAGTTCTTAGTTGGGAAACACCCATTTTATCGATACTAGGGCGTTTTCCTGAGCATTTCAGTTTCGGGCGTTCCCTGTCTTTCAACCGAGAAACACCTTTTTGGATATTTTTCAAGTTCTTTAGTTAGGAAACACACGTTTTATCGGATTTCCGGCGTTTCCCTCGGTTTTCTGCCGGAGAAACACCTTTTTGGATGTTTTCCAAGTATTTCGGGGGAACACCCGTTTTATCGGATTTGGCGTTCTCTGTATTTCTGCGAAGAACACCTTTTGGATGTTTTCCAAGTTTTTAGTAGGGGAAACACCCGTTTTATCGGATTTCCGGGCGTTTCTCTCTGTTTTTCTGCGAGAAACACCTTTTTGGATGTTTTCCAAATTCTTTGGGTGGGAAAACACCCGTTTTATCGATACTAGGGCGTTGTCCGGTGTCTTTCAGCCTATAAACACCTTTTTGGATATGAGGCTCCGGGTACGAAGGGCGAACTCCACATCGGACAAATTTTTTTTTCATTTTCAGATTCTAGACCTCTTGTTGAATACACCCATATAATTTTTATGTTGAGTTCGCCCTTTTTCCCCTTTAAATACGTAAATATGCGGCAAAGCTCTAACTGCGATATCCGAGCGGGTACGAAGGGCGAACTCCACATCCTAGTCCATAACCCCCACTCCTTTTGCCATTCCAGGCATGACTTTTCTGTTGAGTCGCCCGTAACATAAAACTTTAAAATGCGAATATCTCGAAACTACGTTTTGTTGAGTTCGCCCTTCGTACCCGGAGCGCCTCATATTCACAAGTTCTTTAGTTAGGGAAACACCCGTTCTATCAGATTTCCGGGCGTTTTCCTCGGTCTTTCTGCAAAGAAAACTTTTCCGGGCGTTTTTTATGACCCATAATGTGGGTATAGCAAAAACTTCTTTGATTACCTTCCAGTAATAAGCGCCTATACAAATAAGAAAAATGGTGGGAAATGAATCTTCAACAAATTCGCCATCAACGGCGTTATTACATTGAGGTGAAGGGAGTAAAAAAGGGCTCATAATTATTACACCTACGTTTTATTACTTACTTTTCATTCCTGACAGGTAAAACTAACCTTTTTTACAACCAACTTTATGACTTACGATAAAGATTCGGGCTTCTACGTATCGATTTTCAACTACGGGAGGTAAACAAAGTAACTAATGAAGTTGTTAGGATTTGAACAGATGAGAGATGAGGGGTTTTATCACTCACGCCGGGGTGCCATTTCGTCAACCCTGCTTCCCCCAATAAAGCAAGCTTTAAGTGGAAACTTCGATCAAACGTCGAAAATTACAATAGCTGAAATAAGGGGGAGGATGAATAGAAACATGAAGAATCAAATAATCCCGATTACACATTTTAAATTAAAATTCATTATAATTAACATCCGACCTTGCTTAACCGGAAGAAGTAAACGCAATTTAACAAACTGATTTCACCTTTTTTTGTTTTATTGGGTTTTTTTATTTCGACTGCAATATGGGCTTATTTCTAGGGCACTCCGCAGCCTAGAACCCCCGCTCGAAATCGATACGAGACTACGAATTTCAAGAGGAAATTTTCGTCGTTTTTACTTTCATTTTAAGGTTTAATTTACACGGAAACGATCCCTTTTGATACAACCTTTATATTATCCTTTTCGGGAGTTCCCAAGACGTTAATTATGTATAGAAGAGGGTGAATGTGTCGACCTAAATCGTTATTTACCGGAGGAAATTAATTAACGAAGTTTAATTTCGAGTGTAGAGAAAAACAAAATAATCAATTCACTACAGTATCACGGATTATCACTTCAATAAAAAATCTCAATAAATTAGGGGAGACTGAACTTAGATCGAAAAACGAATTTTAAGCATCGAAGAGACATTTTGCCACTAGAGAGGGGTGTGCCGCGAGTCGAAGACCGGGCGGTCGCGAGAAAACAGCTAGCCCCAACGGAAACTTCCTCAAAGTAGCGCAATAATCATTTGTCCCTACTATCAAGGTAGAAAAACTGAAAGTCTTCGCCCAACCTGTGTTCCCTGTGTCTTTCTGCCGGGAAACACCCTTTTGGATACTTTCCAAGTTCTTTAGTTCCAACACCGTTTAATCAGATTTCGGGCGTTTACAGTGTTTTTCAGCGAGAAACACCTTTTTGGATGTTTTCCAAGTTCTTTAGTTAGGGAAACACCCATCGATACGGGTTTCCCTCGGTTTTTCTGCCGAGGAAACACCCTTTTTGGATGTTTTCCAAGTCTTTAGTTAGGAAACACCCGTTTTCAGATTCGGGCGTTTCAGTGTTTCTGCCGAGAAACCCTTTTTGGATGTTTTCGTTTTTGTTGGGAAACCCGTTTTAGATTTCCGGGCGTTTCCTCGGTTTTTCTGCCGAGAACACCTTTTTGGATGTTTTCCATGTTCTTAGTTAGGGAAACACCGTTTTAAGATTCCGGGCGTTTCCTGGTTTTCTGCCGGAAACACCCTTTTTGGATGTTTTCCAAGTTCTTTAGTTAGGAAACACCCGTTTTATCAGATTTCCGGGCGTTCAGTTTTCGAGAAACACCCTTTTTCGGATGTTTTCCAAGTTCTTTAGTTAGGGAAACCCTTTTATCGATTTCCGGGCGTTTCCCTCGGTTTTTCTGCCGAGAAACACCCTTTTTGGATTTTCTTCTTTGGTTGGGAAACACCCGTTTTATCGGATTTCCGGGCGTTTCCCTCGGTTTTCTGCCGAGAAACACCTTTTTGGAGTTTTCCAATTTCTTTGTGGAAACACCCGTTTATCAGATTTCCGGGCGTTTCAGTGTTTTAGCCGAGAAACACCTTTTTGGATTTTCAAGTTCTTTGGTTGGAAAACCAGTTTTATCGGATTTCCGGGCGTTTCCCTCGGTTTTCTGCCAGAAACACCCTTTTTGGATGTTTTCCAAGTTCTTTTGGGAAACACCCGTTTTATCGGATTTCCGGGCGTTTCCTCGGTTTTTTTTGCCGAAAACACCTTTTTGGATGTTCCAAGTCTTGAAACCCGTTTATCGATTCCGGGCGTTTTCTGTTTTTCAGCCGAGAAACACCTTTTTGGATTTTTCCAAGTTCTTGTTGGGAAACCCGTTTTATCGGATTTCCGGGCGTTTCCCTCGGTTTTCTGCCGAGAAACACCCTTTTTTTTGTTTTCCATCTTTAGTTAGGGAAACCCGTTTTTATCGATTTCCGGGCGTTTCCTCGGTTTTCTGCAGAAACACCTTTTTGGATGTTTTCCAAATTTTTTGTTGGGAAACACCGTTTTATCGATTTCCGGGCGTTTCCCTCGGTTTTCTGCCGAGAAACACCCTTTTTGGATGTTTTCAAATTCTTGGGTTGGGGAAACACCCGTTTTATCGGATTTCCGGGCGTTCTCTCGGTTTTTCTGCGAGAAACACCTTTTGATTTCCAATTCTTTAGT